>CAJHZI010000493.1:392500-992500 GCA_905160935.1 Enchytraeus crypticus | reverse complement strand
ATCAACCTCAAGCTCCACCCCCGGCTGCAGCAGCTATAGCTAAGCCTCCATCAAGACCGCCCTCAAGACCGCCCTCATCAGCTGCTGGCTCCGCCTCTGCCTCACCTCTCGGCTCTCCATCTACTCAACACAGGTCTACTAATTCTATTGCCGCTAATTTTGTTCCATTGTGTTTTTAGTATTTGATTCATTTTTGTGCAATTACTGTATTTGTTGGTATTATTTATTAAATTTCTTCTGATGTAGTTTATAGTGTTGTGGCTGGGTTGCTTCAAGAATATACCAACCGTGTAAATATGCACGTGTCGTAGAAGGTGACATAAAAACTAGATCCAAACCAACGTCAGAAAGGGCATTCGGTTGGTGAGTGCCTAGGCTCCAGAAATTGCTACAAAATTTAACCGAATGGAAAATCTTCAAAAGTCTTTACGATTGGAGAAGGTCTATTTGTATCCTAACCCTAGTTAAACTGGGATATAAGGGAAGATGATGATGATGGTGATGATGTAGTCTGTAGTGTCTGAAGAAATTTTGATTTGATGTGGGACCAAGAGGAGAGAAGAAGGTCCATTCGAATCCCGACCTAGTTAAACTGGGATTTAAGGGAAGATGATGATGATGTAGTCCGTGGTGTGCGTTAACGTTTATTAATATTATTTATTCTCTGTATTTGTTATAAAATAAACGATAGCAATGCACGTAATTGGCCTTCAAATTTAGCTAAAAATTAGGCAGAGTTAATTAGTTATGTGCTCTCTAAGAAGCAAGCCCATACTCTGTGTATTAGCGTCTATTAGACGTTTCCATTAGATCTGCGGTAAATGTTTATGCTTTGTTTTATTGACAGATCTGTTGGAGCTGTAAGCCCGCCCACAATCATTGGCCAATCAAATGGCTCCGCTGTGTGGGCAATGCCGCAGTCTATACAGAATAAGTATCGCAGCCTGTTCAATGAGACGGACAAGGCTAAGCAGGGCTACGTGAGTGGTAGGGACGCCAAGGCTCTACTCTCCAAGTCCAAGCTCACCAATAAACAACTGGGGGCCATCTGGTGTGTGAATTAAATATATGTAATATATGTATGACCTTGTGACATCTGGTGAATGAAATATCTGTGTGACCTTATTGCAAGCTGATTATTATTTATTAATATAATATCTGTGTGGCCTTGTTATATCTGATGAGTGAAATAATATGTAATGTTATCAGTTGTTTGATTGATTGATTGATTGACTGATCGATTGATTGACTGATTGATTAACTGACTGATTGATTGATCGATTAACTGATTGACTGACTGATCGATTAATTGATTGACTGACTGGTTGATTAAGTGACTGATTTACTGACAGATTGATTGATTGATTGATTGACAATAGGACGCTAGCAGATGTGAACGGGGATGGTAAGCTCTCATTTGAAGAGTTCATCATAGTGATGTACTACATAGAGACAGCTCGAGCTGGTAAACCATTGATTGATTGATTGACAATAGGACGCTAGCAGATGTGAACGGGGATGGCAAGCTCTCATTTGAGGAGTTCATCATAGCGATGTACTACATAGAGACAGCTCGAGCTGGTAAACCCATTCCATCCTCACTCCCTCATCAACTCATTCCACCGGCCTTCCGCGATGCTACCAAATCTTCCATACAAAGACCCATCGCAACAAAATCCACACCCGTGGCAGCGGCTAGACCCTCAGCGGACCTGCTGTTATTGGACGACCCCTTTGGGGCCCCCCCTCCTGACCTGCCCGCCCCTGTGCTAGTGGCCTCAGGGAGTAGACAGGACCTTGGGTTAACAGAGAGCGGCAAAGAAGATGTGACAAGATCTGAGCCTGCTAGAGGTTGTACCGTTTAACTGTTTCCTTGTTCTATCAGATTACAGAGGTTGTACTGTTTAACTGTTTCCTTGTTCTATCAGATTACAGAGGTTGTACTGTTTAACTCTTTTCTTGTTCTATCAGATTACAGGGGTTGTACTGTTTAACTCTTTCCTTGTTCTATCAGATTACAGAGCTTGTACTGTTTAACTGTTTCCTTAGTCCTTTAGATTAATCTGTCTTAGTGTTTACGCAGGGATAGTTAAATTGTAATTAGCCAGTGATAGTCAAATAAAATTAAATATGAAAATTGAAAATAATTCATAAAAATGCAACTTAAATGCATCTGACATCGCTTTCGAGTGAGGAAACTGACGTTAACTATTAATAAACTAATACAATGATAATAATAAATGTATTAAAACTATTAGCTTTACCAGGTTTTTTTACTTTTTAAATTAACAATAATTTGGGCTAATAATAATATATTTATATATGTGTAATAAAGCGGTTCAATATTTCCCTACATAATGTAAGTGAAGACAAATGAACGATGTTTTAATTTAATTTATTTGAGTGATTTTAGTGAATGAAATGAAGCAAAACTACAAAAAAAAATTTTTTTCATTATATAAACCTTAATATAAACATTCGTTTCCCGACCCTAGTTAAACTGGGATTCAAGGGAAGATGACGATAATGATGATGATATAAACATTATTATTTTATTTGTTAATGCTGCTTTATTTCTATAATTAATTAATTAATTAATTAATTAATCTATTTCAGTGAGCAAAACTGAGGAAAGGTTGAGTGGAAAGAAGAAGGAGTTAAATGGAAAGAGTGGAGTCGTGGAAGAGATGGATGGATGGAACAAAATGGAGGTAACAGAGGTCTCAGCTAATACCACCTCATCCGCAAGTGTCTGGCCCAGTGAGTCTACAGGTAGGCTGTGCCTTGTTGAATATCTCAATAGCGTAGTGATAACATCATGAACTTTTACTTTTACTGCAGCTGTTTGATGTTTAGTAGAATATATCATACATAAGTATCTCTATATACTCTATAACAATTACATGTAATAAAACAAGTAGTATATGACGTCCCTGACATTGCGTTATGGCGAGGAACCGGACGTTAAATTCTTATTGATTGATTGATTATATTATATATAAAAATGTTGCTGTTGTTGTTGCATTTCTGATGCTCCTGAAAACTGAAGATAGAGAAGAGTGGAGGCGTTATATTCCATGGACCTGCCAGTAGGCAGTGCATTAATAGAGAAGAGATTGTCGATTAAACTGGTAGTTACCAGTAACACAATGCAGATGTAAGCACAATGCTGATTGGTTGTTTGGTTGTTTTGTTGTAGCGGTGGATGAACAGAAGTGCGACAGTTTGTTTGCTGATGATTTCAAGCCAAACCCCGCCCTCCTTTCTTCTACACACAACAAGTCTGAGTCTGAAGATGAGGATGATGGTCTCTCTCTCTTTATCTCACTCTGTTTCTCTCTCTTTATCTCTATGTGTCTCTCTCTCTCTTTATCTCACTGTTTCTCTCTCTCTCTTTATTTCACTATGTTTCTCTCTCTTTCTCTCTCTCTTTATCTCACTCTGTTTCTCTCTCTCTCTTATCTCACTATGTTTCTATCTCTCTCTTTATCTCACTATGTTTTTCTCTCTCTCTCTCTCTCTTATCTCACTATGTTTCTCTCTATCTCTCTCTCTCTCTTATCTCACTATGTTTCTCTCTCTCCTCTTTATTTCACTATGTCTCTCTCTCTATATTTGTCGTTTCTCTCTCTGTCTCTCTGTCCATCTCTCTATCTGTTTCTCTATTTGTCTTTTGTAATCCTTTTGGCTGTGAGTTTATTTCTGCTTCTAACAACTAGGATAGGTCTTCTCAAAGATCCGCTGCTAACACCGTTTTTCCTTTCACTTGCGAACTCTCTCTCTCTGTTTCTTTCTCTCTATCTCCCTCTCTTTCTCTCTTTTCCGTTCTCTCTCTCTCTCTCTCTCTTTCTCTCGCTCTCTTTCTTTATTGATTAATTGGTTGATAAGATATAGAAAATTTTCACATTTTTGTAATAAATTATGGTTTAGACGGTTGTGGATTGATTGATTGTTTTGTTGATTAATTAATTAGACAGATTGTTTGACTACCAGATGGACTGATTGATTGATTAAGTAACTGATTAAGTTATTTACTGATTGAGTAATAGATTGATTGATTGATTAATTAATGTATTATTAAGTGATAGAGTAATTGATAAATTTATTGATAAAAATTTATTGATGGATTGATTATTTTATTAAATAACCTACTAATTAACTGATCTCTTGCTTGAGTTCTAGATGGATTGTTAGATTATTTGATAGATTGATTGATTGATTAACTGATTGACTGATTGATTGATTGAGTGACTGATTGATTGATTGATTGATTAACTGATTGATTGATTGATTGACTGGTTGATTGATTCAGAAGCAGCGGAGGAGTTAAAGCGACTGAACGCTGAGAAAGGGAGAGAGGAGTTGGAGAGAATGCGGAGAGAGGCAGAGGAGGAGAAGAAAAAGAAAGAAGAAGAAGCTCGGCTGCAGAAGGAGAAGGCAGAACAAGAACGTTTGGAACGTTTGCAGTACGTAAACTTTGCTCTATGTTGTGATGGATATTGATCTAGCTCTGTTTTGAATCTCCTTGTAGATTTGTAACGTATAATTTTTAAATGCTTTCTGAATGCTTTGATTCCTGTAGTTGATTAGTTGCCTGAGACGTCCCTAACACTCGAGTGTGTGACCTTTTGCTCAGAGAATTTCTGTTCTAGATCTGAGGTAGATTTATAGATATTATATTATTATTACATTATATATTATATATAAATATTTATAAATATTATATAATATAATATATAATATAATATATATATATATATCTCTCTTAGTGCACTGCCTACTGGCAGGTCCATGGTATATAACACCTCCACTCTTCTCTGTCTTCCGCCTTCCTCTTCATTTCCACATGTG
The DNA here is from genome assembly GCA_905160935.1 of Enchytraeus crypticus. Taxonomy (NCBI): domain Eukaryota; kingdom Metazoa; phylum Annelida; class Clitellata; order Enchytraeida; family Enchytraeidae; genus Enchytraeus; species Enchytraeus crypticus. The sequence continues at coordinate 987,649 of CAJHZI010000493.1, read as the reverse complement.
AGTGGGTCTTTAAATCATCTAACATGCCTAAACTCGGCCTGCCCCTGCCTCTTTTTTCCTTCCATTCTATCTTCTATGACCTCTTTTAGTAGTCTTTCCCCACTTAGAATGTGTCCTATCCAACTCTTCTTCCTATTTCTTAATACATTTATCAACTGTCTATCTGTACCAACTCTCTCCAGGACTTCCTCATTTGTAACCTTTTGAGTCCAGCTAATCCTCTCCATTCTTCTCCAAATCTGCATTTCCAATGCCTCCAGTTTCTTAATATCTTCCTTCCTTAAGGTCCATGTTTCTCATCCATATAATAGCGTGGTCCAAACCAAAGTTTTCACTTTCTTTATCTTTATCTTTATATATATATATATATCTATATATATATATATATATATATATTATATAGTTATAATATATATATATAATTAAATATATATAGATATAGCTATATATATATCTATATATATATATATATATATATATATATATATATATATATTATAGATATTATAGATATAGATATATATATATATACACACACACACATATATATATATATATATATATTATAGATATAGATATTATAGATTTATAGATAGTTAGATGGATAGATTTGAGTGATCCTACTTATATGATGATTCTGATGTGAGGATTCAAAAGTGATGATATTATGATATATTATGATTGATGTATGAAGATATTCAAAATATGATGATTCTAAATAGTCCTACTTGTTGTGTTATAATTGTGAGAACGTGTGTTGTACCCTATCTAGTGGAGTGGTTGTTGAACTCGTGTGGATTTCATGATTGTGCACTGTGTGTGATTGTTGCAGGAGAGAGAGAGAGGCGAAGATAAAGCAGGAGAAGGAGAGACAGGCTAGAATAGAGGCAGAAAAGGAGGAACAGAAGAAGAAAGTATTGGAGCAGAAAGAGGTCGCTGTGACCTAATTTACTAATTCATAACTTTCAAGGCAGACTACTAACTGTGCTTCAATATGTGTTTTGTGTTTCTTTTTATGAAAGAACCTAATTATAAAGTTGAAGATGGTTCTCTGCATTTTAGTAACATATTTTTTAATAATATTTAGTATATTTTAATATATAATAACATTTAATATAGCTCAATGAGATTTTCGTTCAGTTTAGCTTGATCATGGAAAAAACTTAAAATCCTGGACTCGCCCGTCACTGACATCGCTTTCGAGTGAGCAAATTGACGTTAACATTAGCTTTTAGCTTTTTATTTATTTATAGATTTGATTGAACGATTGATTGATTGATTGATGCAGGCAGCACGTAGAGAGGCAGAGAGAGAGTGAGACAGCAGGAGTGGAGTGGGAGAGACAGATTGATTGATTAACTGATTGATTGATTGATTGATTGATGCAGGCAGCACGCAGAGAGACAGAGAGACTGAGACAGCAGGAGTGGGAGAGACAGAGACGGGATCAGTTGACAGTACTGAGAGAGAGAGAGCAGAGTCAAGTCAACCAGATAGAGAGCGACATCAGCAAACTCAAAAATCAGATTGCTTTACTGGTCTGTAGTGCTTGCTTTCTCGTGTAAAATCAGATTCTATTAAAATATTTATTAGTTTTAATGTGCAAACTTATCAGTTCTAATAACATGCACAGCTAGGTTTTTGTTAGCCTTGAATTGGATATCAATGTTATTAGTGATGATACAAATGATAAAGCCAGTGCCATTGTCAGATTCTTCTCTTGAAAGGATATCAGTATTAGGCTTAGCTGGAATTTGTCCTTAGCACATCTAGGATGACATCTAGCACCATATCTCAGTATTTGAACGACTGATCTACAGATATAAGGCATATCATGTCATACTCTCAACCAGTACTTAGTTAGTATTGATTGATCGATAGATCGATTGACTGATTGACTGTTTGATTGAATGATTGATTGATTGATACTCGCACAGGCAGACAAGAAGATAACGACACAAAGTAAGAGGGATAAAGGCAGGTCCATTGTTGCTGAGTGCACAGCTAGCATTGAGTCGATGAGACTGGCTAGAGACAAAAAAGTGGCTGCCATTGAAGAAGTCAGTCGACTAGTGGAGGTCAGTACTCAATCAATCAATCAATCAATCAACCAATCTGTCAATTAATCTGTCAATCAAACTGTCAGGCAATCTGTCATTCATTCAGTCAATTAGTCAGTTAATCTGTCAATAAATCAATCAGTCAGACAATCAATCATCCATTGAATCAATCAATCAGTCATTCATTATTGCAATCAAACATTCATTCAGTCAATCAGTCAGACAATCAATAAATCAATCATTCAGACAATCATTCAAACAATCAATCAGTCAGACAATCATTCTAACAATCAATCATTCAGACAATCATTCAAAAAATCAATCAGTCAGACAATCATTCAAACAATCAATCATTCAGACAATCATTCAAACAATCAATCAGTCAGACAATCATTCAAACAATCAATCAGTCAGACAATCATTCAAACAATCAATCATTCAGACAATCATTCAAACAATCAATCATTCAGACAATCATTCAAACAATCAATCAGTCAGACAATCATTCAAACAATCAATCAGTCAGACAATCATTCAAACAATCAATCATTCAGACAATCATTCAAACAATCAATCATTCAGACAATCATTCAAACAATCAATCATTCAGACAATCATTCAAACAATCAATCATTCAGACAATCATTCAAACAATCAATCATTCAGACAATCATTCAAACAATCAATCAGTCAGACAATCATTCAAACAATCAATCAGTCAGACAATCATTCAAACAATCAATCATTCAGACAATCATTCAAACAATCAATCATTCAGACAATCATTCAAACAATCAATCATTCAGACAATCATTCAAACAATCAATCATTCAGACAATCATTCAAACAATCAATCATTCAGACAATCATTCAAACAATCAATCATTCAGACAATCATTCAAACAATCAATCATTCAGACAATCATTCAAACAATCAATCATTCAGACAATCATTCAAACAATCAATCAGTCAGACAATCATTCAAACAATCAATCAGTCAGACAATCATTCAAACAATCAATCATTCAGACAATCATTCAAACAATCAATCATTCAGACAATCATTCAAACAATCAATCATCATCATCAAACAATCAATCAGTCAAACAATCAATCAGTCAGACAATCATTCAAACAATCAATCATTCAGACATCATTCAATTCAAAAAATCAATCATTCAGACAATCATTCAAACAATCAATCAGTCAGACAATCATTCAAACAATCAATCAGTCAGACAATCATTCAAACAATCAATCATTCAGACAATCATTCAAACAATCAATCATTCAGACAATCATTCAAACAATCTATCAATCAATCAACATTAACCCGTCTTTTAATCATTTGTATTAAATTAATTTATTGATACATTTAAGGATAAAAATGTTACTTTATTGAGTAGTTTAAATATTGGGTAAGTTCTAGATATTGTCTTGGATGTGGTGTGTCTATAGACGGGTAAGACCAAGATGGAGCTGATGAGACAGCAGCAGAGCATGCTAGAGAAACAGCTGGACAGCTTCAGAGAGCAGTTAGGTCTGTCTGTGTCTCTCTCTCTCTCTGTCTCGATCTCTGTCTGTCTCTGTCTCTCTCTCTCTATCTCTCTCTCTCTCTCTCTCTCTCTCTCTCTCTCTCTCTGTCTTTCTCTATCTCTCTCTATCTGTATGTATAGAGAAGATGCAATTGCTTGCTTAAATGCTTTAATTTGGCTGGAGCTAGTGGCAAAGTCGGTAAGATACTCGACCGCGGATCAGTATGTGTGGGGTTCAAATCCTGAGCTCGCCCGTCATTGACATCGCTTTCAAGTGAGGAAACTGACGTTAACATTAGCTTTACCAGCTTTTGTTTGCTTAAGGTGCTGCTGAAAAGTTTTACCACTGGCACATTGTGATTTGATCTGATTGATTGATTGATTGAATGGTTGATTTGTTCATTGATTGACTGATTGATTGATTGATTGATTGATTGTACAGGAGATGCACAGAGATTGTTGCACACAGCTGTTAGCAAGAAGCAGACAGCTGTTAATGCTCTGCTCTTTGATTGATTGATTGATTGATTGATTGATTGACTGATTGATTGACTGATTGATTGATTGATTGATTGATTGTACAGGAGATGCACAGAGACTGCTGCACACAGCTGTTAGCAAGAAGCAGACAGCTGTTAATACTCTGCTCAGCAAGCAGCAGCGGGTGGAGACTGAGACAGCTGCTCGCACACAGCGCATTGAGGACAACAACAACAAGCTCTCTGTGCGTACTCAGTCTCTCTGTATCGTCAGAAGCAATATTCTCTTTTCAAATTCCTGTTGTTATTATTTCAAACTGTATCAACTGGAATGTCTTTTACTTGTATTGAATGTTTATTTCATTTGCCTAGTTATTTTTTAAATTTGTATGATTGAGGAGTGGTCAACTAGATAGGTTGCTTGTGACCTCTTTGACGGCCTTGTATGTGTATGTCACTGTATATTTGGAGTGTTTCGAAATAAACATAGTTCTCTCTCTCTCTCTCTCTCTTTCTCTCTCTCTCTCTCTCTGTTCTAGAAGAGCTCTGTAGCTCTCGTAGGCCCAATATTAGATATCAACCGTTGGCTGGAGTCAGTGGCGAAGTCGGTAAGACACTCGATTGAGGATCAGTATGTGCGGGGTTCAAATCGTGGGCTCGCCCGTCACTGACATCGCTTTCGAGTTAGGAATCTGACGTTAACATTAGCTTTACCAGCATTACCATTACCTATGTGAGGAAGTGAAGCAGTTATTATGATATTGTATTGTATTGATTGTATTGTATTGTATTGTATTGTATTGTATTTTATTGTATTGTAGGTGATGAAGGATAGAATGAGCAGCCTATATGAGGAAGTGAAGCAGCTGTAATGATATTGTATTGTATTGTACTGTATTGTATTGTATTGTATTGTATCTTGTATTGTAGGAGATGAAGGAGAGAATGAGCAGCCTATATGAGGAGGTGAAGCAGCTGTTATGGTATTGTATTGTATTGTATTGTATTGTATCTTGTATTGTAGGAGATGAAGGAGAGAATGAGCAGCCTGTATGAGGAGGTGAAGCAGCTGTTATGATATTGTATTGTATTGTATTGTATTGTATCTTGTATTGTAGGAGATGAAGGAGAGAATGAGCAGCCTGTATGAGGAGGTGAAGCAGTTAGAGCAGACAGTGCTGATGAAGAAGAGGGCGTGGTCAAGTAGAGGAGGCGTGGCTACGAGGTCTGACGTCACTGCCACTGAGTCTGTGGATAACACTGATAAGTCTAGGTCTGTCTGTCTACTTGCTTGTCTCTGTGTGTCTGCTTGTCTCTGTGTGTCTGCTTGTCTTATCTGCTTGTCTCTGTGTGTCTGCTTGTCTCTGTGTGTCTGCTTGTCTCTGTGTGTCTGCTTGTCTCTGTGTGTCTGCTTGTCTCTTGACATTGATTGATTGATTGATATCACGAGAGATTAGGCTGATTGTCTGTGATTACTTCGCTGATTGATTGATTTATTTATTGATTGATTGACTGATATCACTTGAGATTAGGCTGATTGTCTGTGATTACTTCGCTGATTGATTGATTGATTTATTTATTGATTGCTTGATATCACGAGAGATTAGGATGATTGTCTGTGATTACTTTGCTGATTGATTGATTGATTTATTGATTGATTGATTGATATCACGAGAGATTAGGATGATTGTCTGTGATTACTTTGCTGATTGATTGATTGATTTATTGATTGATTGATTGATATCACGAGAGATTAGGATGATTGTCTGTGATTACTTTGCTGATTGATTGATTGATTTATTTATTGATTGATTGATATCACGAGAGATTAGGATGATTGTCTGTGATTACTTTGCTGATTGATTGATTGATTTATTTATTGATTGATTGATATCACGAGAGATTAGGATGATTGTCTGTGATTACTTTGCTGATTGATTGATTGATTTATTGATTGATTGATTGATATCACGAGAGATTAGGATGATAGTTTTTGATTATTTTCACAGGTTGGACAGCACAAGCAGCGGTCAAGGTTTGTTGTTGTTGTTGTTCTGTCCATTTTCTATTCTTTGTCATAACTGATAGTTGTGATAGAACATGTGAAATAGATTATGTTTCAAGACTTATGTGAAATAGTTTATGTTGTAAAACCTATGTGAAATAGATCATGTTTCAAGACTTATGTGAAATAGATTATGTTGTAAGACTTATGTGAAGCAGATTATGTTTTTAGACTTATGACTTTTGCTACAGTGTGAGCGCCCACTGGTGATGTGTTGGTGTGGTGATGTAGGTCTCAATTAGAGCTTTTCTCTTCTCTCTGTTAAATTTGTTTTTAAATTAAACCAGTTCTTTTGGTATAATATACGTGCAAATAACGTTCTCTCTTTTGAATGCACAATTTAATTCCTAGCACCTATCGTTCTGCTCATTAAATTAATAGCAGTTTCACTGATTCAATGCAAGCTATGTTTAGCCTAATTTCGTACCTCCAACTTCGTCAAATGTAGCTACTGGGGTAGTTTATCCTGCCTATCGTCTTCCTATGACTTTAGATTGCGTCTAAACATGTACAGCTAAGCAGCAGCTCTCGGCTGTTGGAAATTACTCAAACTTTCAGACACAACAAAAAATTATTGCAGTTTTGATGTTTTGTTATCATTTATTTCTTTTTTAATAGAATTTTCTATAGTATTCTATACTATGTATTAATTTCTATTGCATAATTTAGTATTTTTGTTGCATTTTCACTGTAAATTTGTTTATTTTCCCATTTATTCTTACTAACCGTTAGTTATTCTTCTGTCCTATTTACGATCTTAAACATATTTCTTATTTTACTGCACATAGATGTAAAGATCTGAACCAGATCAAAACATATCAAATGTTAAATCATAAACTTTATTTTCATGCCGATCAATTCTCTATTTTGTTTTGTTTTGTTTCAGTTTCTCTTGCACTTGTAATTTTCGTTCTACTCATTTCAGTTGTATTGCTCGTTGATTGTAATCCTGCCCAATGTGATCTGAGGTTAGTTAAATCAATCAATATGAGATCTGTTAAATCAATCAAACAATCAATTTATTAGTTGCTCTTAAATTGCGTCACCTCACCTTGAGACATTTTCCCCCAGGATTAAGTGGTAATTAATCCATCAAACTGAGGAAGGCGACGGGAAACCACCTCAGAAGCCATACTTTTCCCAAGCTATAGGCCATATAAGGTATGGATAAGGCATAGACTTTGTGAATGGATTAACTTGTCGATCTAAGGAGTGCTCTTATGGAGCGAGAAAGCAGACTTTGAGCATGAATATGTACCTTGAACCTGCTAATGGCAGTGCACTAGATTAAACTACAGCAAGATTAATCAATCAATCAATCAATCAATCATGCATATTATACCTAATATATCAACAATTCGCTCAGATCCGTTTGAACAGTGCAGAAAGTCTAGACACTCAACGAATGTGGCCGGACTTGAAGTCACTGTAACGCTGAAGTAAACATTTTCTAGTTGAAGAATTTACAACAAGGCTTTTGGATCAGACTCTCATTTTCTATACATCCAGTAATCGCCAAGCTGCTGGTTGTTGTTGTTGTTGTTAATTTTCTTTTAGATTTCCCTATCTTCCGCGAACACTGTGTTTTTTGTTAGACAATTAATGCACTGAACTTAGTTTTGACTATTGTCTTATTTGCTTTTCCTCTCTTGCTATGTTTACGTTCTATATTATGTTCTTCTGATACATTTCATGATGTGCAACATTTGATACGTTACATTCACTCCACTAATACCTAACGTCACTGATGGATGAATCTCGTTCTATATTGATCGATTAGTCGATTAACTGATTGATTTATTGTTTAATGGTTTGTTTGTTGTATTTTGAGCTGACTGAGCAACTGATAAGCTCTGCAAAATAAGTCTGTGAATTAGCTTACTTAATGTCTCTATTATCCCCGTGTTGTGTCCGGGTTGCTTGAAGAATAGACTAACCGTGTAAATATGCACGTGTCGTAGAAGGCGACATAAAAACTAGATCAAAACCAACGTCAGAAAGGACATTCGGTTGGTGGGCGTCTAGGCTCCAAAAATTACCACAAAAACTTAAACGAATGGATAAACTTCACTGGAGAAAGTCTATACTTATCCCGACCCTGGTTAAACTGGGATTTAAGGGAATATGATGATGATGAATGTATCTATTAACTCGTTGATTGATTGACTGATTGTTTGATTGACTGATTGTTTGATTGACTGATTGTTTGATTGACTGATTGTTTGATTGACTGATTGTTTGATTGACTGATTGTTTGATTGACTGATTGTTTGATTGACTGATTGTTTGATTGACTGATTGTTTGATTGACTGATTGTTTGATTGACTGATTGTTTGATTGACTGATTGTTTGATTGACTGATTGACACAGACATAGAAGGCTATGTGAGGTACACGGCTCTGTATCAGTTTGACGCGAGATGTAAAGATGAACTGTCGCTGAAACCTGGAGACATCGTCTACGTATGTCTCTCTTGTTGTTGTTGTTCTCTCTCTTTTTCTCTCTCTCTCTCTCTGTCTCTCTCTCCCTCTATCTGTCTCTCTCTCTCTCTGTCTCTCTCACTCTCTCTCTCTTCTCTCTCTCGCCTGTAAACATTGTCTACGAATGTCTGTCTTGTTGTTGTTGTTGTTGCTAGCTCAAAGCCTAGCCGTGTTTGTCCACTGGTGCAGGTAAGTCAGGATCAGACGGGACAGGAGGTGGGTTGGCTCAGTGGAATGCTGAACGACGCTATTGGCTGCTTTCCTGAGGCCTACGCTGAGCCGGTGGACGGCGTGGGCGTGGTCTCAGCCTCGAGGCAGGCTGAGGGGCAGGCAGTGGGCGGGGCTAACGTAGAAGGGGCGGAGATTAGTGACCTGGCTAGCATGCCGTCAATACTGATCTCATCGGCAGAGTCGTTGTTCAACCCGCCCAACACTCCATGTCCTAACACCTCCGGCAAGGTTGAGTCACTTTCTCTCTACCTGATTAATCTGCTCTCTTTATCATTCTTTTAATTAATTTACATAAGCTATAGGCTACATATGGTATGGATAAGGCATAGACTTTGTGAAGGGATTAATTTGTTGATCTAAGGAGTGCTCTTATGGAGCGAGTTGATATCTAAGGAGTGCTCTTATGGAGCGAGTTGATATCTAAGGAGTGCTCTTATGGAGCGAGAAAACTGACTTTGAGCATGAATATATACCTTGAATCTGCCACATGGCAGTGCACTTAAGAGAGAGAGAGAATTAATTTACGAATTTTTCGTAATTTATTGTTGTTAATTCATTACTATTAGTTATTGTTTACTGATTGATTGACTGATCGATTAAAATATTCATTATTTCATTTATTATTGTTAATATTTAATATTTATTAATAATGGCTTATTCATATATATCTTAGATTAGTGGCATGATTGATTGATTATTTTATTTTATTTCAGTCTGATTGATTGATCTTTTGATCGATTAATTCACGCATTCATTCATTGGTTTTTACTGCCTGACTTTCTGATTGATTGATTGACTGATTGGTTGATTAATTGATTGATTGATCGATTGATAAATTTATTGATTGATTGATTGATTTATAGATCGATAAATTTATTGGTTTATTAATTGATTGACTGACTGATTGACTGATTGATTGACTGATTGATCGATTGATTGATTGACTGATTGATTGATTGAATAATTTATTGAATGACTGATCGACGGATTAATCGGTTGATTGATTAAGTAATGGATTGAATCATTTATTGAATGACTGATTGATTTATTAATAGATTGACTGACTGATTGAATGACTGACTGATTGATTGATCGATCGATTGAATGCTTGATTAACTGATTGATTGACTGAGTGACTGATTGATTGAAAAAGCTGGTAAAGCTAAGGTTAATGTCAGTTTCCTCACTCGAAAGCGATGTCAGTGACGGGCGAGCCCAGGATTTGAACCCCACACATACTGATCTGCGGTCGAGTATCATACCGACTTCGCCACTGGCTCCAGCCGATATATTGATAATTTATATATTGATTGATTGATTGATTGACTGACTGACTGGTTGATTGATTTATTGTTTGATATCACGAGAGATTAGGATGATAGTTTTTGATTACTTCATTGATTGATTGATTGATTGATTGATTGATGAAGGAGGAGGAGGTGTCAGGCACGGCTGTGGCTCTACACGACTGGGACGCGAGGCAGGACAATCAGCTCGACCTAATCAAGGGAGAGGTGATCAGCGTGAGAGAGCAGAGAGACAGCTGGTGGTCAGGAGAGTCCAATGGAAAGGTTTCTATGTATAGCTATTATATATATAGCTAATGTTAACGTCAGTTTCATCCAGCTCTATTCAGCTCTACCCAGCTCTTTACAGCTCTATCCAGCTCTATCCAGTTCTATACCGCTCTATCTAGCTCTAGCCAGCTAAATCCAGCTCTATCCAGTTCTAGCCAGCTAAATCCAGCTCTATCCAGCTCCATCCTGCTCTATCCAGCTCTATCTAACTCAGTATCAATCAGTAAAACACTAGAGGATAAATTCCACAAAGGGCTTTATCAATTTCGTTTACTGGTTTTTGTAGCTGGCGAAGTATGATTTACTTACCTAATATGGTGCTGTTTTGTTAGGGTTAGGATTAAGTTAGGGTCAGAACTGCTGTACTTGTTTGTACAGGTCCTATGTAGAACTGTTGTACTTGTTTGTACTGGTTGTGTGGTTTCCCAGGTCCTATGTAGAACTGTTATACTTGTTTGTACAGGTTGGGTGGTATCCCAGGTCCTGTGTAAAACTGTTGTACTTGTTTGTACAGGTTGGGTGGTTTCCCAGGTCCTATATAGAACTGCAGGACGGGGGAGTCCATGAAACGGCTGCCGCAGCTGCAGCTCAGGTCACGACCTCCGAGATGACGTCAGCTGCTGAGGTACAGCAGCAAGCAGCTGTGGCTGAGGTAGAGCAGCAGCAAGCAGCTGTGGCTGAGGAGATAGTGACAGCTGCTGTAGCTGCTGTTCAACAACAAGGTCTGTGCAGCTGCTGATTATTGTAGACTGGGAAATATTCTGTGGATGTAGAACTGTTGGTATTTGTGTGTACCACTTGAAACGCTTGGCTGGAGCCAGTGGCTTTGTTGGTAAGTTATTCGATCGCGGATCAGTATGTGCGGGGTTCAAATCCTGGGCTCTCCCGTCAATGGCATCTCCTTCGAGTGAGGAACTGACGTTAACATTAGCCTTACATTAGCTTTTTACACGTCTCTTACATCAGCCTAGGGTGAGGTCAACGACATTGAACTGTATGTAGGTCAACGACAAGGAACTGTATGTAGGCCAGTGACACTGCGCTCTATGTAGGGCGATGACACTGCACTGTATGTAGGTCAATGCACTTCACTATATGTAGGTCAGTGATACTGCGCTGTATGTAGGTCAGTGACACTTCACTATATGTAGGTCAGTGATACTGCACTAAATATAGGTCAGCGACACTGCACTGTATGTAGGTCAATGATACTGCACTGTATGTAGGTCAGTGACACTGCACTGTATGTAGGTAAGTGACACTTCACTGTATGTAGGTCAATGACACTACACTGTATGTAGGTCAGTGACGCAGTTTGTACTGTGTGTATTCCAATGATGCATTTTGTACAGTTTGTAGGTCAGTGACACAGTTTATACTATATGTAGGTCAGACTGACCTGGTTTCTCTGGTGCACACGCACGTGGCGGCCTATGACTACCACTCGGGGGAGCCCGGGGACCTGAGCTTCAGCGCCGGGCAGCTCATCGCCGTCACTGAGGCGGAGGGCGACTGGTGGCGTGGGCGCCTCGACGACGGGTCAGAGGGCATCTTTCCGGGCGCGTTCGTTCAGCGTCTAGACCAGCAGGAGGAGGACGTGACGGTGGAAGGGGGGAGGAGGGAATTCGTTGACGCAGAGCTTGCAGCAGCTGTCGAGGCGTCAGCTGAAGCTGTTGTAGCAGCTGCTACCAGCTGCGCCACGATGGAAGCAGCAGCTGCAGCAGCTGTGGAATATGATAGTAGTATATCAGCGGCAGCAGCTGTTACCAGTGCAGCAGCTGCTAGCGAGCTGCCAGCAGCTGATGAAGATATACAGGTTGGGTTGGGTTGTATGTGTGTTGTGATTTAATGCTTCTTTGCTAATCAACGCTCAGATCTCTGTGGATGTTTAATTTTAAAACAAAGTTGATGTTAGTAAACAATTTTATAGAGTTTGTGAGTGGATCTTTTCTTGCTAGTGTAGAGTATTAGCTGCAGTAGAACTATACCAAACATAGTGCGATATCAGCATGGTCTAACTCCTGCGTGTTGTTGTTGTTGTTGTCAGCATGGTGTAACTCCTGCGTGTTGTTGTTGTTGTCAGCATGGTGTAACTCCTGCGTGTTGTTGTTGTTGTCAGCATGGTGTAACTCCTGCGTGTTGTTGTTGTTGTTGTTGTTGTCAGCATGGTCTAACTCCTGCGTGTTGTTGTTGTTGTTGTCAGCATGGTCTAACTCCTGTGTGTTGTTGTTGTTATTGTTTAGGAGCCGCCAGTGGTTGAGCCAGTGAAGAAAAAAGGTTTGTCCAAACTCTCTCGTCATCTTACAGTCAATATTTTTCTTTCACATTGTATGATACTGTGTCATACTGGTTTGTGTATGATACTGTGTCATACTGGTTTGTGTATGATACTGTGTCATACTGGTTTGTGTATGATACTGTGTCATACATTGTATAATACTGTGTCATACTGGTTTGTGTATGATACTGTATGATACTGATTTTGTGTCATAATGTACTGTAGTGTTTGGTATTGTTGCATATCGTATTGTATTGTATTATATTTTATCGTAATAAGCAAACGGACGTTAAGCCTTTATTATATATTTAATATCTATATCGTATTGTATCGTATCTATATCGTATTGTATCGTATCTATATCGTATTGTATTGTATCTATATCGTATTGTATCGTATCTATAGCGTATTGTATCGTATTTATATCGTATTGTATTTTGCTGCAGAGATAGCGACAGTGATGGCTGCCTATGAAGCCACGGGACCCGAGCAGCTCTCCCTACTGCCTGGACAACTTGTGCAAATAGTCAGGAAGACTGACACAGGCTGGTGGGAGGGGCAGCTACAGGTCTGTCTGTCTGTCTGTCTGTCTGTCTGTCTCTGTTCACTTATGTGCATATATATCTCTGTGTATAGGAGTCTGTTTGTCTATATTTGTGTCTCTTTTTTTTACATCATGGTTGATGCAAAAATCAAGACGTCCCTGACATCATCCTTCTATGAGGAAACGGACGTTAAACCTTCATTATTATTATTATCATGGTTGATTTGAGATCTCTCAACTGCTTGTACCTGCCTGCTCTTCCGTTTTTATTTTATTGTATTGTACAGTGCTATAATGTATTGTACTATGCAGTACAGTATAGTATTGTATGTTATATATAGTATTTGATGATATACCAACGTCAGAAAGGGTATTATATTGGTGAGCGCCTAAGTTCCAGAAATTGCTACAAAAATTTAAACGAATGGAAAGTCTCAAATAGGGGATTGACTGATGATATGATGTAGGATTTGAGACAGTCTATTCTTATCCCGACCCTAGTTAAACTGGGATTTAAGGGAAGATGATGATGATGATGATGATGATGATGGTGATGGTGATGATGATGATGATGATGATGATGATGAAGACGACGACGATGACGACGATGATGATGATGATGAGGACGACGACGACGATGACGATGACGATGATGATGATGATGATGAGGACGACGACGACGACGACGATGATGACGACGACGATGACGATGATGATGATGACGACGACGACGATGATGATATGGTACTGCGCTGTGTGGAACAGGTTAGAGGGGTGAAGAAGCGTATAGGCTGGTTCCCTGCTAGCTACGTCAAGGTGCTGGGGCCAGGAAGCAGTCAGAGATCTTCCATAGACTATTCTGCCTCTGCCGCCATCTCTCCTCCCGCTCACAAGAAAAAGGTTCATACTAAATGTGTCATACTTTAAGAGAGGTTTATACTAAATGTGTCATACTTTAAGAGAGGTATATAACAACAACAATACGATTAGAGTGCTGTTGTCCATGACAACATTGAGCACAAGGTTTATACTAAATGAGTCATACTTTAAGAGAGGTTCATACTAATGAGTCATACTTTAAAAAAGGTTTAGACTAAATGAGTCATACTTTAAAAAGGTTTATACTAAATGAGTCATACTTTAAAAAGGGTTTATACTAAATGAGCAAAACTTTGTAGGTGTTTATACTAAATGAGTCATACTTTTTAATACTAAATGAGCCATAAGCCTACTTTATAGATGTTTTGAGCCATACTTTATCGCTGTTTCTACGAAATGAGCCATTCTTTAGAGATGTTTAAACTATGTGGGTCAGACTTTATTGGTATTTTACTCAATGAAATAGGCTGAATAGACTAAATAGTTGTGTTATATTAATTATAGACAATTTTTATATTAATCAGATAAAGAATTTCGTTTAGTTAATAAAGTAGCTATTAGGTAATTTAAAAGTAACTTTAAATAATTTCTATTTTTTATATTAAAATAATTCCAAATTTATATTTTAAATTTGCTGGATTGATTGAATGATATAATTTGATTGATTGATTGATTGATTTAACCAGGAGGCGCCGCGCATAGAGCTAAAGATGGCTATGTATGACTACGAGGCACAGCAGGCTGATGAGCTCGGCTTCAAGCGTGGTGACGTTATACGCATCATCTCTAAGGAGCACGCTGATTGGTGGAAGGGAGAGCTGAACGGACAAATCGGAATCTTTCCTTCCAACTTCGTCGGCAACGTTCAGACATAATCATCTCATCAGAAGGTTTAGAAGTGGGAGATACTAAATAGTTGTATGGGTAACCAAGCGACTAAATAGTTGTATGGGTAACCAAGCGACTAAATAGTTGTATGGGTAACCAAGCGACTAAATAGTTGTATGGGTAACCAAGCGACTAAACAGTTGTATGGGTAACCAAGCGACTAAATAGTTGTATGGGTAACCAAGCGACTAAACAGTTGTATGGGTAACCAAGCGACTAAATAGTTGTATGGATAACCAAGCGACTAAATAGTTGGATGGTTTGGATGGATAGCCCAGTTGATTGCATATTTGTCTCCTAAACCAGAGGCTCGGGTTTCTATTCTGAGGCTATAACAACTGGCTAACGACAAAGTCTAACATTATTCCTTATTGCATTTATGACACGTGCAAAACTTTGCGTGTAGCGAGTTATTACTTGTATTTTATATATCCGTGTTAGATCAATGTCTTATTGAAGTCGTTATTTTGTTCAGTCTACTTTGTTTTATTTGTTTTATTTATAAATCTGTGCTAGAAAGAAGTCTTTACTTCTGAATTTTATAACGTGTTTCTAGAACTCTACAAGTCGTAAAATGTGCAGTCATTATACATTATATTACGTAGAAGTGTTGTAGTACAGTTTATTATGTAGATCTCGCATGCTAAAAGACATAGTTTATGCATTCTTCTTTGTTATTTATCGAGATGTATGTTAGGAGTCGTAATAGTATTGAATAGCTGTTTGTACCGTATTCATTGTATGATGTTATTATGTATCACCATATTGATGGCGCTGTTTACTGATACTATGACTTGATGGGAGGTGTTAGAATGAGTCAGAGCAACCAAGTGCTCGAAGAATAGCATGCTCTAGAATGTTCTAGAATGCTCTGAATGCTCTTGAATATTCTAGAATGCTCTTGTGTGTTCTAGAATGTTCTAGGATGTTCTAGAATGCTCTACAATGTTCTAGAATAGTCTAGAATGCTCTTGAATGTTCTAGAATGGATTAACGCGGCTTCATAAATCAGACCACGTCAGATTGAGAACTTTTAACAGCTCAGAAGCCGTTGCCTGTTGCTGTCTATGATCTGTAGAAGTGTTTAGAAGTGGCTTCGATACGCCGCAATCTTCTCTTCCTATTACTATAATGGTATATAATGCCTCCACTCTTCACTCTTCGCAGTGAAAAGTAGAGACATTACATACCATGGACCTGCCAGTAGGCATTGCACTAAGAGAGATAATTAGAATGATTGACGACATGGAAACATTTAAGACTATTAGCATAATGCGAGAAGTCTTATCGTTTGTTAATTGCTCTTATCTTGCAGTGGTTGTTGTTGATGTCAAGATTTGCTCTGTTTATATCTTTACGTGTATGTGGTAGACTTAGATCTTATTCAAGTTCTCACAGCGGTTCTGTACTAGTTGAGTGTTTTGTGGTAGTTTAGATGGCATTGCCGTATGTTTGTGTTTCATAGAGACCACTCCTAAGAAATTACAAATAAAAGAAAACAAAGTTTAGATCAGTTTTTTAGAAATATCAGTTGTGGGCAACCAATATCAAAATATAGTCAAAAGAAATCAACAACTTCCGTACTAAATATTTAGCCTCATTATGACCAGAGATGAAGAAATGGACGTTGAATTCTCTCCAGAGACGTGTTAGAGACTGCGATTAGTATTCTCTGAATGTCTGACAGTTGACTGTCTGATCAGTGGGAACTAGATCCTAGAGCATTTTTTTCATTTAATACATTCATTTGCTATATTAATATTAATATTAATATTTAATACATTCATTTGCTATATTAATATTAATATTTGATGTATTCATTTGCCATATATTGTGATTTATATGTTAATTCACATTAATAAATAGATCTAATATGAATTAATTAATAATTACATTTTAAGATGAACAAATTTGAAAAGTAAAACAAATAAATAATAATCCAAATTTAATTAGTTAAAAGTTAATTTTAAAATTATTAATTAAAGAATAACAAATTGAATTGAAACTATTTATATTAACATATTATCTAGGCCTAATAATAATTGTAACTATAAGTATAATAATAATAATAATAATAATAATTCTTGAATCGTTTTTATCAAACCCCTGGTTCTTTACACCAGGAATTTTAATTAATTTTTTTTATAAAAACATACTAATAATAATCATACAATGATAGGTATACAATAATAAAATGTATTTATTCAATTAATAATAAAATTAATAAATTATAATTAATAAAATGTGAAAATCATTGTAATAAACTCTCTCCCTAGTGTTCTGCCAAGCGTCAGCTCCAATGCACATACTCATACCCTTGAGTCTACTTTCATGCTTCATAAACAGCACTCCATAGATCAACAAGTTAGTCCTTTCACAAACAGGCAATTTCTTATACATATCATATATTTGCTTTATCTTTGATAATGTTGCGTAATTGATTTTGCACCGATGTGACGACAAAAAATACTCTAATAAACGATAGAGGAACATTTACCCCCTCAGGCGCCGCTCTAGATGACATATAGAAACCTCCTACCGGCTGCTGAAAGACAAAGCCTGAGCTCACAGCTGCAGTGGAATTTTTTGCAGCTCAGCTGAATTGTAAAAATCCCATCACTGATATATAGAAGGCCTATTAAACTCAAGTCATAAAGAGGAAAAACAAAGCATGAAATTTTAGAGAACAAAAGAAAGAACAAAATAATGAAATGTTTACAAAAGAAGTAAACAAACGTAAATATAATATAAAATGTTTAATTTTTAGTTTTGAACAATTAAATGATTAAAAATACGTATTAATTTCAGTAATTGAGCAGATTGTAATAATATCTATTAAACATAAGATATGGAGTTATTTTCCTGAATTGAATTGAGTTTCTATTTTTCTTTAAATTTGTACAATAGCTGTTAAATAGTTGTATAAATTCGGCATTTTTTAGTTAATGATATACATTGCATTTCACAACTCTAGTTTGGAAACTAGTTTCATATTAAATTCATGTACTAAAGCTGAATAATACTTATATTAGAACTGCTGAGACCTTAGTATAATTACTGAGGAAAATTTAGCTATAAGAAATTTTTGCGCGAACTGATCAACCTACTATACGATCTGTAGAACTGTATCAGAATGTCAACCCCGGCTCGTCGCAGACTTATGAGGGATTTTAAGAGGTTTGTAATAGAGATGGGAATCGAACCGAACCCTAAAATCTAGAATTTTGACCGAACCGAACTCGAACCCAGACTCTGACCGAACCCAAACCGAACCTGAACCCAGACTCTGGCCGAACCGAACCCGAACCCAGACTATGGCCGAACCCGAACCGAACCCGAACCCAGACTTCGTCCAAACCGAACTGAACCAAACTCTTTATAGTTACTTTCTTCTTTACCAGCCTGTCATAAATAAAGATCTTTTTTAAGACATTAAATTATGAAGCTTATTTATTGGTCAATTGATAGCAAACGGTGTACATTATGATCATTTTTCTATGGAAGTACACGTGTTTACCAAATCATCTTTATTTGAAATTTTTCTGTTACTAAATTGCACTTTGTTTCTGAAATTTTGGATCAAATTTAAGCCAAGACATTTCCACTGGACCACTTAATTGTAAACGTATTTAATATATAGGCCGATAGTGATAATAAATATTTAAAAATTGATGAAGCATTCTGTTTGCTTGTTATAATCAAGGAAAATATTTCAGATACAATAATAAAACTAAATATCTATATTATGAACATTTGTTGATCAACTAACAATATTTTAAGAATTGTACAGGAATAAATACCACTTCTCTCCTTTTTTTCATTGTCATATTTTTACCCAGGTGAAAAAATTGGCAGCTATTATGACTTAATGAATTTTTAGGCTTATTTACCATAAACCATTTTAAACATGTTTGTCATAACCATGATTATTATAAGTAAAGTTAAACAATTGCAAAATTATCCAAAACCAAACCATTTCAAACTCGAATCGAACTCTTGCGAGTTGGAAATAAAGCCAAAGCCAAACCCGAACCCGAACTCTTGTTAGAATCGAACCCTAACCCTTGTTAGAACCGAACCCGAACCGAACTCTCAAATTGTCAACTGCTAACCGAACCCGAACCGAACTTTCATTTTCAACGAACCGAACCCGAACTCTGGAAGTTCATAAAATTCCGATCTCTAGTTTGTAATGTTAACTCTCTCTCTCTCTCTCTTAGTGCACTGCCTACTGGCAGGTCCATGGTATATATCACCTCAACTCTTCTCTGTCTTCCGCCTAACACTTCATTTCCACATATGAGTGGGTCTTTAAATCATCTAACATACCTAATCTCGGCCAGCCCCTGTCTCTTTTTCCTTCCATTCTACCTTCTATGACCTCTTTTAATAGACCTTCCCCCCTTAGAATGTGTCCTATCGTGAAATGAGAATGTTAACTATGTTCGATTTAATAAGGAGTGAGAGACTGCATGCTAAATATAAATACTGATAGGGAAACTAAATATAGGCAAGGGGTGTTTGTCTTTTGTGTAATAATTGTAGAAAATAAACTAACCTAAGTTAGGTTAGTTCTTAGCTATTTCTCCATTTGGCATCTCAATTTTTCTTTGAGTTTGTAAACTTCATAAAACTCTTACCTGTTGCTTAAATATTAATAAATGATTATTCTAATAAAACTTGTCTTTTATTATGTTTGGAATTTCTTAATTATTGTTCAATAATTTCTAAAATATATATTATACATGACTCTAATTAAAATTTTCCTATATGTATTTACTGTTATGGTTTATTAATTATCATCTGGCAGCCAAATGAGTATGGTTCATTTATATAATTATATAAACATTGCTTAGCTGATTGGCTGATTCTGATTTAGTGATTGACCAATAATTTAATTCACACATTAGTTGATTGATTGATGAATTAACTGATTGATTGATTAACTGGTTGATGAACTGATTGATTGATTGATTATATGTAGACTGCAAGAAGACCCGCCTGCTGGAGTCAGTGGAGCCCCTACAGATACCAACATCATGCTGTGGCATGCTGTCATATTTGGGTCAGTCTAATCCTCTCTCTGTCTCTCTCTCTCTCTCTAGCACTCTCCCTCTCTCTCTTCTCTCTCTCTTTCTTCTCTCTCTCGCTCTCTCTCTCTCAGACTCTCATTTTCTGTATCTTGCTCTCTCAGTGTATCTCTCACTTTCGTAACGTCACTCTCTCCTTGGTAAACCTTGTGACAGATGGTGTGGATGTGTTGAAGAATCTTCAACACTTCCACACATGCAGAATACACCGCTACCCCTGCAGCAACTAATATACATAAATTATAACAAAACACGAAGGAATTTCGGTAAAACAACGAGACGTAATATCGACAAAAATGCCGATTTACAACTTAAAGGATTGACAGGCCATTGTCTAAACAGGAAAACGTAATATCAAAGGAGTTGACTGGTAATGCATCTCGTACCTGATCTGTGTTAGTGTTAATTATATTTTGTGTATGCAGACCACTTGACACGCCGTTTGAAGATGGAACGTTTAAGCTGACGATCTCATTCACTGAGGAGTACCCCAACAAACCCCCCACTGTCAGATTTGTGTCAAAAATGTTCCACCCTAACGGTCAGTTAACTGCTTGTTATTTAAAATAATACTAATAACAATAATAATAAAAGTTTAACGTCCGTTTCCTCATCCAGGGATGATGTCAGGGACGTCCCCACAGCACACATCTCTACAGAACAATTCACCCAGACCAATCTGCAAAAAAGCCTTCTTTAATTAGAATAGGATTAGATAGCTAACAATAGTTAACTGTTTTATTTTTTTAAACAGTATCAAACTTTGCATGTTTTAGATAGCTAATTATTAGCTACTGATTGACGTTTAATACTTCATAGTTACCGACCGATTAATTAATTTACTCATAGTAAACATTAATTAGTTATTGGTTAATTATTGTAAAAAAAATAAACACACACTTTAGTGAAATGATTAACTCTTTTGAGATCTATCACTTTCCCTCGTGGGGTTCGAATCCCAGCCACGCTGATCTGAGAGTAAAATCTTGGACATTCACTTTACTGGTTATGCGGAAAATTATCTAAATTGCCTAACAGTATAAACATATTATTAAAAGTGATAGCTATCGACATAATTGACCATTTCGCTATATATAATGCATATTTTTACTTTTTTACTTTACGTATTGATTGATTGATTTATTGTTTGATTGACTGATGGATTGATTGATTCAGTGTACAATGATGGCAGCTTATGTCTCGACATACCTATTGATTGATTGATTGATTGATTGATTCAGTGTACAATGATGGCAGCATATGTCTTGACATACTACAGAATCGGTGGAGTCCAACATACGACGTGGCTGCTATCCTTACGTCCATTCAGGTGAAGAGTCTAAGCTGCCGTAAAGCCCTACTACACTAGAGCCCTGCAACTAAAGCCCTATTACACTAGAGCCCTGCAACTAAAGCCCTATTACACTAGAGCCCTGCAACTAAAGCCCTATTACTCTAGAGCCCTGCAACTAAAGCCCTATTATACTAGAGCCCTGCAACTAAAGCCCTATTACTCTAGAGCCCTGCAACTAAAGCCCTATTACACTAGAGCCCTGCAACTAAAGCCCTACTACACTAGAGCCCTGCAACTAAAGCCCTGTTACACTAGAGCCCTGCAACTAAAGCCCTATTACTCTAGAGCCCTGCAACCAAAGCCCTATTACACTAGAGCCCTGCAACTAAAGCCCTATTACTCTAGAGCCCTGCAACTAAAGCCCTATTACTCTAAAACCCTATTACACTAAAGCCCCTCTACTAAAACCCTACTACACTAAAGCCCCTCTATTAAATCACAGTTTAATGACAATTTTGTGTTTGAGAGATGTCGATGTAGAGAAGAGCTTAGGACTTTGCACGTACTGATCAGTGGTAGACTTCTTGAACATCTTGTCTAAGTGCTATCGGCCCAGTCCCTAAACTGCCGATATCATCCAAATTTAATGGAATGATATGGGTAGTTTTGCTAAATAATAATAATGTTTGGATTCTTTTAATATTTAATATTTATTTTAAGATTCTAGAGCAGCGATGCTACTCAGCTCTCTCTAGTTTATTATTTAATGAATTGATTGATGATCGATTGACTGATTTATCGATTGATTGATCGTCCGATTGATTGGTAGACTGATGGATTGATTGATAGATTGATTGATAGACTGATTGATAGACTGATTGACTGATTGCAGTCTCTGCTGGACGAGCCTAATCCTAACAGCCCAGCAAATAACATGGCGGCTCAGCTCTGATAGATTGATTGATTGATTGATAGATTGATTGATCGATAGATTGATAGATTGACTGATTGATTGATTGATTGATAGATTGATTGATTGATTGATTGATTGCAGTCTCTGCTGGACGAGCCTAATCCTAACAGCCCAGCAAACAACATGGCGGCTCAGCTGTACCAGGAGAACAGGAGAGAGTACGAGAAGAGAGTGGCGGTCATAGTAGAGGAGAGTTGGGTCAACTCTCTATCCGTGGGGATGGATTTGTCCTAGTTCACGTGGTGCTAGTGACATCTCGTGAGTGACGTGAGCTAGCCACGCCTCCTGTGACTCATAACTGTTCAGACATCTCGTGATTGACAAGGTCTAGCCACGCCTCCTGTGAATCAAGTGTTTAGACAGCTCGTGAGTGAAAAGTTCTAGCCACGCCTCCTATGACTCATAAGTGTTCAGACATCTTGTGATTGACAAGGTCTAGCCACGCCTCCTGTGAATCAAGTGTTTAGACAGCTCGTGAGTGAAAAGTTCTAGCCACGCCTCCTATGACTCATAAGTGTTCAGACATCTTGTGATTGACAAGTTCTAGCCACGCCTCCTGTGACTCATAAGTGTTTAGACATCTCGTGATTGACAAGGGCTAGCCACGCCTCCTGTGACTCATAAGTGTTGAGAACAGTTGATGGTTGAAGTGACTCAGCTATTGGTGTTAATTATGACGGTTGCTGTGATGCTGCCAATATAATGTAATAATGTAATACTGTCTACATCTCTGTAGATTTCTCATCGTTTCTACAAGACGTCTATTGGCTCAAAGATATTTTCTAATAAAATCAGCCAAATTCATCTTCTTATTCCTATTATCATTATCTTTATCATTATCATTCTTATTCTTATTCTTTTTATTCTTATTCATATTCTTATTCTTATTCTTATTCATATTCTTATTTTTATTCGTGTTCTTATTCTGATTCTTATTTTTCTTATTCTTTTCATTCTTATTTTTATTCTTATTATCGTTATCATTATCATTAGCATTATCATTATCAATATTATTCTCATTCTTATTATTATTCTTATTCCTGTTCTTGTTCTTATTATTATTCTTATTGTTATTGTTATTTTAATTCTAGTTCTTATTCTTACTATTCTTATCATTATTACTCTTATCATTATCAGTCTTATTATTATTATTCTTCTTCTTATCATTAGCATTCTCATTATCTTTGTCATTAACATTATCATTCTTATTCTTATTCTTCTTATTTATTGTTCTTATTCTTATTCTGTTATCATTTTATTCATTTTATTTATTGAGTAATGCCAGTGTAAAATATAACATTTACTGTTTCAGATTTAATAATGTTATTTGAAGTTATTTCTGATACAATACATTCTCTAACCTGATACAATACATTCTCTAACTTGACACAATACATTCTCTAACCTGACACAATACATTCTCTAACCTGATACAATACATTCTCTAACCTGACACAATACATTCTCTAATCTGACACAATACATTCTCTAACCTGACACAATACATTCTCTAACCTGATACAATACATTCTCTAATCTGACACAATACATTCTCTAACCTGACACAATACATTCTCTAACCTGATACAATACATTCTCTAACCTGATACAATACATTCTCTAACCTGATACAATACATTCTCTAACCTGACACAATACATTCTATAATCTGACACAATACATTCTCTAACCTGACACAATACATTCTCTAACCTGATACAATACATTCTCTAACTTGACACAATACATTCTCTAACCTGACACAATACATTCTCTAACCTGACACAATACATTCTCTAATCTGATACAATACATTCTCTAACCTGACACAATACATTCTCTAATCTGACACAATACATTCTCTAACCTGACACAATACATTCTCTAATCTGACACAATACATTCTCTAGCCTGACACAATACATTCTCTAACCTGATACAATACATTCTCTAACTTGACACAATACATTCTCTAACCTGACACAATACATTCTCTAACCTGACACAATACATTCTCTAATCTGATACAATACATTCTCTAACCTGACACAATACATTCTCTAATCTGACACAATACATTCTCTAACCTGACACAATACATTCTCTAACCTGATACAATACATTCTCTAATCTGACACAATACATTCTCTAATCTGATACAATACATTCTCTAACCTGATACAATACATTCTCTAACCTGATACAATACATTCTCTAACCTGATACAATACATTCTCTAACCTGACACAATACATTCTCTAACCTGATACAATACATTCTCTAACCTGACACAATACATTCTCTAACCTGATACAATACACTCTAACCTGACTGATACAATACATTCTCTAACCTGATACAATACATTCTCTAACCTGATACAATACATTCTCTAACCTGACACAATACATTCTCTAATCTGACACAATACACTCTCTAACCTGACACAATACATTCTCTAACCTGATACAATACATTCTCTAACCTGACACAATACATTCTCTAACCTGATACAATACATTCTCTAATCTGATACAATACATTCTCTAACCTGATACAATACATTCTCTAACCTGATACAATACATTCTCTAACCTGATACAATACATTCTCTAATCTGATACAATACATACTCTAACCTGTTACAATACATTCTCTAACCTGATACAATACATTCTCTAACCTGATACAATACATTCTCTAATCTGACACAATACATTCTCTAACCTGACACAATACATTCTCTAACCTGATACAATACATTCTCTAATCTGACACAATACATTCTCTAACCTGACACAATACATTCTCTAACCTGATACAATACATTCTCTAACCTGACACAATACATTCTCTAACCTGACACAATACATTCTCTAACCTGATACAATACATTCTCTAACCTGATACAATACATTCTCTAACCTGATACAATACATTCTCTAATCTGACACAATACATTCTCTAATCTGATACAATACATTCTCTAACCTGATACAATACATTCTCTAACCTGATACAATACATTCTCTAATCTGACACAATACATTCTCTAATCTGACACAATACATTCTCTAACCTGATACAATACATTCTCTAACCTGATACAATACATTCTGTAACCTGACACAATACATTCTATAATTTGATACATACTCTCAATCATTTATCACAATTTATTCCAGATACTCGACCGCGGATCAGTATGTGCGGGGTTCATATCCTGAGCACGACCGCCACTGACATCGCCTTCGAGTTAGGAAACTAACGTTTAAAAAGCTATACCAGCTTTTTATTCCAAATCGCTATTGATGACGAAAAGCATAACATAAAAAACAACATAACATATCATAGTGGCACACTGGGTCAGAAAGCACAGTTGTTTGTTTAAGGTCCATTTCCTCCTTCCTCTCCATGGTTATTAGTAACCGTTGCCAATTGAAGACGGCGCGGATTTAAGAATAACCTTCCATCACCTTGGGATTTTTACCTTCCTAAGCTGTCAACACTAGGTCTTCCGATGTGTTCACCCAAAAGGTATTAACCGAGGACGATGTAGCTTCACTTCGAAAATTGACGGGCAACTAAACCAAGATCAGAATATGGGCGTTAAACGATTATGAACTCATAATGAAGCGTATGAACGCTAGAGAGAGAGAGAAAGAGAGATAGATTGAGAGAGAAAGAGAGAGAGAGAGAAGGAGAGAGAGAAAGAGATAGGAAGAGGATGACAGAGAGAGATAAAGAAAGAGAGACACAGTATGATTTAGGGAGTCCATAGGCCAAAGTTGACTAGTATACTAATGTTCAGTTGAGCCTGGCCGCTGTGAGCAGGCTAGCGCTTAGGCATGGCCTAGGCCTCTAGGCCTGCAGGTACTACCTGGCTCACGTGTGGTCTGCAGTAGACAATGTAGTCTATGTAAATCTATCATGCACGTGTCATGTGCATGACAGCCAAATGAGCTTACGTGATAATACCTAGCACTTTTACTACTTCGCGTTTATATCGCTAATCAGTTATCCATGATACCGGTTCTGTGGAAGTGGACGATAATCTACTGTGATTAGATCTATCTGGCTGAACGACTGCACTTTCAAGGTAAACTTTATTCAAGTTAACTAACCAAACACGCATTATAGTGAAGTGATTAACTATGTTGCTATAATTAATAGCTACCACTTGTTTAAACTTGTTTGAAATTGTCTGATATAAATTACTATAACACAGTGTTATTTATGTTCAAATGTAAACATAATTGCCTACCATTAACTTGCAAAGAAGTTGCAATATCTAGCACTTCTGTAGAGAATAATAATTATTACATGAGAAATGTTAATGAATTTATTGTTCCCTTCTCACGTACAAATATACGAGCTAAATGCATATCTGTACATGGTCCAAAACTGTGGAATAACTGGCCTGATGTTATAAAAATACTCCGTCTATTTCTAATTTTAAGAGAGGATATTTTTAGTTTAATATTTAATCAATATTAATTAAGCCTTTATGAATTTATGCTAGTAATGCTTTCTTTGAATGCTTGTACTAGTTAATTAGACACTACATTTGTTTCATTGTATTTTCCTTTTCTTGTTTTATTATTTTTCTTCACACTCTGAAGTTTAGTTTAGTATTTTTTGCTATTTAGAGATGTGAACTTAGTTTACTTATTTAATTTTAAATAATTTAGAGATGTCTTTTTGTAAATTTATTTTGAGTTTCACTTGCCAGTGTCTGGCCATTTCCTAATTTGAAAATGTTTAATTACATGGCTACCAACGGTTTTACTGTAATTGGTAATGTAATAGAAATGCTGTGTATTTCAGACTTGAGACTTATGTATTTCAGACCTGCTATAGCTGCTAATTATGGTATTACCGAACAGAGCTATGGCTCTTTTATGGTGGCCTCTTTCCTATTGTTATTTGTTTATCTAACTACATGTATGTATCTATTGTTTGTATAATCAGTGATGTGATGAACAAATAAACGATACTAAAGG
The DNA here is from genome assembly GCA_905160935.1 of Enchytraeus crypticus. NCBI lineage: Eukaryota > Metazoa > Annelida > Clitellata > Enchytraeida > Enchytraeidae > Enchytraeus > Enchytraeus crypticus. The sequence goes on along the minus strand of CAJHZI010000493.1, from coordinate 960,271 downwards.
AAAAAAAACCGTTAGGCAATTTAGACCATTTTCCGCATAACCAGTCCAGTGAGTGCCCAAGATTTTACTCTCAGATCAGCGCGGCTGGGATTCCAAGCTACGAGGGTTTAATTCAACTCAGGATCTGTCATTTAAAACTGCATGACGTTACCCCTTCGCTATTAAGACATTCTATTCTCTGTAGCTCAGTCAATATTGTGTGCTTAATATATTTTATATTCTCCAAGCTATGACTACATTCCCTCTCTCTCTCTCTCTGTCTCTCTGTGCATTGCCCACTGGCAGGTCCATGATTCACATCGCCTCCACTCTTCTCTACACTATATATTGCACTATTGCAGCGCCTCCACTCATAGGCTGCATTATTGCACAGATAAAGCGCAGTCTTCCATACATATGCAAATGCTAATATACTCAATAACCATACAGTTTATTAGTTTAATTGATTAATTTTGTTAGTGACTATTTCTAGTGATTGATTGTCTCATTGATTAATAAATGATTGATTGATTTTGGATAGGTGAATCCAGACTAGGAAGCTACTGTGAGTGCGGCACAGAGGGAAACGGAGACAGTGACAGTGACAGGGAGAGACATAGAGAGACAGAGACAGAGAGAGGGAGATCAGAGAGGACAGGAATGGAATCAACTCTACAACATGAAGATATCATCTAAACGGTTTGTCAATAATTTACATGCTTTGTTTGTGCAATGCTTGATCGATTTGAAAAATGTAATAAAGGTAAATTTAACGTCTGTTTCCTGATCAATATCGATTAGGTCGGGTCATCAATATTATCAATTAGGTCGGGTTATCAATAATATCAATTAGGTCGGGTTATCAATACTATCGATTTGGGCGGATCGTGAATAGTATCAATTTGATCGAGCCGTTATCAGCTCCCAGTTGTTGTCGTTGTACACTGGAGATCATATTGTCCTTATCAACGGTTGTGTCCTTCTCTCGTAGTGTCCTTATCAACAGTTGTGTCCTTCTCTCGTAGTGCCCTTAAGAACAGTTGTGTTCTTCTCTCGTAGTATCGTTATCAGCGGTTGTGTCCTTACCTCGTATTGTCCTTATCAAAAGTTGTGTCCTTACCTCGTAGTGTCCTTATCAACAGTTGTGTACACACATGTGTTGCGCTGTTGCCAGTAGATATTCTATACAACATCAGTCCATTCCCCTTGTTGTTGTGGTTCGCACCCAGCTCTGTGGTTGTAATATTTTCTCTGCGTATTGATGATAATAATGACGATGATGATGATTACTCTGCTGGAATCAAACACAGACACACATGTAAACACACAAAGCACACAGACACACATGTTAACACACAAAACACAAACACACAAAGCACAAACACAAACCCACACATGTAAAACATACAAAACACACATACATAAAGCACATATTCAAAAAAAGCCTTACACGTAAGCAGAACACACGCGCATTCGAAGCAAACACTCAAAACACAAAGTAAAAACACATAACGCTTTAACAGACACGCGCACACACACATACGCAAGTACACACATTCAAACACAAAGTTGAGCGTATAAGTCGTGTTGTCGTACCATGGTTTGCGATTTAGTTTCTCATTCTCTTTCTTTTTCTCTCTCCCTCTCTCTCTCCCTTTCTCTCTCACTCACTCTCTCTCACTTCCTCTTCCCCTCTCTTTTTTTTCTCTCTCTCTCTCGCTCTCACTCTCTCGCTCTCTCTCACTCCCTCTCCCTCTCTCGTTCTCTCTCTCTCTCTCTCCCTCTCTCCCTCACTCTCTCCCTCTCTCATTCTCTCTCTCCCTCTCTCTCTCCCTCTCTCTCCCTCTCTCTCCCTCTCTCTCTCTCTCTCTCTCTCTCTCTCTCTCTCTCTATCAACCGGTCTAGGAATACACAGGTCGTTGTTACGTGACAGTTTGATTTATGTTGAAGTTTTTAAATTCTAATTTCATCCTGCTATTGGCAGGCCCTCATCCTGGTCATAAATAATTAATCTCTCTCTCTCTCTCTCTCTCTCTCTCTCTCTCTCTTCAGTGCACTGCCAAGTGACAGGTTCAAGGTGCATATTCATACTCAAAGTCTGGTGTCTCGCTCCATAAGAGCACTCCTTAGATCAACAAGTTAATCCCTTCACAAAGTCTATGTCTTCAAAGGTATTCATACCTTATAAATAATAATAATTATATAATGACACATGTGATTAAGATCGTGGTTAAGACTTTATCAGTAGAACATCGTATAATGACCGTTATGAAACATTATCTTGGATTATTGGTATCTTGGTATTATTGAACTTTCTATTTGCTTTTTGTTTCATGTATGTTTGGATGTTTTCTGCGGTATGTCAGATTTCAACTAATAAACGAATATATTGTATATGCGAAATAAACTTGTGGGAGAAATGGAGAGTACGCCCTGAAATAGCAGTAATACACGGGCAGGTTATGAACTCCCACACAGTAAGAGATCACCATGGGAGGAAAATATTTCTTTACATCCCCTAGCCCCTTATCCCTGTTTTATTTCCTCCCCTGTCCCTTTTCTGGAAATCCATTTTAACCATTACGCAGTTTAGAGCTCGTGCGACGAGTCCAGTGAATGTCTGAGATGTGACTCACTGATCAGCTCTATCGGGAATTGATCCCAGGACCCCAGGAACAGCCGTTTAGAACTCCATGTTGTTACCCGACGCTTTACACACGGAACAATTGAGACTTTGACAAGAACTTCGTTAAGAATTTCGACGCTATCGACTGAGCAGAGCTCCTTGTCCTGTTCCTTAGTGGCCACGTGACGTCATGGTCAGCTCATTGTCACGTGACCACTTGACGTCATCGTCAGCTCATTGTCACGTGACCACGTGACGTCATCGTCAGCACATTGTCACGTGACCACTTGACGTCATCGTCAGCTCATTGTCACGTGACCACTTGACGTCATCGTCAGCTCATTGTCACGTGACCACTTGACATCATCGTCAGCTCATTGTCACGTGACCACTTGACGTCATCGTCAGCTCATTGTCTCGTACTTTGTCACGTTTGAGTGGGAACTGTTGAATTCGTCCGTGGCTTCTGAGCGATGACCTGTCTACGTCGTCGTGGTTCTTATATAAAGTCAGTCCACTGTCACAACTAATGAGTGAAATCCTGTAGCTCTGAATAATGAGTGAAGTCCTGTAGCTCTGACTGATGAGTGAAGCCCTGCAGCTCTGACTGATGAGTGAAGTCCTGTAGCTCTGACTAATGAGTGAAGTCCTGTAGCTGTGACTGATGAGTGAAGTCCTGTATCTGTGACTGATGAGTGAAGTCCTGTAGCTCTGACTGTTGAGTGAAGTCCTGCAGCTCATACTGACGAGTGAAGTCCTGGACCCTCTGTCACACCCATCAGATAGGAGTCCTGCACAACCAGCAGGACCCAGCCGGCTGTAAGAAAGAACGATGTCTGATCCCATTCCTGAGCAGCAGCGACGGGCTCAGTATGATCCTGTTGTGGTTGAGGAAGTTCTCACATCTAGCTGCCTCATCCTGGAAGACTCCTACACACAATCGAGCACAATCAATCAATCAATTGCAGTGTAATCAGATAAAACACTATTGCTCAGTTAAACACAATCAATCCATTAAATAGAGTGGAATCAGCTAAAACACTTCTGTCTAGTCAATTAAACATAGTCAATCAATTGAATAGAGTGAAATCAGCTAAAACACTCCTACTAATTAAACACCAACAATTAAATAAAGTGGAATCGTAAAGCCCTACCTTGTCTCTCACGCTGCTCACTGTGATCAGCAATCACATCACGAGTAACAAACTGGTAAAGCTATCGGCAGTTTCTTCACTCAAAAGCGATGTCTGTGACGGGCGAGCCCAGGATTTGAACCCCGCTCATACTGATCCGCGGTCGAGTATATTTCCAACATCGCATTGACTGCAGCCAGTGGCAGCTCAATAAATATTTCTTTCCTTATGCAGAGCTGAAAGGTTTCTGATCCAGTTAGACACACATTGTAGGCTGAATTGAGCTTTCTGTCGCAATCAAGAACACTCAGTCATCAGCAATTTGATTTGATAAACTTTCGTGGCGTGCAGAGGCGTGCGTTGTAGGCAGCGACCCTGACGCATGCATTTCTCATTTAAATCCCTATCAAAACCTAAAAGCACCAGAGTCATAACTGTAATTTATGTAAGTAGAAAATCCTAATTATTTCTTGTAATCAACGGATTCTGATTTAATATCAATCAGCACGCCTGACTGATGGGCGAGCTGATTGATGTCTGACTACCGCTCGTTGGTGGAGGGCTGAAGAGATCGAGGCAGGGCCGGTAGAAGAGGCTCCAGATCTGGAGCGAGAGGAGATGGAGGCGTGCGTCGTAGGCAGCGACCCTGAGGAATCATATCCTCCTCCCTCACATGCTTGACAGGGTCGTCTGAGCTTCTCCTTTTCCTCCCTTCCTCTGTCACACACGCACAACAACAACAAGGTCACTATCCACCGTGCACAACAACAACAACAAGGTCACTATCCACCGTGCACAACAGCAACAACAAGGTCACTATCCATTGTGCACAACAACAACAACAAGGTCACTATCCCCTGTGCACAACAACAACAACAAGGTCACTATCCACCGTGCACAACAACAACAACAACAACAAGGTCACTATCCATCGTGCTATTCTGCTCTATCGTCCTAACCAATGAGACATCAGATAAATTGAAAGCGTCTACTTTGCTCTATAGTCCTAACCAATGAGACATCAGATAAACTGAAAAGCGTCTACCCTGCTCTATCGTACTAACCAATGAGAAATCAGATCAAAATGAAAGATTGAGAAAGAGTGTTCGGTTGTTCAGTCTCTAGGCTCCAGAAATTGTTTTTTAAAAATTTCTCAAATGAATGGAAGAGATTAATTATAGGAGATTGACTGGTGATATGGAATACGACAGAGAGGATTGGAGAAGGTCAATTCGTATCCCGACATCCTAGATAAACTGGAATTATATCGAAGAAGATGATGATAGTACGATATTGGTTTAGTTTAACAGATAACGCGATCAATACTTAATATAGACAGAGAGTTAAGAGCCACCCACCTGGACCACCATGCTGGATGGGTGATCTCTCTGACTCTTCCTGGTTGATAGGAGGCTGGCTAGGAGGATCACGTGGTACCACAGGGGTCCTTTGCAGGGTGCGCCCCTGAGGTATACCTGAATCTGCTGGATCTGCAGCATTAGAAACAGTACAATACGTTATCTTAGGATGAAGAATTCGATTATTCACGTAGTACTATGCAGTTGAATACTCCAAATACTATACAACTTGTTAGCATTCTGCAGAGTGTATAGCAGTCTAAAGTTTGTAATATATAAAATCAGCATTACATTTACGTTGGCTAAAAACTAAACATCTTAAAAGTTTAACAAATGTTTCCTTACAAACGCATCGTCTGATCCCGTCTAAGTTGCTTTCTTTACAAGCGGCTCCTTTCTTATAATGTTGAAGGTGATACGCTATAACCGTGTTTTAGTTGCTTTCTTTATACGCTGCTCCTTTCTTATAATGTTGAAGGTAATACGCTATAACGGTGTTTAATTTAAAGTAAATTAAAGGGAGGATTAAATGAAACCATACCAGGCTTCAGGGCCATATAGTGACCACAACCCTGTCCCTCATCCGGCACTTGAAAGACGATGTGCAGTGGATCAGAGTCGGGCACCGGGCCAATGACATTTCGCCACTCCTTACTAGACACTACGTTAAGTGCTCTTTCGTACATTAAGCTGATAGGCTGCAGGAGAGGCATGGTCGCACTATAGCGATGATCGCGACAACGCTTGTAGATTGATTGACTGATTGATTGATTTATGTATTGACTCGATGGGCTGAGGCGCAGGAACATCAGACAGTGCGTAAGTATGATCTAGATTCCGCTCCTCAACTAAACAATACAATATATTCCATGTATTCAATACGAAACAATACAATACAGTCAATGTATTCAATACTAAACAATAGAATACAGTCAATATATTCAATACTAAACAATACATACATTCAATATTGTAAATACTAAAGACAAAGGTGAGCTCAGCATTTAAATCGTTCAATATCTAGATATAATATACTGTGAGAAAAGCTTAAGAATTTAAACAAGATCACAACTTTTATACCGAATCATTGCTATTCACAGAGCTTGAAAATAAAAGTTCAACCAAAGAGAAAAGAACTCTGTACAGTATGCAGAGAAAGGCAGAAGTTCACATTGTGAGTCGTTGAGAAGCTACACATTAATTCACTACTCGTTACTCTGCACTGACTTTTGACAGTCTCTTATCTTCTCACTTCAGAGCTCAACAGGATTTAGCGAGTCGAGCAACAGAGTCAGGCACGTCTCAGGCTTCATTCTCAACACTCTTATTAACATCATAAAACAGTAAATCTTGGCATAGTTACTGTATCAGTTGTGAGTGAGCTGCAGAAGAGTTCATACCACTGACGATAGAAGTGAGGCTGGACATCGTCCTGTACATTGTCATGACCTTCACCTTCATCTTCGTCACCTTCGACATCGTCTTGTACAACGTTCTTCACGTTCGCCTCGACTTGTGCAGCTATTCATAGCATCAATAAGGAGGTTATTTTTATCCATTTCATCGTCTCCCACAGTGTTAGAGCATTCAACCTGTTAACAGTAACTAATGACAGAGCATTGAACCTGTTAACACTAATGACGGAGCTTTGAACCTGTTAATACTAACTAATGAGAGAGCTTTGAACCTGTTAACACTAACTAATGAGAGAGCTTTGAACCTGTTAACAGTAACTAACAACAGAGCTTTGAACCTGTTAACACTAACTAATGAGAGAGCTTTGAACCTGTTAACACTAACTAATGACAGAGCCTTGAATCTGTTAACAGTAACTAATAACAGAGCTTTGAACGTGTTAACACTAACTAACACTGTTAACTCTGACAGACCTGTTGACAATAACAAATGACAGCCTTAGTAATGTAAAATTGTCAATATTTAATATAAAAGACAATTATCTAAAACATCGCATTCTACTGGCATACAATTATATGCAACTGTCAATTTCTCACCAGTCATAATGATAAAGAAAACTGACTTTTAAGAGAAACATCGTGAAGTGGCTCATGCTACGGTTGTGGATATGATTCAAGTTCAACCCATTCTGAGAACTGCTAGATCTTCACAGATCTTGTAGCTTAGGCTAAAAACTAAACATCTTAAAAGTTTAACAAATGTTTAAGTTGCTCTCTTTACATGCTGCTCCTTTCTTATAATGTTGAAGGTGATACGCTATAACCGTGTCTAAGTTGCTTTCTTTGCACGCCGCTCCTTTCGTATAATGTCAAAGGTAATACTCTATGACCGTGTTTAATTTTAAGTAGATTAAAGAGAGGATTAAGAGACGATTCGTATCCCGACCCTGGTTAAACTGGGATGTAAGAGAAGAAGATGATGATGATGAAAGAGAGGATTAAATGAAATCACACCTGGCCACATCGTGGCCGCAACCCTGCCCCCCCCCCGACCTCAGGCACTAGAAAGCCGATGTAAAGAGGAGCCGAATCCTGTCCTGGGCCTGTAGTGTGCCTCCATCCTCTACTTGACACTAGTTCAAAGACCCGGTAGTGAATAAGGCTTATAGCCTGCAGCAGTGGCATCGTTACACTAAAGGTCTGATCTCTGCATCGCAGGAGGTAACGAAGGTTCGCGAGGGGTATATAAAGTAATCAATTTTAAATTCATTTCTGTACTATGAAGCAGTCACTAACGGCTAGCGAGGGTCTCCAGTGCTTCACTGGTTGCCTGCGACACCAGGAACCACTCGATGGGGCCTGGGCCATGGTTGATTACGCAGGACGTGGTTGCGTACCATCTCCACGGGATGATACCCGAACTGCCCATAAGTTGTGTGGCATTCAGCCCATTGCCGTCGAGGGCCAGGTGGTGTGGGCGGGGCTGTGAGGTGTCAATCAATCTCGTGCCCTGGGTCTTACAGCTACGAGGCCCCCTCCCACACATCAGGTAGAGCCCTCCCTTGTTTCTCTCGCTGCTAACTGCGATGAGCAGTCAGATCATTAGTAACAAACTGGTAAAGCTAACGGCAGTTTCCTCACTCGAAATTGACTCATTGATACATACAAGTGTAGCATTGATTGTTGATATCTCTCCAGAGCTGCTACATACAGATGTAGCATTGATTGTTGATGTCTCTCTAGAGCTGCTACATACAGATGTAGCATTGATTGTTGATATCTCTCTAGAGCTGCTACATACAGGTGTAGCATTGATTGTTGATATCTCTCTAGAGCTGCTACATACAGATGTAGCATTGATTGTTGATAGCTCTCTAGAGCTGCTACATACAGGTATAGCATTGATTGTTGATAGCTCTCTAGAGCTCTCTAGAACTACCTCTCTCTCAGTCTCTCGCCTGATTCCTTCGCGGTATGGGCAGTCTGCTACCGCTGGCAGAACGTGCCGAGGCTGCAGATACTGGTCGCCTGACTGATGGGCGATCTGATAGATGTCTGGCTCTCGCTCGTGGGTGGAGAGAGCGAGGCAGGGCCGGTAGAAGGGGCTCCAGGCCTGGAGCTAGAGGAGGTGGAAGCGTGCCTCGCAGGTAGGCACACCTGGAACCACTGCACGTGTCCTGGGCCGTGATTAATGATGCAGGTCGTAGTTGGGTAGCATCTCCATGCAATGATTCCAGAGCTGCCCAACCGCTGTTTTGCATTGAGCCCATCGCCCTCTAGGGGAAGATGGTGGGGGCGTGGCTGTAAGCTGTCCATCAGCCTCATGCCATGAGCCTTACAGCTACGAGGCGCTCTCCACACTTTTGACCAATTTCGGAAAATCGAATGAACAAATTCAATACATGATACTCATGATGTTACCAGTCGCTCTACATACTGAGCTATTGCTGGGTTGAGGTAAGTTATCATTTTCCTCATTCGATTGATTATTGCAGAATTTGGCAGTTGGTCTGGATATGGTTTTGTTCTACGGTTTAGAAATGTTGAGAGTGGGCGGAGCTTTGAAAGAGATACTGAACTGAGCAATGTTAAGCTTATCGAGAATTGAATTCAGCACCATCAGACATTCCAGCTTTCTGTCCTGAAGGCTCTTTGTAAGTCAAATAAAAAGACACTCTGAACTGCTGGTTGTCAGAAACTCTGGAATAGCAACTTAAATTCCGAAAAGTTACCAGTCACTATACACATTGAGCCATTTATACAAATTTAAGCCTCATTCGAAATTTTATTCCTCGACTGATGTGCCTTTGCTGTTAAGAGCCAAAAATTTCTTAGATTGAGGTGATTTTCCTCTCTCCTCATGAAGTGGTCTCTGGATGATTTTGGCAGTTGGTCAGGATAACATTTCGTTCAGTGGTTTAGACATGTTGAGAAGGGAGGAGTTTAGAAAACTTAATCTGAACTGAGAAATACAACATTTAGCGTCAGTGACCATTGAAATTATATGTTTCAGACATAATATACCAGATGTCCAAGTTGCTACATCCAGGTATAGCATTGATTGTTGATAGCTCTCTAGAGCTGCTACATACAGGTGTAGCATTGGTTGTTGATAGCTCTCTAGAGCTGCTACATACAGGTGTAGCATTGATTGTTGATAGCTCTCTAGAGCTGCTACATACAGGTGTAGCATTGATTGTTGATATCTCTCTAGAGCTGCTACATACAGGTGTAGCATTGGTTGTTGATGGCTCTCTAGAGCTGCTACATACAGGTGTAGCATTGGTTGTTGATGGCTCTCTAGAGCTGCTACATACAGGTGTAGCATTGGTTGTTGATGGCTCTCTAGAGCTGCTACATACAGGTGTAGAATTGGTTGTTGATGGCTCTCTAGAGCTGCTACATACAGGTGTAGCATTGGTTGTTGATGGCTCTCTAGAGCTGCTACATGCAGGTGTAGCATTGATTGTTGATATCTCTCTAGAGCTGCTACATACAGGTGTAGCATTGGTTGTTGATTGCTCTCTAGAGCTGCTACATACAGGTGTAGCATTGGTTGTTGATAGCTCTCTAGAGCTGCTACATACAGGTGTAGCATTGAATGTTGATAGCTTTCTAGAGCTGCTACATACAGGTGTAGCATTGGTTGTTGATATCTCTAGAGCAGCTACTTACAGGTGTAGCATTGATTGTTGATAGCTCTATAGAGCAGCTACATACAGGTGTAGCATTGATAGGTGATAGCTCTTGATATGGAGTCCTGTATCTCTTACTGACGAATGAAGTCCTGTAGCTCTGACTGATGAGTGAAGTCCTGTAGCTCTTACTGACGAGTGAAGTCCTCTAGTTCTGACTGATGAGTTATGTCCTGTAGCTCCGACTGACGAGTGAAGTCCTGTAGCTCTTACTGATGAGTTAAGTCCTGAATTAATTAACTGGGCCTTCCGTAACAGCCATCAGGTATGATTCCTGCACAACCAGCAGCGACCCAGCTGGCTGTAGGACTGACACATGTTCAATCCCGCTCCAGTTTGAGTAAATCCTGACCCTTGTTAAATTAAATAAATTTCCCAATCCTGACACTTGTTAAACTGGGATTAAACTGAAGAAGATGATGACGATGATAAAGCTTACACGTAAGATACATTTAAAGAGATTAAGCCTAACCACAGCACTGGATCTGGTTGTGCTTGACGTGGCTAGAATAACTGGGCCCTCTGTCACACCCATCAGATATGATTCCTGCACAACCAGCAGGGAACCAGCCGGCTGTAAGAATGAAAGATGCCTTATACCATTTCTGAGCAGTAGCAACGGGCTCAGTATGAATCTGTTGTGGTTGAGAAAGTCACATCTAGCTTCCTCATCCTGGAAGATTCCTACACAGTCGAGCACAATCAAACAATCAATTACAGTGTAATAAGCTAAAACACTCCTGCTCAGTTATTCACAATCAATCAATTACAATACACTAGTTTAGTTTAACACATTATGCGATCAATACTTAATATAGACAGAGAGTTAAGAGCCACCCACCTTGACCTTCATGCTCAGAGGGTCTCTTCTCTGCCTCTTCCAGGACGACAGGAGGCTGGCCAGGATCACCTGGAACCACCGGGGTCCTTTGTAGGGTGCGCCCCTGTGGTATACCGGTACCTGCTGCTGGATCTGCTGCATTAGAAACAGTACAATGCGTTATCTTAGGATGAAGAAGAATTTGATTATTCACGTAATACTATGCAATTTAATATTCCAAATACTATATAACTTGTTAGCATTCTGCAGAGTGTATAGCAGTCTAAAGTTTGTAATATATTATATCAGCATTACATTTACATTACACTTTAGACTGAAATACACAAGCCTTAGAATTGATCCAGGGTGACAGCTTCTAACTCAGTAACATCAGCTGCACATTACAATACACTAGAACAGATTACAATACACTAGTACAGATAACGCGATCAATACTTAATATAGACAGAGAGTCAGAAAAGAAGATACTGGTTTAGTTTAACAGATAATGAGATTAATACTTAATATAGACAGAGAATTAAGAGCCCACCCACCCCTTGACCACCATGCTTCATGGGTATCCTCTCTGATTCCTCCTGGACGCTGCTGCTAATAGACAGCTGGAGATCTACACGAGGTATAGCAAGGGTCCTCACCAGGCTTCTACCTTGTGGAATAGCGATGCTTGATCAACGCAGGAGGAGGTAGAACTGCTGGTCCTGAGCGAGCTTGCTGGCTACCAGTCGAAGGTCGTGATGAGCTGGTCGACGCAGGACTATGTAGAACTGCTGATCTTGAGCGAGCTTGCTGGCTACCAGTCGCAGGTCGTGATGAGCTGGTCGACGCAGGACGATGTAGAACTGCTGATCCTGAGCGAGCCTGCTGCGCTAGTCCTGCACGCCAGATTGAAGACACTGAAGTGGCTCGAGGCCTTTGTGCTGTTGCTGAAGCGGCGGCTCGATCACTAAGCGACGAGACATAGGAGGGTCGAGCTCCCTGTGATGCGACAGCAGTCGCTGGACGCGACGACGCCGTTGGCCCTCGAGGCCTCAGTGATGAGCTAGGCCCGAGACGAGGCGGGAATGGCCTGGCTATCGTGGGTGGCAGATTTCGATAGGCTGGACGAATGGCTTGTGGGCGAAAATTGTGAGGTACGGCAGGCAGAAGCGGCTCAAGCCCTGCAGCTAGTGTAGGAGGCGGCGTTCGTCCTAGACATCGGCCCTGAGGTATGACGTCATCTCTGGAACGCTTTGCTGGGTCACAACTCTCATCTGAACTCTTTCTTTTTCTTCCTTCATCTGTCAAACACACATACAACAACAACAACAACAAGGTCATTATCCACTGTACACAACAACAACAACAAGGTCATTATCCACCGTACACAACAACAACAACAACAAGGTCCTAGCACAATACAATACACTAGCACATACTACAATACACTAGCACATTACAATACACTAGCACACATTACAATACACTAGCACACATTACAATACACTAGTACACATTAAAATACACTAGAACACATTACAATATACTAGTACACATTACAATACACTAGCACACATTACAATACACTAGTACACATTACAATACACTAGTACACATTACAATACACTAGTACACATTACAATACACTAGTACACATTACAATACACTAATACACATTACAATACACTAGTTTAGTTTAACAGATTATGCGATCAATACTTAATATAGGCAGAGAGTCAAGAAAAGAAGATTTTGGTTTAGTTTAACAGATAATGCGCTCAATACTAAATGTAGACAGAGAGTTAAGAGCCCACCCACCCTGACCACCATGCTCGATGGGGCTCCTAGCTGATTCCTGTTGGACGACGCTGTGAGGGGAGGTTTGGTCGATACGTGCCTGTGTGACTGAGCGGGGCACCACAGGAGTCCTCGCTAAAGTTCTTCCCTGAGGAATACCTGAAGGCTCTGCAGCATTAGAAACAGTACAATAAGTTATCATAGGATGAAGAAGAATTTAATTATACACGAAATACTATGCAATTGAATATCCCAAATACTATACAACTTGTTAGCATTCTGCAGAGTGTACTTCAGTCTAAAGTTTATGATATATAAAATCAGCATTACATTTACATTGCAATTTAGACTGAAATACATAAGCCTTAGAATTGATCCAGGGTGATAGCTTCTAACTCAGTTATATCAGCTACACATTACAATACACTAGAACACATTACAATACACTAAATGAATCGATTCTACATTATACGTAATATTTAAGGTCATCAATACTATTATCATAATAGTCAGCATCGTCGTCATCATCACCATCACCATCACCATTATCATCATCATCATCATCATCGTCTCCATGGGATGATGCCAGAACTGCCCAACAGCTGTGTTGCATTGAGCCCATCGCCCTCTTGGCCAGGTGGTGTGGGCGTGGCTATGAGCTGTCCATCAACCTAATGCCCAGAGCCTTACAGTTGCGAGGTCCCCTCCACACGTTCGGTAAAGCCCTACCTTGGCTCTCACCGGGGTTCTAGCTTGTGGAATACCGATGCTTGATTCACCATGCTGGCTTTGTGATCTTCTCTCTGACTCCTGGATGCTCTTACTAATCGGAGGATGGGATGCACCACGTGGAACCACAGGGGTCCTTGGCAGGGTGCGCCCCTGAGGTATACCTGAAGCTGCTGCTGGCTCTGCAGCATTAGAAACAGTACAATACGTTATCTTAGGATGAAGAATTTGATTATTCACGCAATACTATGCAGTTGAATACTCCAAATACTATACAACTTGTTAGCATTCTGCAGCGTGTATTTCAGTCTAAAGTTTGTAATATATGATATCAGCATTACATCTACATTGCACTTTAGACTGAAATACACAAGCCTTGATCCAGGGTGACAGCTTCTAACTCAGTAACATTAGCTACACAATACAATTCACTAGAATAGATTGCAATACACTGTTTTGATCTCGCTTTTTCTTGTAGTCTCTGTGTACTCAGTCGTCATCGTGTGGTGCTTTGGCGTCTGTTTGTGTGGAGTTTGCAACAGACGTCCCTGACATTGCCTTATGGCGAGGAAGCGGACGTTAAATTCTTATTGACTGAGTGATTGAATACACTAGTTTAGTTTAACATATTATGCTATCAATACTTAATAATAACAAAGGTTTAACGTCCGTTTCCTCATCCAGGGATGATGTCAGGGACGTCCCCAACAGCATACATCACTACAGATCAATTCACCCAGACCAATCTTGCCTTAGAAATGTGCTGAGGAGAAGTAAGGTCCTAAAGCCGAAAGCCAGTCCGGTGATCAAAAAATGGTCAGTGTAGATTGATTATGTCTACGGTGGGAAAAGGTAAGTCTTAAGCTTGCTAGAGAATGTTGAAAGAGAAGAACAAGAGCAAAGATCAGCAGGTAAAGAGTTCCAGATTGTGGGTGCTGCGTAAGAAAAAGAACGTCTGCCTAATGGTGTGAGAATATTTGGAACAGAGAGAAGATTGGCATCGGTGGAACGAAGGGTTAGGGTTAGGGTTAGGGTTAGGCAATATAGACAGAGAAGAAGATATTGGTTTAGTTTAACAGATAATGAGATCAATACTTAATTTCGACAGAGAATTAAGAGCCCACCCCCCCCCCCCCTTGACCACCACGCTTCATGGGTATCCTCTCTGATTCCTCCTGGACGCTGCTGCTAATTGACGGCTGGAGATCTACAGAAGGTATAGCAAGGGTCCTCACCAGGGTTCTACCTTGTGGAATACCGATGCTTGATCACCATGCTGGTTGGGTGCTCTTCTCTCAGAATCCTGGATGCTGTGACAAATATGAGGCTGGGTAGCAGCACGAGGAATCACAGGTGTCCTTTGTAGGGTGCGAAGTCCTGTAGCTCTGACTGATGGGTGAAGTCCTGTAGCTCTTACTGATGAGTGAAGTCCTGTAGCTCTTACTGATGAGTGAAGTCCTGTAGCTCTTACTGATGATTTAAGTCCTGTAGCTCTTACTGACGAGTGAAGTCCTGTAGCTCTTACTGACGAGTGAAGTCCTGTAGCTCTTACTGACGAGTGAAGTCCTGTTGCTCTTACTGACGAGTGAAGTCCTGCAGCTCTTACTGATGAGTGAAGTCCTGCAGCTCTGACTGATGAGTGAAGTCCTGCAGCTCTGACTGATGAGTGAAGTCCTGAAGCTCTGACTGATGGGCGAGCTATTTGAGGCCTAGCAATCGCTCGTGGGTGGAGAGAGCGAGGCAGGGCCGGTAGAAGGAGCTCCAGACCTGGAGCTAGAGGAGGCGGAGGCGTGCGTCGCAACACAGTATAAATATATATATATATCTCTCTTAATACACTGCCTACTGGCAGGTCCACGGTATAGAACGCCTCCACTATTCATTATAATCCGTTTTCCTTTTCACATCCACATACGAGTGGATCTTTAAATTATATATAACATTCCTTTTGCTATGCCATTAATTCTTGGTGGATTCTGCTTATGACGAGGTGGGCGCCTATGCCTTCCTCAGCTTCGACTAACATTTACTGGGCAGGGGCGTCATTTCCTGAGAAAAAATCCTGCGTACCAATATATATTTTTAGAGAGAAATCACAATTATTTTAACATCCGGGTTACAAAGCAAAGACAACAAACAAATCTTAACTTTTTATTATGCTCAAGTGTAAATGATAGACGTAAACGGTCAGATCATTCAATCCACACGCTGACATTATCTGATAGACAGAGAATCAGTATTGGTCTTCCACAGAGGAATGATGGTGTAGAATGCGATATCTTAATGAAGTTATAACAAAAGCAACACCAATACAAAACACACTGCCATAGTCTCTCTCTCACACTCTCTCTCTCTCCTATTCTCTATCTCTCAATCTCTCCCCTGATCCCTTCGTGGTATGGGTAGTCTGCTACCGCTGGCAGAACGTGCCGAGCCTGCAGATACGAGAGGTCTGACTGATGGGCGAGACAAGAGAGGGCTGGTTATCGTTTGTGGGTGAAGAGTGCGAGGCAGGGCCAATAGCATCGCCGGTCACACGACAACAACAACAAAGCTTCATTTTTTGAGTAGTTCAAGTATTGAGTAAGTACTAGATATTGTCTTGGATGTGTTGTGCTTGTAGACGGATAAGACTAAGATGGAGCTGATGAGACAGCAGCAGGGCATGCTGGAGAAACAGCTGGACAGACTCAGAGAGCAGCTAGGTCTCTCTCTATCTCTCTCTCTCTCTCTCTCTCTCTCTGTCTCTTAATCTACCTCTCTACCTCTATCTCTCTCTATCTTTCTCTATCTGTACGTATAGAGGAGAGCAAATTGCTTGCTTAAATGCTTTACGTGGTGCTGAAACGTTTTACCGCTGGCACATTGTGATCTGATCTCTTTGATTGGTTGATGGAATGGTTGATTTGTTGATTGATTGATTGACTGATTGATTGATTTAATGGTTGATTGATTGATTGAATGATTGCTTGATTGATTGATTAATTTATTGATTGCTTGATTGATTGCTTGATTGATTGCTTAATTGATTGATTGATTGACTGATTTCCTGATTGATAAATTGATTGATTGATTGACTGATTGATTGATTGTACAGGAGATGCGCAGAGAGTGCTGCAAACACAGCTACTAGCAAGAAGCAAACAGCTGTCAATGTTTGATTGATTGATTGATTGATTGATTGTACAGGAGATGCGCAGAGAGTATATCGGGTGGAGACTGAGACAGCTGCTCGCACGCAGCGCATTGAGGTCAACAACAACAAGCTAACTGTAAGTACCCAGTCTCTCTGTTCTATCAGAGCTCTGTAACTGTTGTAGGCCTAATATTAGATATCACCATAGGCTGGAGCCAGTGGCGATGTCGGTAAGATGTTCCATCGAGGTTCAATATGTGCGAGGTTCAAATCCTGGGCTCGCCCGTCACTTTCGAAAGATGGAATTGACATTAAAATTGGCTTTACAGCTTTTTACGGATAAGAATAGACTGACAAGCAAAACACTGAGGTAAAGAGCCTTGGTTAGGTTTAGTGGACTCTGTAGATCTACCCGTCTAACATTTAATCTTACTGTCATTCTGAGAGCTCTACTGTATTGTAGTGCACTGGATACCATTGTATCTTATCATTTCTCATTGTATCGTATCATGTGTATTGTATTGTATTGTATCGTATTATAGTATTTAGTATTGTGTTGTAGAAGTCGAAAATTGAAAAAAGCTTTAATGCCGATAGTAACGTCAGTTTCATCTCTCGAAAGCGAAATCAGTGACGGGTGAGCCAGAATTCAAACCCACACATCTTAGCGGTTTTTATAGTTGAAGCAGCCATAGTGTATGTTGTAATAATATATTGTATTGTATTGTATCGTATTGTATTGTATTGTATCGCAGGAGATGAAGGAAGGAGTGAGCACTCTATATGAGGAGGTTAAGTAGCTGTTATGATATTGTATTGTATTGTATTGTATTGTACTGTATTGTACTGTACTGTATTGTATTGTATTGTATCGCAGGAGATGAAGGAGAGAATGAGCAGCCTGTATGAGGAGGTGAAGCAGCTGTTAAGATACTGTATTGTATTGTGTTGTATCGTATCGTATTGTATTGTATTGTATTGTATTGTATCGCAGGAGATGAAGGAGAGGATGAGCAGCCTGTATGAGGAGGTGAAGCAGTTGGAGCAGACAGTGCTGATGAAGAAGAGGGCGTGGTCAAGTAGAGGAGGCGGAGCTACGAGGAGTGACGTCACTGCCGCTGAGTGTGTGGATAACACTGACAAGTCTAGGTCTGTCTGTGTCTGCTTGTGTGTCTGTCTGCTTGTCTGTGTGTCTGTCTGCTTCTCTGTGTGTCTGCTTGTCTGTGTGTCTGCTTGTCTGTGTGTCTGCTTGTCTGTGTGTCTGCTTGTCTGTGTGTCTGCTTGTCTGTGTGTCTGCTTGTCTGTGTGTCTGCGTGTATGTGTGTCTGCTTGTCTGTGTGTATGCTTGTATGTGTGTCTGCTTGTTTGTGTGTCTGCTTGTCTATGTGTCTGCTTGTCTGTGTGTCTGCTTGTCTGTGTATCTCCTTGTCTGTGTGTCTACTTGTCTGTGTGTCTGCCTGTCGATCTACTTGTCTGTGTGTCTGCTTGTCTGTGTGTCTGTGTGTCTAAGCAGACACACAGACAAGCAGACACACTGACAAGCAATATTGTGTTTTTCCTATTTTATTTCTCTCTCTCTCTCTTAGTACGCTGACTATTGGCAGGTCCAGTGGATTTACGGAAATTAACATCAAGAAACAGCAAAGTGTTGAGTGTCGAAATGTGGCTATGGAGAAGAACGGAGAAGAACAGAAGGACTGACAAAATTAGGAACGAAGAAGTGCTAAATAGGGTTGACATAAATAGACAATTCATAAATATTATTAGGAATAAAAAGAAGAACTAGATGGATCATGTCCTGAGAGGGAATGGTTTACTAAGGAGGTAATTGAAGAAAGAATGAAAGGAAAAGAGTTTAGATGAAGACCCAGACTTGGGATGCTGAATGATTTAATAACTAATTTGTATGTTGATATGAAGAGAAAAGCTGAGGATAGAAATATGCGAAGGAATTGGAAGGAATTGAATGCCATGGACCTGCCAATAGGCAGTGCAGTAAGAGAGAGAGATCATAAGATATAAGGCTGATAGTTTTTGATTACTTCGCTGATTGATTGATTTACTGATTGATAGTATGAGAGATTAGGCTGGTAGTTTTTGATTACTTCGCTGATTGATTGATTTATTTATTTATTTATTGATAGTATGAGAGATTAGGTTGGTAGTTTGTGATTACTTCACCGATGATTGATTGATTGATTGATTGATATCACGAGATATTAGGCTGATAGTTTGTTATTATATTTACAGGTTGGACAGCACGAGCAGCGGCCAAGGTTTGTTGTTGTTGTTGTCAATTTTCTAGTCTTTATCGTAACTGAGAGTTATGATAAAACATATGAAATAGTTCATGTTGTAATACTTATGTGAAATAATTTATGTTATGACTTATGTGAAATAGTTGATGTTGTAATACTTACGTGGAATAATTTATGTTTTGACTTACGTGAAAAAGTTTCTGTTGTAATACTTAAGTGAAATACTTTGTTATGACTTAAGTGAAATAGTTTATGTTGTAATACTTATGTGAAATAATTTATGTTATGACTTATGTGAAATAGTTTCTGTTGTAATACTTATGTGAAATAATTTATGTTATGACTTATGTGAAATGACTTATGGCTTTAGACTGCGTCTAAGCATGTATAGCTTTCAGCTGTTGTAAATGACTCAAACTTTTAGACACAACAAAAAAATTTATTGCAGTTTTGATGCGTCTTGTTATTTATTTGACTTATTTTTATTAGAATTCACTGTAGCATCCTATACGTTGTATTATTTCTATTGCGTAATTTTGTATTTTTGTTACATTCTCACTGTAAATTTGTTTATTTTCTCATTTCATTCTTATTAACCATTAGTTATTCTTCTGTTTTATTTACGATCTTAAATGTATTTCTTATTTTACTGCACATAGATATAAAGATCTGAACCAGATCAAAACATATCAAATGTTCTTCTTATCGTGTCCTCATACAGAATTAATCCAGCGTCTGACACATTCTCAGACATTAAATGTTAAATCATAAACTTCATGTTCATGCTGATCATTTCTCTGTTTTGTTTTGTTTCAGTTTCTCTTGCACTTGTAATTTTCGTTCTACTTGTTTCAGTAGATGTTGTAGTAATCCTGCCCAATGTGATCTGAGGTTAGTTAAATCAAACATTCTATTAGTTACTCTTAGAGAGCGTCTCTCAATAAGTCAATATGTCAGTTAAATATAAATAATAGTAAAGTGACAAACAGACAAAAATGTATCCTCTAGTTTAACGGGCATTAATGGAAAGACTATTAAGATGATGGTGATAGTTGACAAAGATATTTGCTGCAATTTATCAATCTCTCAAACTCCTATCAGTAGCCAATCAATCAATAAGAATTTATCGTCCGGTTCCACGCCATAAGCCAATGTCAGGGACGTCTCTTTCAGACTCTACGCAAACAGGCGCCAAAGCAGCACACGAAGACGACTGAGTATAGAAAGACCGCAAGAGAAAGCGATATCAAAACAGTTCAAGTCCAAGATTCAATGCAAGCTGGCAATCATTCTATCATCTAGGTGATTGGATTAAACCACAGCAAGATTAATCAATCAATCAATCATGCACTTATATATATCAACAATGCGTCTCAGAGCCGTTTCAACAGCGCAGCGGGAAAGTCTAGACATTCAACGAATGTGGCTGAACTTGGAAATCATTGTAACACTATAGTAAACATCTTCTAGTTGAAGAATTTACAACAAGGCTTGTATCAGACTCTCATTCTATACTTCCAGTAACCGCCGAACTGCTTGTTGTTGTTGTTTTTGCCAATTATATTTTAGATTTCCCTGCGCGAACCCCCTGTTTTGTGTTAAAAACTTAATGCACTTCGTTTTGTGTTAAAAACTGCACTTAGTTTTGTGTTAAAAACTTAATGCACTGAACTTAGTTTTGACTTTTGTCTTACTTTTTTATATTATTTTTAAAAAATGTATAGTATCGTTTATTTGTTCATCACAGCACAGATTATACAAACAATAGGAACGAGCATGTAGTTAGATAAACAAATAACAATTCGAAAGAGGCCACCATAAAAGAGCCATAGCTCTGTTCGGTAACACCATAATTAGCAGCTATAGCAGAAGCAGAGTCTACTAGGTCTGAAATACAAAAATTTCCATTACATTACTAATTACGGTAAAACCGAAATTTGCTTTTCCTATCTTGCTATGTTTACGTTCTATATAAAGTCTTCTCATACATTTCGTAATGTGCAACATTTGATACGTTACATTCACTCAACTAATACCTGACGTCACTGCTAGATCTATGATAGAATCTCGTGTTATATTGATCGATTAATCGATTAACTGATTGATTTGTTGTTTAATGGTGCAATTGTTGTATTTTGTACTGACTGAGCAACTGATGCAATCTGTAAAGTAAGTTTGTGAATTAGCTTACTTAATGTGTCTATTAACTCGGTGATTGATTGATTTGATTGATTGATTTCATTGATTGATTGATTTCATTGATTGATTGATTGATTGACTGATTGATTGATTGATTGATTGATTGACTGATTGATTGACTGATTGACGCAGACATAGAGGGCTATGTGAGATATACGGCTCTGTATCAATTTGACGCGAGATGTAAAGATGAGCTGTCACTAAAACCTGGAGACATCGTCTACGTATGTCTGTCTTGTTGTTGTTGTTCTCTCTCTCTCTCTCTCTCTCTCTCGGACAATCACTTTCTGTATCTTGCTCTCTCTGTATCTCGGTCACTTTCGTAAGATCACTCTCTCCTTCGTAAACCTCCTGGCAGATGGTGTGGAAGTGTGGAAGAATATTCAACACTTCCACACATGCAGAATAGACCACTACCACTACAGCAACTAATATACAAAAATTATAACAAAACACGAAGGAATTTCGGTAAAACAACGAGACGTAATATCGACAAAAATGCAGATTTACAACTTGTCACATTGACAGGCCATTGTCGTAACAGTAAAACGTTAAATCAAAGAAGTTGACTGGTGATGCATCTTTGACCTGATCTGTGTAAATGTTAATTTTGTACATGCAAACCACTGGACACGCCGTTTGAAGATGGCAAGTTTAAACTGACGATCTCGTTCACTGAGGAGTACCCGAACAAACCCTCTGTGATTTGTGTCAAAGATGTTCTACCCTAACGGTTAGTTACCAGCTTGTTATTTGAAAGCCTTCTTAATTAGAAAAGGATTAGATAGCTAATGATAGTTAACTGTGTTTTTACTTTAAATCAGTAGCTAACTTGGCTTGTATTAGATAGCTAATTATTAGTTACTGATTGATATTTAACTACTTCATACTGATTAATTAATCAACTCATAGTAAACATTAATTAGTTATTGGTTAATTATTGTACAAGTTTAACATAAAATTTGAGATTTGTTAGCTGTTAGATAGTTAAGTATTGGTTAATTAGGCAGATAGTGGTTAGTTAACTGTTTCATAGGTAATTTATCCACCTATAAAACATTAATAATTATTAAATAAAAATATAAATAAATCATAATATAGATAGAAAATATTAATTTACCTATAAAATAAACTAATTTATTATAGAGTTATACAAAGTGTATCTAATTGAAGTTTAATTTCAAATTTATTAACATTGGTTTGTTAATCAATGCCAATGGTGGGAGGACCAGTTCTTTGTTTTAGTTCTTATTTTTGTGTCGCTCAACTGGTTCAATGTACAGCGACAACTGCATATGTCTCGACATACCTACTGATTGATTGATTAATTGATTTATTTATTGATTGATTGATTGATTTAGTGTACAATGATGGCAGCATATGTCTCGACATACCTATTGATTGATTGATTGATTGATTGAATGATAGATTGATTGATTGATTGATTGATTGTTTGATTGATTCAGTGTACAACGATGGCAGCATATGTCTCTACATATGATAGCTATTGATTTATTGATTGATTGATTGATTGATTGATTGATTGATTTATTCAGTGTACAATGATGGCAGCATGTCTCGACCTACCTATTGATTTATTGATTGATTGATTGATTGATTGATTTAGTGTACAATGATGGCAGCATATGTCTCGACATACGACAGAATCGCTGGAGTCCAACCTACGACGTGGCAGCCATACTTGCGTCCATTCAGGTAAATGGCTAAGTTGCCGTAATGTCCTTATACTGAAGCTCTATTACAGTAGAGCTCTGCAACTAGAGCCCTATTACACTAAAGCCCCTCTGTTAAATCCCAGTTTAATGACAATTTCGTGTTTGACAGATGTCGATGTAGAGAAGAGCTTAGGACTTCGCACTTACTGATCAGTGGTAGACATCTTGTTCACCTTGCCTAAGTTCAGCCCAGTCCCTAAACTGCCCATATCATCCAAATTTAATGGAATGATATAGATATAGGTAGTTTTACTAAATAATAATAATATTTGGATTCTTTTAATATTTAATATTTCTTTTAAGATTCTAGAGCAGCGATGCTAGTCAGCTCTCTCTAGTTAATTATTTAATGAATTATTGATTGATGATCGATTGATTGACTGATTGATTGATTGATTGACGGATTGATTGATTGATTGATTGATTGCAGTCGCTGCTGGACGAGCCCAATCCTAACAGCCTAGCTAACAACATGGCGGCTCAGCTCTGAGAGATTGATTGATTGATTTACTTATTGATTGGTTGATTGATTGATTGACCGATTGATTGATTGATTGATTGATTCATAGATTGATTCATAGATTGATATATTCATACATTGATTGGTAGATTGATTGATTGATTGCAGTCTCTGTTGGACGAGCCCAATCCTAACAGTCCAGCTAACAACATGGCGGCTCAGTTGTATCAGGAGAACAGGAGAGAGTACGAGAAGAGAGTGGCGGTGATAGTGGAAGAGAGTTAGGTCAACTCTCTATCCGTGGGGATGGATTTGCCATAGGTCATGTGATGCTAGTGACATCTCATGAGTGACAAGAGCTAGCCACACCTCCTGTGACTCATAAGTGTTCAGACGTCTCGTGATTGACAAGGTCTAGCCACGCCTCCTATGACTCGTAAGTGTTGAGAACAGTTGATGGTTGAAGTGACTCAGCTATTGGTGTTAATTATGACGGTTGCTGTGATGCTGCCAATATAATGTAATAATGTAATACTGTCTACATCTCTGTAGATTTCTCATCGTTTCTACAAGACGTCTATTGGCTCAAAGATATTTTCTAGTAAAATCAACCAAATTCATCTTCTTATTCCTATTATCATTATCGTTATCTTTATCATTATTATTCTATAATGTAAAACATGCTATATTCATAAAGCAAACCAAAGATATAGTATACCACAAAAGCTTGAAGTCTTTTTAGATAATGCCCTGATCTCTGGAACATCTAAAGTTAAATATCTAGGCGTAATATTCGATGAAAACCTTACTTGGAAACTTCACATTGATATGGTATGTAGTAGACTAAAAGGTTTTGCCAGTATTTTATATAATGTTCGTGATTTCTTACCAAAATACTGCCTCACAAAAAATACTACTCTTTTGTTCAGAGTCAGATTCAGTATTGCATTGAAATCTATGGAAATACCTACTCCACTCACTTGAGTAATTTGATAACAATGAATAATTCTATACTAAGAATTCTATTTAAGAAAAAATTAACAACGAAAACTTCTGAACTATATGAAATAGTAAATTCAGTTCCTCTACGCCAACTATGTAATGTTAAGCTATTAAAACTTGCTCATCTATGTATTCATAGCCGGGAAAAAGTACCAAAAATGTTCATAGACAAGATTAGCTTCGCCAAATCTCTCTCCCGTAATAATATGAGGAAACCGTTGAGTTTATACAAATCTTATACAAATACTAACTATGGAAAAAAACTATCAATTGCATATGTTCCCATTTGTGGAATATGCTCCCTGAAAACATACAGGCAATCAGTTCCACCAATATTTATTTAAGGAAAATTAAGGAATAGCCTACGTTGAGAACATGAAATAGCTAATTTAATTTTTTTCGCTTTATCCCACAAGTTTATGTTTTATGTTATTTTTCTGTTGACTTGCACTAGTTTTAAAATTATTTTGTTAGTTTGCAATTGTATTTTTGAGGTAACCAACTAGATGGCGCTAGTCGCTGTTTTGGTAGCCTCTATTTCTGACCAAATACAAAGAACTACTACTACAGATAGAATAGACAAATTATTAATTATGTGCTGGTTATGTATTTGACTGAAATGTTTATTCTGATATGAATTCATGCTGTATATTACTTTGGACTATTTATAACTAGTGTGCAATGTTGTAGTGACGTTTGATTATGAAATAAACTTAAACTCTCTTTATCTTTATTCTTTTTCTTATTATTCTTATTCTTATCATATTCTTATTCATATTCATATTATTATTCTAATTCTTATTCTGATTCATATTTTTCTTATTGTTTTTATTCTTATTTTTATTCTTATTCTTATTCCTATTCCAATTCTTGTTATTATTATTATTTTTATTGTAATTCTTATTCTAATTTTAATTCTTATTCTTAATATCTTTAACAACATTATCATTATCATCCTTATTCATATTCTTATTATTATTATTATTATTATTATTCTTATCATTAGCATTATCTTTATCTTTGTCATTATCATTATCATTAGCATTCTTATTCTTATGCTTCTTATTTATTATTCTTATCATTATCATTGTCATACAAGCGGTTCATGGAAGGAACGATTTCAAACTATTGTGCGTGCGCACAAGAATTGTAATAAGAATTTTTTATATGGTAATATGATTGTCGAACGCTTTCTTGAAATCAATGAAATATATGTAGATATCTTGCTGAAATTCAATGCTCTGTTGTAGAATATGCCGTAAACTAAACTAAAATAAATATTGATATACTAAATATTGATATACTAAATATTGATATACTAAATATTGATATACTAAATATTGATATACTAAAATAACATTATTGATTTCAAGAAAGCGTTTGACAGCATCTATAGAGATACTTTATGGAAAATAATAAAAAGCTATGGAATTCCTGGGAAATTCACAGAGTTGTTTAAATTATTATATGAAAACTCGTCGTGCAACATAAGTACACAAATGGGGGTCACTGACTCTTTCAACATTGTGACAGGAGTTAGACAGGGATGTATTTTATCGCCATTTCTTTTTCTTTTAGTGATTGATTTTTGGGATGAGAAAGGCTTTTGAAGAAAGAGAATGGGGAATAAAGTTTGATCACAGGAAATTAACTGACCTTGATTTTGCAGACGATATAGCTTTACTAGCAAATAACAGTCATCAACTACAAGAAATGACATCAGCACTGGAAGAAAATGCTGCAAAAGTTGGATTAATAATTAGCTCTGAAAAGATAAAAATCCTCACAACTGCAGAGACAGACATATTCACGGTAAGAGTAAATCAAAGCGAGGTTGAAAGGGAAAAAAGTTCACGTATCTAGGCAGAACAATATCGCAAGATGGATCAAGTGAAAGAGTTGTGGAGTGTAGAATCGGTAAAGCATATGATGTATTCCAAAAGCTCCAATATATTTGGAAGAGTATTAAAATTGAGGAGCAATTAAAGATAAAAATATATTCAACAATTATTCAACCAGTGTTAATGTATGCATGTGAAACCTGGGAAAGTACTAATAAAGTAAAACACAAATTAAACTTTTCAACCAAGATGCCTCAGAAGAATTCTAAATATCCACTATTGGGACCTCGTCAAAAATAAAACAGTACTCGAAAAGAGTGGACAAAGAAAATTAGATGAAATAGTTTCTGAGAGAAGGTTGAGGTTTTTAGGTCATTTACTGAGAATGTCTGAGGATAGATACGCAAAGACTGCAGTTAACTGGAAGCCAACTCAAGGAAAAAGGAAACGAGGAAGACCTAGAAGTACTTGGCTAAATACGATCAAAAAGGATTTGAAAGCATTGAACATTTCATGGGAAGACGCTGTGAAGATTGCTGATGATAGAAACATATGGAGGAGTGTTGCCGCCCTATGTTCTGTACAGAACTCAAGGAACTGATGATGATGAATATGATTGTCTAGTACGATATGTTGACATCATGTTTTCAACCGTGTTCAAACGGAAGCCCCGGTAGCTTCGGGGTATAGAGCTAATCTTTAGATCATCGGGTTCGGGGTTCGTTTCTGGTTCGAGTCACTTTTATTTTTTTTAAGTTTTAAGTTATTAAATTTTATTAGCTCCATATGAATATGGTTAGTTAGGGTTAGGGTGAAGGGTAGGGGTTAGGGTTAGGGATAGTTTGTAACTTTTTAAGGCAACATTTGCCATGCGCAACAGTTGGAATTTGGAAATGATTCCTGCAGCGAACCGCTTGTTATCAATATCTTTATCCTTATACTTATTCTTGTTTCTATGGTACCATTGCTTTTGCTCCGAATGGTCATAGAGAATGTTTCTAAAATGGCTTGCAAATATTTCTCATTTAAATATTTATCTAAACTTCCATAATTGAACGAGCTCCAACAAAGAAGACTAAAAGATGGAAGAGGAAGACCAAGGTTTGATTGAAAAAACCTTTGAGGAGACATCGTTGTCGGATAAAGTCTACTAAACTTTGTTACGAAGCTTCAACTACGCCTTGCCCTGCTGACAACGAGTGCAGGTGCAAACTTCCCTTAGATACGCCTGACTATATTTCTCATTTAAACCTTTATCAAATCTTTGACTCCAGAATTGCATCTTCTGAAATTTATTTAATTAAGACACAGTAATTACTTCTATGGATCAATTGACACTGAGGAACTGACATTCGAGATCAAACTATTTCGAGACTAAATTGTGATTCTCTCTGATCTTCAAGACTTCATAGATTGTTCGGATCAATCAGGATCAGTTCTCATCCAGTTTCAATGCTGGATTGATTGATCGCTCCGTTGATCAATCAACGCTCATATTATAATTTACTAATTTTAGGAGAAGTTAAACATCATCATTGCAATGAAGCTCAGCTAAAATCTTCTCGTCGTCCTCTCAATCTTTTTGATTCTGATGACGTTCATAGTTAAGGAGCTCCAGCGATGAAAGCGGAAGACCAAGGTTTGATTGAGGAAGCTCTGGAGAGAAATCTTCGTCAGAAAAAAAGTCTTCCTCTGAATGCTATCAGTACTGCTGATAGATTTGATTTATTCTGAGTGGCTTTGCCATTAACTTTGTTTTTTCCTTTTACTTTGGACTGATTTTCTGGACTTTGGAATTTGCACCGTTTTTGGCCGTTTCATTTTTCTCTCAGGCTTGATTTTGACTCAGTAGTGCTCGATGTTGTCATTGATGACTCTAGCACTCTAATTGTTGTCATTATACCACAATTATGATTCCTGATACGTATTTCATTAAAACATTAACATTATATTATAATAATAAAGGTTTAATATTTATTAAATTTCATCAACTTAACAGCAAACAAAAGTTCAATTATGTATTTTTCTATAGTTTCCAACCATTCGCAGTCCAACCTAATGTGGGCTACTGTAGTGACTTTAATAAGTCCCGAAGTGAGGCCATTTCATTTGGCAGAGTTTAATTATTCTAATAATGAACTAATTCTAATGATAAACAGCATCGCCATTGCATGAAGCCAGTGGCGATGTCGGTAAGATATACGCCCGCGGTTCAGTATATGCGGGGTTCAAATCATGGGCTCTCCCGTCACTGACTTCGATTTCGAGTGTGGAAACTGACTTTGACATTAGGTTTTTTACTTTTTTATTCAACAACTCAGAGATTTTTAAACCACCCACCAAACATTAAACGTTACATTTCTAATTCACAATATTGTTTTATAAAAAATTTAGTCTTAAATTCAGATTTCACGACTTTCACTTCGTGATTAGAATAATTCTTGCTGGGTGCAAGCTCATGTTATTGTTTGAATTGGAATTAAAGATGTCGTCGTTGGATGGTTTGTCATGCGAATGACACTTTAATTTCTCGAATGACATTTTAATTAATTGAGTAAATCTCTCCAATATAATTAAAAGCCATTTAGAAGAGAATAGCGCCGGGTGAATAACTTAGAGAGAATAACTTAGTAACTGTCTCTAGAACATCTGGCGTTCTCCAAGATCTCTGTCACATTCACCACGTGTGCTTCATTGATAATTGGGATCAGGGTCGGATCCAGGAATTTTTAAAGGGGGGGCCCGAATTTTTTTTGAGAATGTACACATTTTTTGCGTACGCCCGACCTTCTTCGGGATATGTGACGCAATCAGAAAAATTCAGTGGGTGGTGGGGGCTCAAAATGTTTTCACTACTGAGCTCAACTAGTAGAGTGAGTGTATCTTACCAACCCCCGCCCCCCCCCCCCCACCGCTCATATCCATACTAAAGTGAGAGGAAAACCTAAAATGCCTAAAATCCTACATTTGTTTTGGAAAAAAATATATTAATTTTGTAACCTCTGAAGAAACTCAGCGGATCGGGACGAATTGCAAAAGTGCTCTCATTTTAGCTGTAGGAGGGGGACTTAAGCCCCTCCAAGGCTGCTTGCAGCATTTCTTCGGGACAGAGTTCACAGTTTTTACTAGCACCCTTTTTTCCTCTTATATAGTAAAATATATAGTTAAAGCGAAAATTGAGAGCTAGTGAAACGGTCAATATTTTTCGGGCCCCTTCCAATTTTTTGTATATTAGGAGCCCTGTAGGGCTCCTAATATACAAAATATGGACCGATTTAAAAAAATTTGATCTAGTGGGACTGAGTTCCCTCTCGTACTTCTCCCCCCACACTAAAAGCTGGTAAAGCTAAGGTTAACGTCAGTTTCCTCACTCGAAAGCGATGTCAGTGACGGGCGAGCCCAGGATTTGAACCCACACCTACTGATCCGCGGTCGAGTATCTTACCGACTTCGCCACTGGCTCCAGCCTAACTGCTACCCTTACAAACATATTGACACTTACAAATTGCTATAGAAACAATGGAAATATAGTTTTAAAATTTTTATCGTCGGGCCTAAGGGGGGGCCTGGGCCACCTGGACCCCCCTGGATCCGCCACTGATTGTGATAACGATATTTATTACTCTGATCCATTTTAACTATTTTGTTTACGTCGCATCTTGTTAACGTTTGCTCAGATTTTATCACAACTATTAAAATGACTCTGACCTCGTCAATGTTATAATAAATAACGTAAAATTGATTGAAACTGGTTGATGAGAAAGGTATTCTATCAATCGTAGAGAAATCATTGAAGAAGAATCGGCATTTGGACTATAAATATGCGTTGGTTAGAAAGATCACGTGTTATTAGAGTTCGTATCAGTCAAAGTAGCACTTGTGAAACTCTGTGTTCAAATTAATAGAATTCATTAGAGAGTCAGGACTGATTGCAGAGGTCGTATTGTGTTTTGCTTTTGTAATGTTGTACGAATTCCTAAGTCGGCGAGTAAATCCAAAACGCAAGATACGTATGATTGAGCACTTTATTCGAATCCCAACAACTGATGGGTATATGAACACACAGTCCTTATATAGCCGACAACAGGCATAACCCTGTTGTCATGCAACCCCCTTTTAATATGATTAAAGGGCTTCATTTACATATCTACATTTACATCGATTGTGATTAAAGTGTCTATATATTTATAATGGTACGGCTTCACTCATATTCTTTGGTGAAGCCGTAAATTAATTCAAGAGATTGTACACGGCTGTTAAGTTAACATCCGTGTAATATGATAGTTAGGTACTTTTATTATACAGTGGTCCGGCTTCACTCGATTCTTGGATGAAGCCGTAAACCAATTAAAGAGTCTGTCCACAGTTGTTTAGTTAAAACAGTTTGTAAATGAATTGGTATGTACAACTACAGTATATGACACCTCCCCCTAGTGTACGGCACGTACACTACCAATGTTCCAACGCTGTATTCACTCAGCCATCGCTAGAGTCTAGCTATGGGGAGTAGCGCTCAGGAGGTCTACGTATTCTCGTAGACCGCCGGAGGGGCGGTTGAGGCGGTGTGGCAGTCCTTACTGGAAGTGGTATTTGAACCAGTGCTTCCTCTCGTGGTCGCTCCGTCGGTTGTGTTGGTTCCCTCGAGACAGATCGCGGCTGGCTGGTGCGATTCCGATGACTGACCTGCTTGTTGTATGGCCGTTGAGAGCCTTTCCTGGTTGGCCGTGATGTTGATATCCGGCGTTTTCTCTAGGGTTTCTTGAAGATGGAGGCGAATGCGCCGAAGTTCTTGTCCGTCGGTGGTAGCTACTCTGTAGGTTCTAGGCGCTCCCTTGAGTTCCTCGAGGACTCTGCCTGGGACCAGGAGCTTTCCTAGCTGAACCCTGACGGTGTCTCCAGGCTCGAGTGCTTTCAGAGGGCGGGAGCCCCTGTTGGCGTATTTTCTTTCCGTTCGCTGTTTGCGGAGAAGTTCTTGTCTACACCTGTCTTCCGTTTCCGACCTGTCTGAGACAATAGACGGAAGGTCGGTTCTGATGGGACTGTTAAATAGCAGTTGAGCCGGACTCATGCTGGTGCCAGAAATTGGCGTAGCGCGGAGATGTAACATGGCTTTGTCAATGTCTCCTCCTGCTTCATGAACCTTTTGCATCAGTCTTTTTATTGTTTGGATCGCACGTTCGGCCTGGCCATTACTCTGAGGGTAGTTTGGTGAGCAGGTTTTGATGCGGAAATTCCACTGTGTAGCAAATTGTTGAAATTCAGCGCATGCAAAAGGGATGTTGTCTGCCATGATTGTCTCCGGGACTCCAAACCTGCTGAAAATTCAGTTTGCTGATGACGCTGGCTGCCGTCTTTCTTTTTAACTTAGTTACTTCAATGAATTTACTGAAATAATCGACTACTATTAAGTAGTCTTTTCCTCGTGACGTGAACAAATCACAGCCGATCTTCTGCCAAGGGTAGTATGGGACAGGATGTTGCATCAGCGGCTGTTTGGTTTGTTTCCTTTGGTTAGCGTTGCACGTTGAACAGCGGCGAATCCATAGCTCTATCTCGTAATCTATACCGGGCCAGTAGTAATGTTGCCTTGCCAGCTGCTTTGTGTTTTCGATACCCATGTGACTGGCGTGAAGCTTTATGATGAGATGGCTTCTTTGAGCTGATGGTATGATGATTCGTCGGTCCTTGAAAATCAATCCGTCCACTGTATACAGGTCAGAAATGATCTGGCGGTACTGTTTGAGTTCAGGTGGTAGTGCTTTCCAGTCCGAGGGTGGACCTTCGATTGTGAACTTCATTAACTGCGAGAGGATTGGGTCTGTGGCTGTTGCTGACCGGATTTCTTGTAGCCTGTGATCTCCTTCTGGCATATCTAACAATACCGTGTGAATCATCACATCTAGTTCCTCTGCCATTTCTTTCTCGGCTGTAGACGTTTCTTCTTGAAGGTAAGCTCTAGACAACGCATCAGCAATATACATTTCTTTGCCTGGTGTATAGCGCACGATTAGTCTGTATCGGCTCAAACGAATCAACATCCTTTGTAAACGAGGTGTAGTTTGTGACAGCGGCTTTGAAAAGATGGCCTCCAATGGCTTGTGATCGGACTGAACTGTTGTGATACGGCCATAAATGTATGTGTGGAATTTCTAGCATGCGAACAAGATGGCTAGGAGTTCCTTCTCGATTTGTGCGTATCGTGTCTCACAGTCCGTGAGGGCCCGTGACGCAAATGAGATTGGGTGTCCCTCCTGCAGCAGGCATGACCCTAATCCCTTGCTGGACGCATCCGTCTGGATAACCAATGGCTTGTCGTGGTTGTAGTAACTCAAGACTGGAGCACTAGCTATTAGGCTTTTTATTTTGTCGAATGCTGACTGCTGTGTTTCCGCCCACGACCAAGGTACATCCTTTTTTAGTAGCTGTCTATATGGGAATGTTATGTCAGCGAAGTTGGGGATGTATCTCGATACGTACGTTGCCATTCCGTTGAAGCGAAGTAGCTCCTCTCTGGATTGTGGTGGCGATCGCACGGACTTTTCTTGGATCCGGTGAGATTCCAGAGGACGATACAATGTGGCCCATGTACGCGACAGATTTTATCGTCAGCTGGAGCTTAGACCGGTTGAAGCGTACGTTTACTGCTCTAGCTCTTTCAAGTAACTGACGAAAAATCCTATCTGTGGTAAGACGTCGTCGAACGTAGGAACAGTGTAATGCTCCCTCATGATAGCCTTGTTGAGTTCTCTTGGATCGATGCACAAGCGGATCGAACCGTCCTTCTTTTCGACGACTAGCATGGAGTTAACCCATTCCGTTGGCTCGTCACGCTTTATTATGATCCCGCTGCGTTCCATTACTTCAAGTTTTTCCTTCATTTTCGGTAGCAGTGCGAGCGGAACTCTCCTACAAGCTTGTTGCAAGAGTTGGGGCACATTACTGGAACATGTTGCAAGAGTTTGGGGCACATTACTGGAACAAGTTTCGATTCGACGCTCCATGGGCACCTGGATATGGCAGCGCCTGCTACAGCCTGCCCTACTGGCTATCAATCAATCGATCAATAAGAATTTAACGTCCGGTGCCTCGCCATAAGGCAATGTCAGGGACTTATCTTGCAGACACTACAGAAACAGGCGCCAAAGCAACACAGAGACCACAAGAGAAAGCGAGATCAAAGCAGTGCAAGTCCAAGATCCAAGGCAAGCGGGTCAAAATTTAGACCAATGGCGGAAAGAGATGGGTTTTTAGCTTGCCAAGGAAAGTACCAATACAGACACATTCAGCTACACGTGCGTGTGCATAGGGTTCAGATAGAGAATTCCCCATTCAACAGACTCGCATACATTTCTCATTTAAATCGCTATCAAAATCTAAAAACACCCGACTCATAACTGTAATAATTTAAGTAGAACATCCTAATTATTTCATGTAATCAACGGATACTGATTTAATAGAAATCGGGATCAATGCAAGTTGCTACAATTTTAAATTAAACTGGGATTCTCTCTGATCTTCGGGGCTTATGAGGCTGTTAGCACTAGTCAGGATTCCCACTAAGTCTCTAAGAGTAACCTTTGTGCTTCTGACCTTGATGTTTAGCGCACATTTTTATTACGCACATTTTACATATTATGCACCCAATCACACATTTAGCGCAGGATGGGAACCACGGATCATACTATGAGAATAAGTTTCAATGCTGAAATCATCATCATCATCATTATCATCATCATCATCATCATCATCATCATCATTATTATCATCTTCCTTTGAATCCAAGTTTAACCAGGGTCGCGATACAAATAGACTGTCTCAAATCCTCTCTGCCCTACACCACATCATCAGTCAATCCCCTATTTGAGTCTTTTCAAGGCTGAAATAGTGACATGATGTATAGAGCATATCAAAACGTTTGATCTACGTCACACACCTGTTACTGGCTCTAAACCATAAACAGGAAACCTACAGATAACTTGGTCACTTTTTTACTTTTTATTTACTCCTAGCATTTTTTGTGTAGTAAAAAATTTACGATTGACATATCCATACAGTTTTTCAAAAGTAACATGGATTAATTCGTTAATCGATGATGTGCTCTTTATGAAGCGTAAAGAGCAGCATGTGAGTAGGGATATATACCTTGGACCTGCCGCTTGCAGAACACAGGAGAGAGAGACTGCGTATAATTGAATACAATAAAATAATCGAAAATTGATATAAAATGTGTAATTGTTTCTAATAATACGAACAACACATTGAATACACTGCGAATACAGCGGTAAACTTATCACAATTTAGAAATCTTCAAAATTAAGTAATCCAGAAGCAAGCACACAACGAATGCAACATAGCATAAATATTATTAAATATTACTCTCCTAGTACACTGCCTACTGGCAGGTCCATAGTATATAACGCCTCCACTGTTCACTATCTTCCGTTTTCCTTTTCACATCCGTATATGAGTGGACCTTTATATTATCTATAACATTCCAATACACAACAAACACAAAACACACTGCCATAATCTCTTTATCTCTCTCTCCCTCTCTCACTATCCCTCTCTCTCTCTCTGATCCCTTCGTGGAGCGGGCAGCTTCGTGGAGCTGATGGCCGTCTGACAACCGCTCGTGGACGAAGAGAGCGAGGCAGGGCCGGTAGCAGAGGCTCCAGACCTGGAGCAAGAGGAGGTGGAGGAGTGCGCCGCAGGCAGCGACCCTGAGGAATAATATCATCCTCCCTCACACGCTTGACTGGGTCGTCTGAGCTTCTCATCCCTTCCTCTGTCAAACACACGCACAACAACAACAACAACAACAAGGTCACTATCCACCGTGCACAACAACAACAACGTCACTATCACCGTGCACAACAACAACAACAAGGTCACTATCCACCGTGCATAAGAACATCCACAAGGTCACTATACACCGTGCACAACAACAACAACAAGGTCACTATTCACCGTGCACAACAACAACAACAAGGTAACTATCCACGGTCCAAGTAACTTCACAGCAACAACAGGATAACAGTATTGCATTCGATTTTATAGTGTCCAATTACAATTATAAATACGGTGAACCATTTCAGTCCGTCAGTCCGTCTCTAATAAATGTCTGAATGAAATAGCGCTTATTACAACGCTGTCATCTGGCAGGTATGAATTTAATCGCAGCGTCACATTTATAATTCCCAAATGGTTACACTGATTTGCCAAGTATAACTTTGTGTCGATTATAGATTTAAATTTCAATGCAGTGTCATATTTATAATTCCTCAATATTAATATTAATTAGAGCTTTGGCATTTATCAGAGAGAATGCGAGGCATTTGTTTAGGAGAGTGATTTGCACTTAATTATTCTAACATTTACTCAAAGTCTAAACTTTTACTGGATTTTAACCCAGTACCTACTGGTCCGCTGTAGAGCATTTTACCGACATACTATTTGTTCAGATCAATCAATTAAGCACAGTAAATACCTCCACGATGCTCAGGCCGCAGTCTATCGGTAAAAGCGCGGAGGCCTTCAGACTGCGATGTGGGTCTCTGTTGTCCTGCTAAACACACGACAACAACAACAAAGCTTAGGAGTTGAGCCAATAGCATCGCCGGTCACAATACAACAACAACAAAGCTTAAGAGTTGAGCCAATAGCATCGCCGGTCACAATACAACAACAACAAAGCTTCAGAGTTGAGCCAATAGCATTGCCGGTACGATACATACTGAACAGCAAAACTGAAGAGAATCATCGTAAGATGAAATACAAAATGCTGCAAAAATACAATACAAGACAATAAATTTGCGGAAAAGTTGAACGTCATTATTAAGTCTAGTTGCAAATAACGGAATGAAGAATTCTCCACCGGCGTCTATTCTGCTCTACCGTACTAACCATCAGATAAATAGAATACGTCTACTCTGCTCTATCGTACTAACCAATGAGACATGAGATAAATAGAATACGTCTACTCTGCTCTATCGTACTAACCAATGAGACATGAGATAAATAGAATACGTCTACTCTGCTCTATCGTCCTAATCAATGAGACATGAGATAAATAGAATACGTCTACTCTGCTCTATCGTACTAGCCAATGAGACATGAGATAAATAGAATACGACTACTTTACTCTATCAGCCTAACCAATGAGACATCAGATAAATAGAAAGCGTCTATTCTGCTCTATCAGCCTAACCAATGAGACATCATATCAAAATGAAAGATTGAGAATGAATGTTCGGTTGATGAGTGCCTAGGCTCTAGAAATTGCTTTTAAAAAAATCCTCATATGAGTGAACGAAATGAATAGAGAATAATTATAGTACTTTGACTAATGATATGGAATATAATAGAAGGTCTATTCGTATCCCGACATCCTAGATAAAATGAAATAAAAGGAAAGAAGTTGATACAATACACTAGAACACATTACAATACACTAGTTTAGTTTAACAGATAATGCGATCAATACTTAATATAGAAAGAGAGTTAAGAGCCACCCACCTCGACCACCACGCGGCACGGGTCTCATCGCTGTCTCTAACTGGATACGTTGGTTGATAGGAGGCAGGGATGAACCACGAGGAACCACAGGGGTCCTCGCAAGAGTGCGCCCCTGTGGTATGCCTGAAGGTTCTGCAGCATTAGAAACAGTACAATACGTTATCTTAGGATGAAGAATTTAATTATACATGAGATACTATGCAGTTGAATACTCCAAATAATATACAACTTGTTAGCATTCTGCAGAGTGTATTTCAGTCTAAAGTTTGTAATATATAAAATCAGCATTTCATTTACATTGGACTTTAGACTGAAATACACAAGCCTTAGAATTGATCCAGGGTGACAGCTTCTAACCCAGTAGTACTATCATCATAATCGTCATCATCGTCGTCATCATCACCATCATCATCGTCATCATTATCATCAACATTTTCCCTTAAAATTTTCCCTTTCCTTAGTTTAACAGATTATGCGATCAATACTTAATATAGGCAGAGAGTCAAGAAAAGAAGATTTTGGTTTAGTTTAACAGATAATGCGCTCAATACTAAATGTAGACAGAGAGTTAAGAGCCCACCCACCCTGACCACCATGCTCGATGGGGCTCCTAGCTGATTCCTGTTGGACGACGCTGTGAGGGGAGGTTTGGTCGATACGTGCCTGTGTGACTGAGCGGGGCACCACAGGAGTCCTCGCTAAAGTTCTTCCCTGAGGAATACCTGAAGGCTCTGCAGCATTAGAAACAGTACAATAAGTTATCATAGGATGAAGAAGAATTTAATTATACACGAAATACTATGCAATTGAATATCCCAAATACTATACAACTTGTTAGCATTCTGCAGAGTGTACTTCAGTCTAAAGTTTATGATATATAAAATCAGCATTACATTTACATTGCAATTTAGACTGAAATACATAAGCCTTAGAATTGATCCAGGGTGATAGCTTCTAACTCAGTTATATCAGCTACACATTACAATACACTAGAACACATTACAATACACTAAATGAATCGATTCTACATTATACGTAATATTTAAGGTCATCAATACTATTATCATAATAGTCAGCATCGTCGTCATCATCACCATCACCATCATCACCATCATCATCATCATCATCATCAACATTCTCTTGAATCCCAGTTTCACTAAGAGGAGGGGTTAGAAAATATTGCAGCAATTGAGCCTAAGTGCTCACCAGTTGAATGCCTTTTCTCACGTTGGATTGAATGTTAGCGTTTCGTCGCCTTTTACGACACATGCAGTCGAGTATTCAATATTAAAAATACAATACAGTCAATGCATTCAATACTAAACAATACATACATTCAATGTAATCAATACTAAAGACAACATTACAATAATACCTCACAAACATGACAGGTGAGATTAAATATGAAAATTCAATGACTGATTGATTGATTGCTGATTGATTGATTGATAGATTGACTGCTTGATTGATTGACTGCTGATTGATTGAATGATGGTTTGATTGAATGACTGATTTATTGACTCACTGGTTGGAGGAGGAGGAATGCCAGGCATTGAATAAGTGTGATCAAGAATCTCATCAACTAAACAATACAATACAGTCAATGTATTTAATACTAAACAATACAATACAGTCAATGTATTCAATACTAAACAATACAATACAATCAATGTATTTAATACTAAACAATACAATAAAGTCAATGTATTCAATACTAACTTTGGACAACATTACAATACTACATCACAAATATGACAGGTGAGATTAAATATGAAGATTCAATGACTGGTTGACTGATTGACTGATTGATTGTTGATTGATTGTTGATTGATTGTTGATTGATTGTTGATTGATTGTTGATTGATTGGTTGACTACTTGATTGATTGACTGATTGGTTGATTGAGTGACTGATTTATTGACTCACTGGTTGGAAGTGGAGGCATGCCAGGAAGTGAGTGTGTGTGATCAATATGCCTCTCCTCAACTAAACAATAGAATACAGTCTATGTATTCAATACTAAACAATACAATACAGTCAATGTATTCAATACTAAATAATACAATACAGTGAGCTCAGCATTCAATCGCTCAATATCTAATTATAATATATTATGAGAAAAGCTTAAGAATTTAAACAAGATAGCTACTTTTGTACCAAATCATTGCCACTCACAAAGCTTGAAAATAAAAGCTCAACCAAAGAGAAACGAACTCTGTACAGTATGCAAAAGGGAGAAGTATGAGAAAGGAAGAAGTGCACAATGTCAAAATTAAACCAAACAGACACTGAAGAATGACGTCAGATATATGGATAGATTTCAATCAGCGGCGTAATTGCAGGCTCTAGAAAAAAACATTACAATACTACATCACAAACGTGGCAGATGAGATTAAAGATGAAGGTTCACGGACTTGTTGATTGATTGACTGATTGATTGATGATTGATTGACTGCTTGATTGATTAATTCCTGATTGATTGACTGCTTGATTGATTGATTGAATGCTCATTGATTGACTGCTTGACTGATTGATTTATTGCTAATTGATTGACTGCTTGATAGACTGATTGCTGATTGACTGACTGCTTGATTGATTGCTGATTGATTGACTGCTTGATGAATTGCTAATTAATTGACTGCTAGATTGATTGATTGCTGACTGCTTGATTGATTGATTGCTGATTGATTGATTGCTTGATTGATTGCTAGTTGATTGACTGCTTGATTGATTGATTGGCTGCTTGATTGATTGATTGATTTATGGACTCACTGGACGGAGTCGCAGGAATATCTGACAGTGCGTAACTGTGATCGTTTTGCCGCTCCTCAACTAAACAATACAATACAGTCAATGTATTCAGTACTAAACAATACAATACAGTCAATGTATTCAATACTAAACAACTCGATACAGTCAATGTATTCAGTACTAAACAATACAATACAGTCAATGTATTCAATACTAAACAAATCGATACAGTCAATGTATTCAGTACTAAACAATACAATACAGTCAATGTATTCAATACTAAACAATACATACATTAAATGTAATCAATACTAAAAATACATACATTCTATGTATTCAATACTAAAGACAACATTACAATACTACATCACAAATATGACAGGTGAGATTAAATATGAAGATTCAATGACTGGTTGATTGATTGACTGATTGATTGATTGACTGACAGATTGATTGATTGCTTGATTGATTGCTGGTTGATTGATTGCTGGTTGATTGATTGCTGATTGATAGCTGATTGATTGATTGACTGCTTATTGATTGACAGATTGGTTGATTGAGTGACTGATTTATTGACTCACTGGTTTTAAGTGGAGGCATGCTAGGAAGTGACTGTGTGTGATCAATATGCCTCTCCTCAACTAAACAATAGAATACAGTCAATGTATTCAATACTAAACAATACAATACAGCCAATGTATTCAATACTAAACAATACAATACTTTCAATGTATTCAATACTAAACCAATCGATACAGTCAGTGTATTCAATACTAAACAATACAATACAGTCAATGTAATCAATACTAAACATTACAATGCATTAAATGTAATCTATACTAAAGACAAAGGTGAGCTCAGAATCCTATCGCTCAATCTCTCTCTCTTAGTGCACTGTCTATTGACAGGTCCATGGTACATAACGCCTCCACTCCTCTCTGCCCTCCGCCCTCCCCTCCACCTCCACACACGAGTGGGTCCCAAAATCACCCAACACACCCAATCCCGGCCTGCCCCGGCCCCCCCTCCCTCTATTCCACCCTCCACGACTTCTCTTAATAGACCTTCCCCCCTTAGAATGTGTCCTATCCATCTCTTCTTTCCATTTCTCAACACATCCACCAACCGTCCATCTGCGCCAACCCTCTCCAGGACCTTCCCACCTGCAACGGGCCCAGCCAATCCTCTCCACCCTTCTCCAAATCCACACTCCCAACGCCTCCAGCCTCCTAACATCCTCCTTCCTTAAGGTCCATGCTCCACATCCATACAATAGCGTGGTCCAAACCAAAGCTCCCACTATCCCCATCCTTGTGTCTTTCTTTAGACTTTTTGTTAATAGTTCTTTTCTACTACCAAAGGCCGCTTTTGCTTGTGCAATCCTACTGCATATTTTCGTCTCACATTTCCCGTCATCGGTTATAGTATGACCCAAATATTTGAAACTCCTTACCTGTTCCAATTTCGTACCATTTATTGCGATATTAACTTCACCTTTATTATTGGACACTCTCATAACCTTCGTCTTTTTTATATTAATCTTCATGCCATATCTCAAAGCCGTATCATTCAGCCTATCCATTATCTTCTGCAATCCAATCTCGCTGCCCGCTACCATTCCTTGGTCATCTGCAAATCGTACATCCTGTAACAAATTCCCTCCTACTTTTATTCCTTCCTCCAAGTCTTCCATGGCTTCCTCCATCATTGCCTCAGCGTAAATGTTAAACAGCAGCGGCGAAATGCTACAACCTTGCCTTACTCCACGTCCTATTTCACCTTCTTCTAAGTATTCTTGTTGGATTTTGATTACTGCTTTCTGATTCATGTACATGTACAAGTTCAAAATTAGTCTTCTATCTCTCCAGTCAATTCCTGTTCTTTTTAAGATTCATCATTATTATCCAATCAATCCTGTCAAAGGCCTTCTCGAAGTCTACAAAGCATACAAAAGCGTCATTTCCATATTCTAAGCTTCTTTCGCAAAGAACCCGCATTACCCCTATTGCTTCTCTTGTGCCACATCCTTTCCTAAAACCAAATTGTGTCTTGCTCAGTATCATCTCTGCTTTCGACTGAATGCGATTATTTACTATATTTAATAAGATGCATGAGGTACTAAACTGATTGTTCTGTAATCCGAACACTCCATAGCATTGGCTTTTTTACCTGTATTGTACACTTCCATACATATCTCCATTAACTTTTTGAGTGTTTCTCCTTCCAACATTTTCAAGAATTCTGCTGGGATTTCATCTATTCCGGCTGCCTTCCCCTTCTTCATGCTGTTAATTGCAGAATAAATTTCCTCCTTCATTAAATCGGGGCCCCTTTTATCGTTTTCTATGATATTTTCTTCCTCTATTTTAAAATCCTCTTGAACTAGTTTCCCAGCCTTATCATACAATTCCTCTACATATTCTCTCCATCTTTCTTTTACTTCTTCCAGCTCTGTCTTCAATTCCCCATCTTTACTCATTATACTAATGTTCTTTGCATCTCCTTTCTTTTCGGTTCTTGTTAATATCCTGACTTCCTGGTATAATAGATCCGATCTCCCTCTTCTATCATATTCTGCTAAATCATCACACTTTTCACTCCACCACTCCACCAGTGATCTTTTGCTTTGTCTGTAATTCTTCTAAGTTCACTGTTTAAGCTTCTATATTTCCTTCGGCCATGACTGGTATCTATACTTTTCCATTTCCTCCTTTCATCCATTTTGTCTAGCATCTCGCTTGTGATCCAAGGTTTTTTAGCTGTATTTGCTTTAAGAAAGCCATAAACTTCTTTTGCACCTATTTTAATAGCTTCCTTTAGCTGACACCATCTTTCATTTACCCCTGTTCTTTCGTAGTCCTTCATTTCCTTAACTTTTCTTTCCACTGCTTCCTGAAACTGACTTCTTTTCTCGTTCAATCCGTTCAAATTCCATCTCTTACTGCTTTTCTTCTTAAGTATTTTCTTCAGCTGAAGCCCTACTTTTGCCATTACTAGATTGTGGTCTGAATTAATATCGGCTCCTGGATAAGCCCTTGAATTCTTCACACTATTCCTGTACCGTTGCTTTATCAGAATATAATCTAGCTGGTATCTTCCCTCGTTTCCGGTGCTTCCTAGTTTCTTCCATGTGTAACGTCTTCTCTTCTCATGTTTGAACCAAGTGTTGGTCACCACTGATCTCATTCTATTGCAAAAGTCAACCAATTTCTGTCCTCTCTCATTTCTTTTTCCTAGACCATATTCCTCAACTTCATTTCCATCTCTCCCTTCACCCACCACCGCGTTCCAATCCCCCATAACTATCACTTGATCTGTGGCTTTTTCTCCTTTAATCATTCCTTGTATTTGTTCGTACATCGCTTCAATTTCCTCATCCTCTGCGGCTGATGCAGGCATGTAGATTTGGATAAACACCAAATCTACTGGATCTGCTTTGATCCGCACTAACATCAGTCTGTCACTGCACTGGAGAACCTTTGTTACGTGTTCACTTAAATTTCTATCTAATATCATAGCCACACCCTTCTCCCTTTTAATAGCTCAATATCTAATTATAATATATTGTGAGAAAAGCTTAAGAATTTAAACAAGATCACTACTTTTATATCGAATCATTGCCACTCACAAAGCTTGAAAATAAAAGCTCAACCAAAGAGAAACGAACTCTAAATAGTATGCAGAGAAAGGAAGAAGTGCACATTGTGAGTCGTTGAGAAGCTCCACATTAATTTGCTACTCGTTATTCTGCACTGACTTTTGACATACTCTCATCTTCTCACTTCAGAGCTCAACAGGATTTAGTGAGCAACAGAGTCAGGTACGTCTCTGGCTTCATCCTCAACACTCTTATTAATATCATCAAACAGTAAATCTAGGCATAGTTACTGTATCAGTTGTGAGTGAGCTACAGAAGAGTTCATACCACTGACGATAGAAGCATGAGGCTGGACATCGTCCTGTACATTGTCATGACCTTAGCTAACTGCTTTATAATCAGATTAATTTGTAATTTATTTTCTTTTCTTTTCGATCATTAATTCTGAGATAAATTTTTACTTGATTTTGCATTATACATGTATATGTCATTAATGAGTTATAGACGGTGGTCAGCTAGATAAGATGTGTATCATCTTCCCTGACGGCCGTTGTTCTGGTGTTTATAGACTGTTTGACACACTGTGTTCCTGGGAATTTTTGAAATTTTATTTCATTTAAATGTTTATTTCTGTTTGCATTTGTCAGTGATTTGGTGTTGATGCTGAAATAAACACATAGCCTATATAAATAAACAGATATACCTTCACCT
The DNA here is from genome assembly GCA_905160935.1 of Enchytraeus crypticus. NCBI lineage: Eukaryota > Metazoa > Annelida > Clitellata > Enchytraeida > Enchytraeidae > Enchytraeus > Enchytraeus crypticus. The sequence goes on along the minus strand of CAJHZI010000493.1, from coordinate 916,516 downwards.
TCATCTTCGTCACCTTCGACATCGTCTTGTACGTTCTCCACATTCGCCTCGACTTGTGCAGCTGTTCGTAACATCAATAAGGAGGTTATTTTTATCCCTTTCATCGTCCCACAATGGCAGAGCATTCAACCTGTTAACACTAACTAATAACAGAGCTTTGAACATGTTAACTAATAACAGAGCTTTGAACCTCTTAGCAGTAACCAATAACAGAGCTTTGAACATGTTAACTAATAAGAGAGCTTGAAACCTGTTAACAGTAACTAATAACAGAGCTTTGAACCTGTTAACACAAACTAATAACAGAGCTTTGAACCTGTTAACACTAACTAATAACAGAGCTTTGAAACTGTTAACACTAACTAATGACAGAGCCTTAGTAATGTAAAATGTTCAATATTTAATATAAAAGACAATTATCTAGAACATCGCATTCCACTCGCATAAAATTATTTGCAACTGGCAATTTCTCACTTGTCATAATGCTAAAGAAAACTGACATTGAAGAGAAACGTCGTCAAGTGGCTCGTGCTACAGTTGTGGATATGATTCAAGTTCTACCCATTCAGAGAAGTGTTAGATCTTCACAGATCTTGTAGCATTGGCTAAAAACTAAACATCTTAAAAGTTTAACAAATGCTTCCTTACAAATGAGTCATGCATTGTCTGCTCCAATCTAAGTTGGTTTCTTTACAAGCTGCTCCTTTCATATAATGTTGAAGGTGATACGCTATAACCGTGTTTAATTTTAAGTAGAGAGAGAACCATGATCATTTATTTGTAACTGAATCAAAGTATACACAAAATTAATTAAGTAGATTAGTGTTAAGTAGATTAAAGAGAGATTTAAAAGAAACCATACCAGGCCACAGGGCCACATAGTGACCACAACCCTGCCCCTCCTCCTCCGGCACCAGGAAGCCAATGCAGAGAGGCTCGGAGTCCTGCAGAGGGCCAATGACGTTTCGCCACTCTTTATTGGAAATTACAGTGAACGCCCTTTGGTACAATAGGCTGACAGCCTGCAGGAGAGGCATGGTCGCACTATACCTATGATCACGGCAACGCTTCAGGTAGCGGAGGTTGGACAGGTTGACTGGGATGTCTTTGTTCTGATCCTCTTCATAGAGGCAGGCAACGCTGAACTGCAGCACAGCAACATTAACAACATTAACACATCAGTCAATCAATCAATCAAACAATTTAGTCAGTCACACTAATATTAATCAGTCAGATGTTAACCCAATAAATCAGGAGTCAATCATTCAGCCAGTCAAAGTCAAATTAAGTCAGTTAATTGAAGTCAAATTGCCCAAACATCCGACAATAAAAAATATGTGAATCTTAGGCAAGCCTTTGAACAGAAGCATACATGCCACTGCGTTCATCAAACTGCGCTTCAATATTATAAATAATAAAATGACTATTCTATTTGAATGTAAAAATTGATGTCATCATGTAACTATGTAACTTTACACCTTTTTTGCAATATTGGATAAATATTTTCCATTACTTTGATGTAGTCACATGATTTGTACAAGAGTACCTGTGACTCCAGACAGTCAATGTGGGTGCACTAAGTGCAGTTCAGTGTCGTAAATGAATTATGACACGCGTTGAGAAGAGAAGATTACTTAGATTCACTTTTTGCACTACTTCTTTTCTTAATACTTGATTGTTAATTACCAGTGTTGTGTCCGGGTTGATGTATAATGAACCAATATCAACCTGCATGTGTCGTAAAAGGCGACAAAAGCACTAAGATCAAAACCAACATCAAAAAAGGGCATTCGATTGGCGATCGTCTATGCTAAAAATTGTCTAAAATGATGGAAAAGCTTTCCACTCCGCAGAAAGGAGAAGGTCTATTCTACTGCTATGTATTATTTTGTGCAATGTGCTATTTAAAACGATTCGCACAGGGTTACATAACCACTTTATATGCTCAATAAAAAATATTTGTAAAAATTGTAACTGCTATTGATTTTCAATTATAGGCTGGTGAGAGTAAATGAAGGTAATTAATTAATCATTGAAATGCAACTACCGCATACCTGACATCATCCTTGTATGAGGAAAAGGGCGTTAAACCTTTATTATTACCTGATACACATGTTATTAACAAGTCTATTGAAACATTTACAGTCTATGATCTCAACGATCAATCTCGAGGACTTTCAAGCCTGGAGAGAAGCATTGGTTAACCAAGAGAACATAAAGCTTAATTCATCATCATCATCAGCTTTCCTTGAGTCCCAATTTAACTAGGGTCGGGATACGAATAGACTGTCTCAAATCCTCCCTGTCCCACACCATATCGTCAGTCAATCCCCTATTTGAGACTTTTCCATTCGTTTAAATTTTTGTAGCAATTTCTGGAGCCTAGGCGCTCCCCAACCGAATGCCCTTTCTGACGTTGGTATGGATCTTAGTGCATTGTACAGATTTAATGCTTTAAGTCGCCTTCTACGACACATGCAGTCACCGGTTGGTCAATTCTTCAAACAACCCAGACACAACAGGGGTATCAATTACAACATAAAGCGTAATTAAAGAAGATGAAATAAACACAAACGTCGTCTAGATGTTATGCTACATATTGAATTGCTCTGTGCCTCAGTTCATATCCATCAGCCAGGCGAGTTCCCAGCCCCAGAAGACGGGCGGCGGCATGGAAGAGGCAGGAGCCCTCCCCTCGCACATCCTGCACCCTGAACCCTTTACTTCTAAACACCTCTACACAACAACAACAGCAACAACTGCTGATATAGTTAACATCCTGTACTCTACACAACAACAACAACTGCTGATCTAGTTAACGGGAGACAACAGCACAAAACAGCTGTATGCTAGAATAGACAACAACTGCTGATATAGTTAATATCCTGTACTCTAAAACCATCCTCCTAAACACCTCTACACAACAACAACAACAACAACAACAACAACAACTGCTGATATAGTTAACATCCTGTACTCTAAACCCATCCTCTTGAACACCTCTACACAACAACAACAACAACAACAACTGCTGATATAGTTAATATCCTGTACTCTAAAACCCATCCTCTTGAACTCCTCTACACAACAACAACAATAACAACAACTGCTGATATAGTTAACGGGAGACTAGAGCACAACATAGCTGTGTGCTAGAATAACAACAACTGCAGGTAATGTTAACGTAGACCACAACATGACATAGTTGACATTGTACGCTAGCTTAAACATACCAGGTATACTAGATATAAGAGAGAGAGAGAGAGAGAGAGAGAGAGAGAGAGAGAGAGAGACATGTTTATTCATAAAAACATATATCAGAAACATTATGCAAAACAAACACAGATAAAATATAGTGATATGATGATAATATAATATATATAATGATTGTAGTAGTTCAGTAGTAGCACATCGACTCTGTTCTAAGCAGCATAGCCAAGTTTAATTTTTGTGGGTATAATGTTAGATTTTTGCAATGTTAGATTTTGTAATGTTATGTTGTGTAAATTTGTGGGCATAATGTTTACATGCCTATTTCTCAGTGGCTCTTGCTCGTTTACTTCAGCGGCTTTGCATATGAAATGGCAGCGCAATTAAATATACAAATAGAAAGTTTACAAATAGAGATTAAGAGTTCAAGTTAAATGATTAGAAATTGATAATAAATTTATAGATTTAAACACTGTAACAAACAGTGGTCCTCGACTCATTTAATAACAGCATAAAAGATAGGCACTGTCTTCATCAGCAGCCGGTTGGTAAATTGCAATACCTACACAAAAGAGCTCGAGATCATCTAGAAGTTTAATGTCTCGACAAGACAGGAGACATCAGAGAGAGCTCTGTGGTTTGAATCCATGACCTATAGAGCAGCGGGCAAGTCCTATGACAACTAGAAGCAGTGATTATCTCACCGTATCCACCAGTGACCGACGAACTTTGATCCTCTCCTTCGACTTTCTCTCTGGGAGCTGCGAACAACAAAACACAAGTCACTAATCACTAGACAACAACAAAACAACAAGTCACTAATCACTAGACAACAACAAAACAACAAGTCATTAATCACTAGACAACAACAAAACAACAAGTCACTAATCACTAGACAACAACAATACATCTCAGTTAGACACAAGTCACTATGCATTAGTACACGAATCTATCTATTTCCTTCAACAGAAGCATTGGAGGAGTCCTCAGATGCTATATATTAACCATTCAAAGGTCAAACTTAACTGTGATATACTGTAGACGGCTATCAGAAGATTGCGACCATGTGAGTTAACATTCTGGAAATAAAATTGTAACTCACGTCTTGTTCTCATCAATCAAGTGAGCTCAACATCCAATCGGTTCAACTACTAGAGACAACGTACTCTAAGAAAAGTTTATAAGAGCTCAAACGTTTACACTATTAGACAGGATTACAACCTTACCATAGAATCTCTATTGTTCACAGAGTTTGAAAATAAGAACTTAGCTAAAAGAAGTACAACTTTGACTAGTAGTAAGAGAATAGTAGAAGTGCATATTATGAGTAGTTCAGACTCAGTAGACGTCACAATAGTTCACCACTCGCACAGATTCATCACCAGTGAACTGATTAGCAGAGTCAGGTAAGTCTCTAGCTCCATCCTTCAACTCTTACACTCTAAGAGCTATAAGTACCGTAAATACGCATCATAGCGAAATGATCAACTGTTGATATCTATCACTTTTAATACCACATGTTCAAACCTTTCGGCAAATTTAGACCATTTTCTGAATAACAAGTCCTGTCAATGTCCAAGAGTTTACTCTCAGATCAGCGCGGCTGGCTGAGATTCGAACCCACGAGGGTTCCATTCACTCAGGGTCTGTCAGTTAGAACTTCATGACATTACCTCTACGCTATTAAGACATTCATAAGTTTCAGTGAGTACTGAAGAGCACAAACCAGTCACAGCGCAGATCAGCTGAGCGATCTCATCACTTAGGTCGGCATTCGTGTTAGAAGTGTTAGAATGCGCTGCCTCATTCGTGTTATCAGCCTGAGATATGACATTAATGGCAGCAGGACCTGTTCACAACAATAACAAAGCATTTATTTCCATCCATTTCATAGTCCCACAATGACTGAGAGTTGTTGTTTGAAAAACGGCCTTTTACAAAAACGATATTGTAAATACAAAACTTGCACAAGTTCAATGTTGCAATAAAGCTGGTAAAGCTAAGGTTAACGTCAGTTTCCTCACTCGAACGCGATGTCAGTGACGGGCGAGCCCAGGATTTGAACCCGCACCCACTGATCCACGGTCTAGTGTCTAACCGACTTCGCCACTGGCTCCAGCCAGTGGCGAAGTCAATAGCTTGAACAGAGTAATTATAATTGAAACTTTACATAGAAACACAAGAATTGTAATAAATATTTGTATACATTTAAAAAAGGATATTAGACAATGAGCTGACTGTGAGAAATAGGGTACACTGACGCAGCAACTTCACATATTTCAACAAAACAAAAATCTGACAAATCGTTCTAGAGTATTCTAGTCAAGAAGTAGATTAAATCAGTCAATTCTTCCTGCAATCAAAGATTTAATCAATCAAACAGTAAATAAGAGAAGTCGTTTAGATAATCGATTTGGTTAATCTAATCAATCATTCAATATCTGATTAATCTAATCAATCAATCAATATCTGATTAATCTAATCAATCAATCAATATTTGATTAATCTAATCAATCAATCAATATCTGATTAATCTAATCAATCAATCAATATCTGATTAATCTAATCAATCAATCAATATTTGATTAATCTAATCAATCAATCAATATCTGATTAATCTAATCAATCAATCAAAATCTGATTAATCTAATCAATCAATCAATATCTGATTAATCTAATCAATCAATCAATAATCCATTAAGAGAAGCCGATAGCTTGTTGATAAGTCGTTAGACTACAGATCGGAAGGTGCAGGGTTCAGATCCATTCACATCGCTGACATGCTTTCAATGCAGGAATAAGAATTACATTTGATTTTAGTTTCAGCTTTAGCTCTAATCGACAGGCAGTCAATCTCTGTTCCACCAATCGATTATTGAATCAATCAATAACAAATATTGAATCAATCAATAACAAATAATGAAATCAATCAATAACAAATAATGAATTAATCAATAGAGAGTTTAAATTTATTTCAGAATCACAAACCACTATTAATTACATACAAGTTATAAAAAGTCCAAAGTAATATACAGCATGAATTCATATCAGAATAACATTTCAGTCAAAAACATAACCAGCACATAATTAATAATTTGTCTATTCTATCTGTAGTAGTAGTTCTTTGTATTTGATCAGAAATAGAGGCTACCAAAACAGCGACTAGCGCCATCTAGTTGGTTACCTCAAAATATACAAATGCAAACTTACAATAGCAAATATTGAATCAATCAATAACAAATATTGAATCAATCAATAACAAATATTGAATCAATCAATAACAAATATTGAATCAATCAATAACAAATATTGAATCAATCAATAACAAATATTGAATCAATCAATAACAAATATTGAATCAATCAATAACAAATATTGAATCAATCAATAACAAATATTGAATCAATCAATAACAAATATTGAATCAATCAATAACAAATATTGAATCAATCAATAACAAATATTGAATCAATCAATAACAAATATTGAATCAATCAATAACAAATATTGAATCAATCAATAACAAATATTGAATCAATCAATAACAAATATTTAATCAATCAATAACAAATATTGAATCAATCAATAACAAATATTGAATCAATCAATAACAAATATTGAATCAATCAATAACAAATAATGAAATCAATCGTCATCATCATCATCATCATCATCTTCCCTTAAATCCCAGTTTAACCAGGGTCGGGATACGAATAGACTTTCTCAAGATTGAAGTTTATCCATTCGTTTAAGTTTTGTGGCAATTACTGGAGCCTAGGCGCTCACCAACCAAATGCCCTTTCTGATGTTGGTATGGATCTTAGTGTGTTAGTTGCCTTCTACGATACGCGCAGTCACCGGTTGGTCAAATTCTTCAAACGACCCGGACACAACACGAGGAAAATAATGAATTCAATCAATAACAAATAATGTATTAATCAATAACAAATAGTGAATTAATCAATAACAAATATTGAATCAATCAATAAAAATAATAAAATCAATCAATAACAAATAATGAAATCAATAAGAAATAGAGAATCAGTTAATCTGATTAGGTCCACAGATAGTCATCAAAACTCAAGCCTAACTGCATAATATCTCTCTTAAGATTAGTCGACGAAACAGCAATGAGAAAATCATCTACTATTACAAGTAACATGAGATGTGATAGAGACTAAGTGTACTATTACAAGTAACATGAGATGTGATAGAGACTAAGTGTACTATTACAAGTAACATTTGATGTGATAGAGACTAAGTGTACTATTACAAGTAACATGAGATGTGATAGAGACTAAGTGTACTATTACAAGTAACATGAGATGAGATAGAGACTAAGTGTACTATTACAAGTAACATGAGATGTGATAGAGACTAAGTGTACTATTACAAGTAACATGAGATGTGATAGAGACTAAGTGTACTATTACAAGTAACATGAGATGAGATAGAGACTAAGTGTACTATTACAAGTAACATGAGATGAGATAGAGACTAAGTGTACTATTACAAGTAACATGAGATGTGATAGAGACTAAGTGTACTATTACAAGTAACATGAGATGTGATAGAGACTAAGTGTACTATTACAAGTAACATGAGATGTGATAGAGACTAAGTGTACTATTACAAGTAACATGAGATGAGATAGAGACTAAGTGTACTATTACAAGTAACATGAGATGTGATAGAGACTAAGTGTACTATTACAAGTAACATGAGATGTGATAGAGACTAAGTGTACTATTACAAGTAACATGAGATGTGATAGAGACTAAGTGTACTATTACAAGTAACATGAGATGTGATAGAGACTAAGTGTACTATTACAAGTAACATGAGATGTGATAGAGACTAAGTGTACTATTACAAGTAACATGAGATGTGATAGAGACTAAGTGTACTATTACAAGTAACATGAGATGTGATAGAGACTAAGTGTACTATTACAAGTAACATGAGATGTGATAGAGACTAAGTGTACTATTACAAGTAACATGAGATGTGATAGAGACTAAGTGTACTATTACAAGTAACATGAGATGTGATAGAGACTAAGTGTACTATTACAAGTAACATGAGATGAGATAGAGACTAAGTGTACTATTACAAGTAACATGAGATGAGATAGAGACTAAGTGTACTATTACAAGTAACATGAAATGTGATAGAGACTAAGTGTACTATTACAAGTAACATGAGATGAGATAGAGACTAAGTGTACTATTACAAGTAACATGAGATGAGATAGAGACTAAGTGTACTATTACAAGTAACATGAGATGTGATAGAGACTAAGTGTCTATTACAAGTAACATGAGATGAGATAGAGACTAAGTGTACTCACTGGCTGACACTTCCAGCATGGAATCCATCCCTCCTCTGTTTAGAACACTCTCCCCCTCAGTTTTCACGCTGACTTGCTCAACGCTGGCGTCGCTCTGATCGCTGGCAGGTGGGCAGGCAGGAGGTGAGAGCATGTTCTGATCACTACAGAGTGGTTGAGGTGTTGGATCAGCGTGAGGTCCATCATCTACATCTATCAATCAATCAAAACTTGCTCAATACAGCACCTCAAAAATTAGTCAATCAATCAATACTTGTTCAATACAGCACATCAAAAATTAGTCAATCAATCAATACTTGTTCAATACAGCACATCAAAAATTAGTCAATCAATCAATACTTGTTCAATACAGCACATCAAAAATTAGTCAATCAATCAATACTTGTTCAATACAGCACATCAAAAATTAGTCAATCAATCAATACTTGTTCAATACAGCACATCAAAAATTAGTCAATCAATCAATACTTGTTCAATACAGCACATCAAAAATTAGTCAATCAATCAATACTTGTTCAATACAGCACTTCAAAAATTAGTCAATCAATCAATACTTGTTCAATACAGCACATCAAAAATTAGTCAATCAATCAATACTTGTTCAATACAGCACATCAAAAATTAGTCAATCAATCAATACTTGTTCAATACAGAATGTGGCTAACAATGAATTTAGATAACTATCAAAAATAAAGTTCCTTCAATAACTAATCGTTTTCTAATAAATACCCCTTTATAGTGCTCAATGATGTCATGGACGACAGAAGTATTGTTGTTGATGTTGTTCATAACAAAGCATATATAATGTGAGACTTACAGGCTGCAGCTGCTACTAGTAATGTGTACTTCTCCTATTCTCTTCGTACTTTTAATGGAGTTTCATTGTTAAAATTTTACACTCAATACTCCGATATATTTTCTCATATTAATCCACCCTGGCTAAAGCAAACACAGCCACTATGTTAAATATGAAGAGAGAGAGAGAGAGAGAGAGAGAGAGAGAGAGAGAGAGATATTTTTTATTTCAGCATTAACACCAAATCACTGACAAATGCAAATAGAAATAAACATCTAAAAATAAAATTTAAAAATTCCCAGAAAACTAGGGTATCAGATAGTTTATAAAACTTAGAACAACGGCCGTCAGGGAAGATGATACACATGTTATCTAGTTGACCACCGTCTATATTTATATCATGTATAACAATTACATATAATGCAAATAAATTGAAACACGCTTATCTCAGAATTAATGAATATACTAAAAGAAAGGAAAACAAATTACAACTTATTCTGATTAGAAAGCAGTTAGCTAACAATTCTAGCCGGACATTTACACAAAAAAAACCTAAATATAGAAATTTACCATCCATCAAACAATATACATTTGGATGTGCGGGGTTTTAATCCTGGGCTCTCTCGTCATTAACATTGCTTTCGAGTGAGGAAAGTGACGTTAACATTAGCTTTACCAGCTTTAAGGTTTAGTGAATTCAACTAGAGACCTCTAATTGCGAATATCAGGAGGTATTTGTTAAAGATAATGAACTACTGGATCATTCCTAATCAATAAAGATACCAAACTAGATAGAGAAGATAGAGAAGCTCCTACCAGGCAACTGTTGAGATCCTTCAGTTGAAATCCGATATCTTTCATTGAGCTGCCAGAGCAGATTGCAGAGCATCTCTTGTCTAACGACAGGCAGGTCTCCTAGAACAAGGTTGAGGTTAACCTGCTGATCCTGACTCGGCATTGGTCGTATACGATCAACCAGGCTTGGGTCGACTATACAACAATCAATCAATTACACACTCACTATCCAATACTAGATCAGTATAATTCAACTCTAATTGATTCACATTCTTAATCAATTCAACTCTAATTGATTCACATTCTTAATCAATTAAGTGTTTTTATCTAATAATCAATCAATTAGACACTCACTATCCAATACTGGATCAGTCTAGTTCAACTCTAATTGATTCACATTCATAATCAATTAAGTGTTTTTATCTAATAATCAATCAATTAGACACTCACTATCCAATACTGGATCAGTCTAGTTCAACTCTAATTGATTCACATTCATAATCAATTAAGTGTTTTTATCTAATAATCAATCAATTAGACACTCACTATCCAATACTGGATCAGTCTAGTTCAACTCTAATTGTTCAAATTCATAATCAATTAAGTGTTTTTCAAACATATAAAATATATTGCAGTAGCACTGCATTAATGATTTAATTAATATATAAATCAATGAGTACTATATATTATTATTATTATATTTTTAATGCCCTTGGGTGTATGGTGTCCCGGGCTAAAAAACAATAAAGAAAGACTCTATTTAATCAAAGTAACATTAGAAAGAAACGTTTAAAATATTTTCTCTGTGTACACTGTTAGGTGATGAGCACTGTAGATAGACAGCAGGTGATGGGTACTGAGTGATGTCACATTGTTAGGTGATGAGCACTGTAGATAGACAGCAGGTGATGGGTACTGAGTGATGTCACATTGTTAGGTGATGAGCACTGAAGATAGACAGCAGGTGATGGGTACTGAGTGATGTCACATTGTTAGGTGATGAGCACTGAAGATAGACAGCAGGTGATGGGTACTGAGTGATGTCACATTGTTAGGTGATGAGCACTGAAGATAGACAGCAGGTGATGGGTACTGAGTGATGTCACATTGTTAGGTGATGAGCACTGAAGATAGACAGCAGGTGATGGGTACTGAGTGATGTCACATTGTTAGGTGATGAGCACTGAAGATAGACAGCAGGTGATGGGTACTGAGTGATGTAACATTGTTAGGTGATGAGCACTGAAGATAGACAGCAGACAGCAGGTGATGGGTACTGAGTGATGTCACATTGTTAGGTGATGAGCACTGTAGATAGACAGCAGGCGATGGGTACTGAGTGATGTACATTGTTAGGTGATGAGTACTGTAGATAGACAGCAGGTGATGGGTACTGAGTGATGTACATTGTTTGGTGATGAGCACTGTAGATAGACAGCAGGTGATGGGTACTGAGTGATGTACATTAAGTGATGAGCACTGTAGATAGACAGCAGGTGATGGGTACAAGTAAAGCTGGTAAAGCTAAGGTTAACGTCAGTTACCTCACTCGAAAGCGATATCAGTGACGGGGGAGCCCAGGATTTGAACCCAGCAAATACTGATCCACGGTCGAGTGTCTTCTCAACTTCGCCGCTGTCTCCAGCCAGTGATTGATGTACATTTAGGTATTGAGTGATGTACATTTTTAAGCAACGAGTACTGCAGATAGACTTACACATAGGAACTGGTGATGACGGCTGATCTGAGGAGAATCTTCTTCTCGTTGCCGGAACCACCGGAGGAGTCACAACTGAAGCCAATGGGGCAGGGTCTTGCACACTGGCATCCAAACTGCACGAGCACTGTTAACAATCAATCATCAACACTGTTAACAATCAATCATCAGCACTGTTAACAATCAATCATCAGCACTGTTAGCAATCAATCATCAACACTGTTAACAATCAATCATCAACATTGTTACAATCAATCATCAACACTGTTAACAATCAATCATAAAAAAATTGTTAACAATCAATCATCAATACTGTTAACAATCATTCATCAACATTGTTACAATCAATTATCAACACTGTTAACAATAAATCATCAACACTGTTAACAATCTATCATCAACACTGTTAGCAATCAATCATCAACACTGTTAACAATCAATCATCAGCACTGTTAACAATCAATCATTGATTTAATGATCCTTTAAAAATTTAATAACCCTCTTTAGTAGATTTATTATATTCTATTCAACTAACGCATTCATGCATTGTGAAGCATTCATGCTATTCATTGTCTGCATCTGGCTGGAGCCAATATTCGACCGCGTATGTGCGGGGTTCAAATCCTGGGCTCACCCGTCACTGACATCGCTTTTGAGTGAGAAAACTGACGTTAACATTATATTTATCGGTCTTTTGTCGCATTTAATTATTATATCTGATATCTGATCTACAAATTAAATATGATCTGAAAAAAGCAGCATGCACGCAAGCAGGTTCACAAGTTCTCTAGTATTCGACATACTTTAACTTATTTTGTCTCAACTATAATGAAAATAAAACATCCCGTAAGCAAGAAAACATCAAATTGAGTAAATAGCCATCATTAAAGAGTTAAAAACTCCGTATGACTACATAAGCACAAAAGCACAAACAATTATTAATGACATGTAGTTAATTAGAAAACAAAATAACATCTCACAAGTAGTTAATTGATAATCGGACACAATCCCAAATATCATCAGCAGCATCTTAACTGTGACTAACTAACATTGGCAGAATATTTCACAATTTTTTATATATTTAATAAAGTTTATATATGTATATTTCCCGTGTTGTGTCAGGGTTGCTGAAGAATAGACCAACTGTTGACTGCACGTGTCATAAAAGGCGACAAAGCACTAAGATCCAAACCAATGTCAGAAAGAGCACTCGTTGATGAGCGCCTGGGCTCCAGAAACAGCTACAAAATTTCCCAATCCTGACCCTTGTTAAATTAAGTAAATTTCCCAATCCTGACACTTGTTAAATTAAGTAAATTTCCCAATCCTGACCCTTGTTAAATTAAGTAAATTTCCCAATCCTGACACTTGTTAAATTAAGTAAATTTCCCAATCCTGACACTTGTTAAATTAAGTAAATTTCCCAATCCTGACACTTGTTAAACTGGGATTAAACTGAAGAAGATGATGATGATGATAAAGCTTACACGTAAGATACATTAAAAGAGATTTAGCCTAACCACAGCACTCGATCTGGTGGTGCTTGATGTGGCCAGAATAACCGGACCTTCCGTTACACCCATCAGGAAAACGTCCTGCACCACCAGCAGGGACCCAGCCGGCTGTAAGAAAGAACGATACCTTATACCGTTTCTGAGCAGCAGCGACGGGCTCAGAATGATCCTGTTATGAGTGAGGAAGTTCTCACAGCTGGCCGCCTCATCCTGGAAGACTCCTATACAGTCGAGCACAATCAATCAATCAATTACAGTGTAATCAGATAAAACATTCCTGCTCAGTTAAACACAATCAATCAATTAAATAGAGTATAATCAGCTAAAACACTTCTAGTCAATTAAACACAATCAATCATTCTAGTCAATTTAACACAATCAATCAATTAAATAGAATGGAATCAGCTAAAACACTCCTGCTCAATTAAACACAATCAATCGATTAAATAGAGTGGAATCAGCTAAAACACTCCTACTAATTAAACACCATCAATTAAATACAATGGAATAGCTATTTGAGTATAATCAGATATCAGTGTTTCTATCTTTCTTAACCTTCATAAAATTTAGCAATTATTTAAATTCGGTACAGTAAACCAGTTAACATTAAATTAATTTCAGTATTCTAAAGTAATTAATATTAAATTAGTTTCAGAATTCCAAAGTAATTAAATTTTAATTAATTTCTGTACTATGAAGCAGTCACTTACAGTTAGCGAGGGTCTCCAGTGCTCCACTGGTTGCCTGTGACACCAGGAACCACTCAATGGGTCCTGGGCCGTGATTGATGATGCATGTTGTGGCTATGAAGCATCTCCACGGGAGGATGCCCGAACTTCCCAGCAGCTGGGTGGCATTGAGCCCATCGCCGTCGAGGGCCAGGTGGTGTGGGCGGGGCTGTGAGGTGTCCCTCAGCCTCATGCCCTGGGCCTTACAGCTCCGAGGCCCCCTCCACACATCAGGCAGAGCCCTGCCTTGTGTCTCTCGCTGCACACTGTGATCAGCAATCACATCACGAGTAACAAACTGGTAAAGCTTACGGCAGTTTCCTCACTCGAAAGCGATGTCAGTGACGGGCGAGCCCAGGATTTGAACCACGCACATACTGATCCGCGGTCGAGTATCTTACCGATATCGCCACTGGATATAGCCAGTGTAAAGTAAGAGCGTTACAGTAACACCGTCAAAGAGAGTCAATCTATTGGACTCAAAGATCTTAAAATAGGTAGATATGGCATGACTGTAGTTTCAACGATACCAGTTTTGTAACAAGAGCGACTTGATTTCCAGCATTCTTCACTTAATCGAAAGGGTAAACAAAGCCCCTTTGACATATGTGTATTTAATAGTAATTTCTGTATTTTTAGATTTATTTCATGATATTCGGTCTCCTCTAAATGGTTTTAAGATTATGTATTGTTGCGCATTTGGGTATACAAATTCCAGAAATCCGGAAACTAAAGAACGGGGAATATCCTTTAAGAGATTTGAAATACAATTTGTTTGCATTTTGTGTTATACATCCAATTAATAGGAATTCGTTTCAAATATTTTTTGTGATGACGATATGTTGGATAGATATGACGATAAATGTGCACCTAAAGTGTTTCATTATTGTTCAAAAGCTTTAAAAATGTTCAAAAACTACATTATTTTATGCCTTTAAATAACGATCAGCTGATATTGTTTACCTCCGGCTACCAAAATTAGTTGTTGGCATCTGTGCAATTCTTGAACTCAATGTTTACAATGGTTGAGATTGCCTTTGACACTTCTATAGTATTTCTTTATTCTATGATTGGACTTGAATAGGGAATTATAGAGAGAGAACTGTGTTTATTGAAAGTACACAATCACTAGGTTATGAAAAAGGGTAGGCATTCCCTATCTAGTTGACAGCCAGCAACCACACAAGAACAAGCTAACATACAACTGAAAAATAGCGAAATATTAACGAAAAACTACTAGTAACTAACCAGCAATACATATATAGCATTTAAAAACTATGAATTTAAATCATAGCGTCAATGCTGGCAGCTGCTTTCAAAATACCTATAGCAAATAAATTTAAATATCGAGACATCATGACAAAAGCAACACTATCATCGATACTAAATAAACACAGTATACAATGAGCAAGTGAGGTAAATGACCACATTTCAAATTATATTACTATAACATGGGTGATATAAGAGTATATAGCAAGAACCACAACATGGCTGATATAAGAATATATAACAAGAAATATAGCATGGCTGATATAAGAGCCATGTTATATTTCTTGTTATATATTCATAAATCAGCCATGTTATTGTTCTTGTAATATGTTCTTATATCAGCCATATTATTTTTCTTAATATATATTATTATATTATCGGAATGTTATAATTCTTGTTATATATTCTTATATCAGCCATGCTATAGTTCTTTTTATATATTCTTACATGCGCCATGTTGTAGTTCTTATTATATATTCTTATAACAGCCATGTTGTAGTTCTTGATAGTTATTCCTTTATCAGACATGTTATAGTTCTTGTTATATATTCTTATATCAGCCATATTATTGTTCTGATTATATGTTCCTATATCAGCCAAGTTATAATTCTTAATATATATTCTTATATATTCAGCCATTTTATAATTCTTGTTATATTTTATATATATCAGCCATGTTGTAGTTCTTGTTATATATTCTTATATCAGACATGTTGTTGTTCTTGCTATATATTCTTATATCGGCCATGTTATAGTTCATAATATATATTCTTATATTATCAGCCACGTTATAATTCTTGTTATATATTCTTATATCAGCCATGTTATAATTCTTGCTATATATTCTTATAACAGCCATGTTAATGTTCTTGCTATATATTCTTACATCATCCATGTTACAGTTCTTAATATATATTCTAATATTATCAGCTATGTTATAATTCTTGTTATATATTCATATATCAGTCATGTTATATTTCTTGCTATATATTCTAATATCAGCCATGTTATTGTTCTTGTTATATATTCTTATATCAGCCCCGTTGTAGTTCTTGTTATATATTTTTATATCATCCATGTTATAGTTCTTAATATATATTCTTATATTATCAGCCATGTCATAATTCTTGTTATATATTCTTATATCAGCCATGTTGTTGTTCTTGTTATATATTTTTATATCAGCCATGTTATATTTCTTGTTATATATTCTTATATCAGCCCCGTTGTAGTTCTTGTTATATATTCTTATATCATCCATGTTATAGTTCTTAATATATATTGTTATATTATCAGACATGTTATAGTTCTTGTTCTATATTCATATTTCAGCCATGTTATAATTCTTGTTATATATTTTTACGGTGGCTCGCAACTGCCATAAATTTTTTTTTTTTGAAACCAAAAATCAAAAAAACAAAAAAACAAACAAATCTTTGTTACTATAAATAACCACTTTGTTACTATAAATAGCTCACTAGCAGTATCTATATCACACATAGTCGATGACAACATCCAGCACTCATCTTGAATCAAAGGCCAGTCCATGTGCAAAAAATAAAGTTTATTGTCAATGACAACATCGAGCACTCGATCTCGCGCCAAATCCAAACCGATGAGCAAAAAATTAGGTCAAAAACAGTGCAAATCCAAAATTCAGGTAATTAGTCATGTTAAGTGAATTCGTCAATGACAACATCGAGCACGCGATGTCAAACCAAAGCCAAGCCGATGAGCAAAAAGGAGGTTAAAACTGTGCAAATTCAATATTCAGTTAATTAGTCATACTAAGTTAATTTGTTTATGACAACATCGAGCACTCGATCTTGGGCCAAAGTCAAACCGATGAGCACAAAATTAGGTCAAAAACGGTGCAAATCCAAACTTCAGTTAATTAGTCATACTAAGTGAATTCGTCAATGACAACATCGATCACTCAATCTCGAGCCAAAGCCAAACCGATGAGCACAAAATTAGGTCAAAAGCGGTGATAATTACAAGGTGAGTCTTTGGACTGATTTTCTGCATTTTGGAATTTGCACCGTTTTTGACCAAATTTTGTGCTCATCGGTTTGGCTTTGGTTTGACATCGCGTGCTCGATGCTGTCATTGAAGAATTCACTTAATATGACTAATTAACTGAATTTTGGATTTACACCGTTTTTGACCTAATTATGTGCTCATCGGTTTGCCTTTGGCTCGAGATCGAGTGCTCGATGTTGTCATTGACAATAAACTTTATTTTTTGCACATAGGCTGGCCTTTGATTCAAGATCGAGTGCTGGGTGTTGTCATCGACTATATGTGATATAGATACTGCTAGTGTGCTATTTATAGTAACAAAGTGGCTATTTATAATAACAAAGATTTGTTTGTTTTTTTTTTTGTTTTTTTTAAATTTTTTTGTTTTTTTGTTTTTTTGTTTTTTTTTTTTTTTTTTTTTTTTTTTTTTTTTTTTTTTTTTTTTTTTTGTTTTTTTTTTTCAAAAAAAAATTTATGGCAGTTGCGAGCCACCGTATCAATGACAACATCGAGCACTCGATCTCGAGCCAAAGCCAAATGCAGAAAATCAGTCCAAAGACTCACCTTGTAATTATCACCGCTTTTGACCTAATTTTATGCTCATCGGTTTGCCTTTGGCTCAAGATCGAGTGCTCGATGTTGTCATAAACAAATTCACTTAGTATGACTAATTAACTGAATATTGAATTTGCACAGTTTTAACCTTCTTTTTGCTCATCGGCTTGGCTTTGGTTTGACATCGCGTGCTCGATGTTGTCATTGACGAATTCACTTAACATGACTAATTAACTGAATTTTGGATTTGCACCATTTTTGACCTAATTTTGTGCTCATCGGTTTGGCTTTGGCTCGAGATCGAGTGCTCGATGTTGTCATTGACAATAAACTTTATTTTTTGCACATAGGCTGGCCTTTGATTCAAGATCGAGTGCTGGATGTTGTCATCGACTATTTGATGTAGATACTGCTAGTGTGCTATTTATAGTTGTATTTATTTTTTTTTTTTTTTGTTGTTTTTTTTTTTTTGTTTTTTTGTTTTTTTTTTTGTTTTTTTTTTTTTTTGCTTTTTTTTTTGGTTTTTTTTTTTTTTTTTGATTTTTTGATTTTTTGTTTCAAAAAGAAAAAATTTTATGGCAGTTGCGAGCCACCGTATATTTTAATATCAGCCATGTTATTGTTCTTGTTATATATTCTTATATCAGGTATGTTATAATGTTTAATATATATTCTTATATTATCCGCCATTTTATAATTCTTGTTATATTTTCATATATCAGCCATGTTGTAGTTCTTGTTATATATTCTTATATCAGCCATGTTATATTTCTTTTTATATATTCCCATATCAGCCATAATATAATTCTTAATATATATTCTTATATTATCAGCCATGTTATTATTCTTGATAAGTATTCTTATATCAGCCATGTTAGAGTTCTTAATATATATTCTTATATTATGAGCCATGTTATAGTTCTTGTTATATCTTCTAATATCAGCCATGTAGTGGTTCTTGTTATATATTCTTATATCAGCCAAGTTATATTTCTTGTTATATATTCTTATATCAGCCATTTTGTGATTCTTGCTATATATTCTTATATCAGCCATGTCATAGTTC
This sequence comes from Enchytraeus crypticus, assembly GCA_905160935.1. Taxonomy (NCBI): domain Eukaryota; kingdom Metazoa; phylum Annelida; class Clitellata; order Enchytraeida; family Enchytraeidae; genus Enchytraeus; species Enchytraeus crypticus. The sequence continues at coordinate 897,494 of CAJHZI010000493.1, read as the reverse complement.
TTGATATATATTCTTATATTATCAGAAATGTTATAATTCTTGTTATATATTCTTATATAATAGAGGTTGGAGTTCTTAATATATATTCATATATTTTCAGCCATGTTATAATGATCAAATCTCGCCGACCGTCGTCCTGTGCGGACGTGTTAATTAAGACATGGCTGAGTGTAACATTATTATGGCTGACACATCTGACAACCGTAGCGTAATTGTATGCGAACTTTTATACTATCTGAAATGTAAACTAGGTAGACTTTCTAGCGTAAAGCTAATGAGTATTTTTGGAGACTTTTATTCGGCGGAAGATATTACTTTAGCAAAAGAACATCTAGTTAAACAAGGTGGGGTTCTTTCACCTTCTTTGTTTGCCCTTTTTGTTGACACAGTTTTAGACAAATTAGAAGCTTCTAAATTAGGTTGTTTCATAAATTATAACTGTTATAATAGTTTTATGTATGCAGATGATCTTATTTTATTGAGTATCTCTGTCACTGATCTTCAGAAATTATTTAATATTTGTGACATGGCTTTTACAGAGTTAGATTTACCAATAAATGTATCGAAATGTCACTGTATGCGCATCGGTCCTAGGCACAATTTTCAGTGCAAGCCATTACAAATTAGAGAAACTTGTATTAATTGGGTGGATAGTATCAAGTATTTGGGAATAAATATTTTAAGAGCTAAATCTTTTAAATGTTGTTGGAAAGAGAATAAATGTAAATTTTATACTTCAGTTAACACTATACTCGGGAGACTTGGAACAAAGGTGCATATTGATGTTTTATTAAAATTAATATTCGCTCAGGCGGTGCCGATCTTACTCTATGGTATTGCGGCCTCCGGTTTGTCCTTTTCGGAATTAAAACACTTTACGTATGTATATAACAGTATTTTCTTTAAAATATTTAAATCTTACGATAAAAATGTTGTACTGAATTGTCAATGGTATTGTGGTTTCTGGCCATTTGAAATATTACTTGATTTTCATAGGTATAACTTTTTGAGTAAATTAATTGCCGTTAATCAGTTAAATGATAAAATAGAATTAGACAATTCTGACTACTTGGATTACAAAGTTTTAAAAAATAAATATGCACTCCAGACAAAAGATTCACCAGCTGTGACTCGGTTTAGGTTTTGGTCATATTTTGAAAGTCTAGTTTTAAATACTGAATAGGTAAATTTTGGTTTAAACAATTATCTATTTAGTAAGAATTTTAGTTCTGTTTATATCTTATGTTGTCTCTGTAGGTGATACTTGTTCGTTTTCTGTTTTCGTTTTGGTTTACTGCCATGACTTTGGTGAAATAAAGATTATATAAGAATATATAACAAGAACTATAACATGGCTGATAATATAAGAATATATATTAAGAACTATAACATGGCTGACATAAGAATATATAACAAGAACTACAAGATGGCTGATATAAGAATATATAACAAGAACTATAACATGTGTGATAAAAGAATAACTATCAAGAACTACTACATGGCTGATATAAGAATATATAGTAAGAACAATATCAAATCTGTTATAAGAATATATAATAAGAACTATAATATGGCGCATGTAAGAATATATAAAAAGAACAATATCCAGGCTGATAAAAGAATATATAACAAGAATTATAACATGGCTGATAATATAATAATATATATTAAGAAAAATAACATGGTTGATATAAGAACTTATTACAAGAACAATGACATAACTGATATTAGAATATAAAACAAGCATTATAACATGACGGATGTATGAATTTATAACAAGAATTATAACATGGCTAATAATAAAAGAATATATATTAAGAACTATAACATGGCTGATATAAGAATATATAGCAAGTAATATAACATGGCTTATATAAGAATATAGAAAAAGAACTACAATATGGCTGATATATGCAAATATAACAAGAATTTTAGCATGGCTGATAATAAAAGAATATATATTAAGAACTATAATATGGCAGATGTAAGAATACATAACCAGAACTATAACATGGCTGATATGAAAAGATATAACAAGATTTATAACATGACTGATATAAGAATATATAACAAGAACTATAACATGGCTGATAATATAAGAATATATATTACGAACTATAACATGGATGACATTAGAATATATAACAAGAATTATAACATGGCTGATATATGAATTTATAACAAGACTTATAACATGGTTGATATTATAAGAATATATATAAAGAACTATAACATGGCTGATATAAGAATAGATAGCAAGTATTATAACATGGCTGATAATATAAGAATATATACTAGGAACTGTAACATGGATGATGTAAGAATATATAACAAGAACTTTAACATGGTTGTTATAAGAATATATAACAAGAATAATAACGTGGCTGATGTAAGAGTATATAACAAGAACTACAACATGGCTGATATAAGAATATATATCAAGAATTATAAAATGGCTGATAATATAAGAATATATATTAAGAACTATAACATGGCTGATATAAGAATATATAGCAAGAAATATAACATGGCTTATATAAGAATATAGAGAAAGAACTACAATATGGCTGATATATGTAAATATAACAAGAATTTTAGCATGGCTGATAATATAAGAATACATATTAAGAACTATAATATGGCAGATGTAAGAATACGTAACCAGAACTATAACATGGCTGATAATATAAGAATATATACTAAGAACTGTAACATGGATGATGTAAGAATATATAACAAGAACTTTAACATGATTGCTATAAGAATATATAACAAGAATAATAACGTGGCTGATATAAGAATATATAACAAGAACTACAACATGGCTGATATAAAAATATATAGCAAGAACCACAACATGGCTGATATAAGAATATATAACAAGAAATATCACATGGCTAATATAGGAATATATAACAAGAACTACAACATGGCTGATATAAGAATATATAACAAGAATTATAACATGGCTGATATAAGAATATATAACAAGAACTACAACATGGCTGATATAAGAATATATAACAAGAATTAGAACATGGCTGATATAAGAATATATAACAAGAACTACAACATGGCTGATATAAGAATATATAACAAGAATTATAACATGGCTGATAATATAAGAATATATCTCAAGAACTATGACGTGGCTGCTATAAAAATATATAGCAAGAACCACAACATGGCTGATATAAGAATATATAACAAGAAATATAACATGGCTGATAAATGAAAATATAAAAAGAATTATAAAGTGGCTGATAATATAAGAATATATAATAGGATTTATAATATTTATGATATAGGAACATATTACAAGAACAATAGCATGACTGATATTAGAATATATAACAAGAATTTTAACATGGCTGCTATATGAATATAGAACAAGAACTAAAACATGGCTGATAATATAAGAATATATAATAAAAACTAGAACATGGATGATATAAGAATATATAACAAGAACTATAACATGTCTGATAAAAGAATAACTATCAAAAACTACAACATGGCTGATATAAGAATATATATTATCAACTAGATCAAATCTGCTATAGGAATATATAATAAAAACTATAACATGGCGCATGTAAGAATATATTAGAGGAACTATAACATGGCTGATATAAAAATATATAACAAGAATTATAACATGGCTGATAATATAAGAATACAAATTAAAAAAAATAACATGGCTCACATAAGAAAATATTACAAGAACAATAACATGGCTGATATAAGAATATATAGCAAGAAATATAACATGGCTGATATATGAATATATAACAAGAAGTAAAAAATGGCTGATAATATAAGAATATATATTAAGAATTCTAACATGGCTGATATAGGAACATATTACAAAAACAGTAACATTGCTGATGTAAAAATATGGAACAAGAATTATAAATTCTCTGATATCTGAAAACATAACAAGAAATAAAGCATGGCTCATAGTATAAGAATATATATTAAGAACTATAACATGACTGATAAAAAAATATATAACAAGAACTATAACATGGCTGATAATATAGGAATATATATTAAGAAAAATAACATGGCTGATATAAGAACAGAATACAAGAACAATAACATGGCTGATACTTCATTATATATACAAATATTAAAACGTGGCTGATATAAGAATATATAACAAGAATTATAACATGGCTGATAATATAAGATTATATATTAAGAACTATTACATGGCGGATTTAAGAATATATAGCAAGAACCACAACATGGCTGATATAGGAATATGTAACAAAAAGAATAAAACATGGCTGATATAAGAATATATAACAAGAACTACAACATGGCTGATATATGAAAATATAACAAGAATTATAAAATGGCTTGAAATATAACAATATATACGTCAAGAATTTTAACATGTCTGATATAGGAATATATTACAAGAACTATGACATGGCTGATATTAGAATATGTAACAAGAATTATAACATGGCTGAAAATATAGGAATATATATTAAGAACTCCATCATGGATGATACAAGAATTTATAACAAGAATTATAACATTTCTGATAATATAAGAATATATATCAAGAACTATGACATGGCTGATATAAAAATATATAGCAAGAACCACAACATGGCTGATATAAGAATATATAACAAGAAGAATAACATGGTTGATATAGGAATATATAACAAGAATTATAAAATGGCTGATAATATAAGAATATATATTAAGAATTATAACATGGCTGATATAAGAATATATTACAAGAACTATAACATGGTTGATATTAGAATATATAACAAGAATTACAACATGGCTGATAATATAAGAATATATATTAAGAACTATATCATGGACGATATAAGAATATATAACAAGAATTACAACATGGATGATATAAGAATTTATAACAAGAACTATAACACGGCTGACATAAAAATTGATAGCAAAACTATAACATGGCTGATATCAGAATACAAAACCAGAACTGTAACATGGCTGATCCAAGAATATATAAATATACCTCTAATATGGCTGATATAAGATTATATAACAAAAAATATAGCATGGTTGAAAATATAAGAATAAATATTAAGAAAGATAACATGGCTGATATAAGAACATATTACAAGAACAATAACATGGCTGATATTAGAATATATAGCAAGAATTATAACATGGCTGATATATGAATATATAACAAGAATTATAACATGGCTGATAATATAAGAATATATATTAAGAACTATGACAATGCTGATATAAGAATAGATAACAAGTATTATAACATGGCTAATAATATGAGAAAATATATTAAGAACTGTAACATGGATGACATAAGAATATATAACAAGAACACTAACATGGCTGTTATAAGAATATATAGCAAGAATTATAGCATGGCTGATATGATGAATATATAACAAGAATTATAACGTGGCTGATAGTATAAGAATATATATTAAGAACTATAACATGGCCGTTACAAGAATATATAGCAAGAACAACAACATGTTTGATATAGGAATATAAAATAAGAAATATAACATGGCTGATATAAAAATATATAACAAGAACTACAACATGGCTGATATATGAAAATTTAATAAGACCTATAAAATTGCTGATAATATTAGAATAGATATTAAGAATTATAACATGGCTGATATAGGAACATATAACCAGAACAATAACATGGCAGATATAAGAATATATAACAAGAACTATAACATGTCTGATAAAAGAATAACTATCAAGAACTACAACATGGCTGATATAAGAAAATAAGTTAAGAACTACATCAAATCTGTTATAAGAATGTATAATAAGAACTACAACATGGCGCATGTAAGAATATATAAAAAGAACTATAACATGGCAGATATAAGAATATATAACAAGAATTATAACATGGCTGATAATATAGGAATATATATTAAGAAAAATAACATGGCTGATATAAGAACATATTACAAGAACAGTAACATGGCTGATATAAGAATATATAGCAAGAACCACAACATGGCTGATATAAGAATATATAACAAGAAATATAATTTGGCTGATATAAGAATATATAACAAGAACTACAACATGGCTGATATAAGAAAATATAACTAGAATTATAACTTGACTGATATAAGAATATATAACAAGAACTACAACATGGCTCATAATATAAGAATATATATCAAGTATTATAACATGGCTGATAATATAAGAATATATATTAAGAATTAAAATATGGCTGATATGAGAATATATAAAATGAAATATAACATGACTGATATACGAATATATAACAAGAACTATAACATGGCTGATATATGAAAATATAACAAGAATTATAAAATGGCTGATAATATAAGAATATATATTAAGCATTATAACATGGCTGATATAAGAATATATAACAAGAACAATAACATGGCTGATATTATAATATATAACAAGAATTAAAATATGGCTGATAATATAAGAATATATATTAAGAACTATAACATGGCTGATATAAGAATATATAGCAAGAACCACAACATGGCTGATATACGAATATACAACCAAAAATATAAAACATGGCTGATATAAGAATATATAACAAGAACTGCAACATGGCTGATATAAGAATTGATAGCAAAACTATTAACGTGGCTGATATAAAAATACAAAACTAGAACTATAATATGGCCTATCCAAGAATATATAACTAGACCTATAGTATGGCTGATATAAAATATTATAAAAAGAACTAAAATATGGCTCATATAGGAATATATAACAATAACTATAACATGGCTGATAGTATAAGAATATATATTAAGAAATATAACATTTCTGATATAAGAATATATTGCAAGAACTGTAACATGGCTGATAATAGAATATATAACAAGATTTAGAACACGGCTGATATAATAGTATATAGCAAGAACTATAACATGGCTGATACAAGATTATATAGCAAGAACTATAATATGGCTGATAAAAAATATATATTACAAGAACTATATTATGGCTGATAAAAGAATATATATAATGAACTACAACATGGCTGATATAGGCATAGATAACAACCACTTTAACAAATGTGATAAAAAAATTTATAACAAGAACTATAGCATGGCAGATAATATAAGAATATATATTAAGAATTATGGCATGGCTGATATAAGAATATATTACAAAAATTATATCAAATCTGTCATAAGAATATATAAAAGGAACTACAAAATGGCTAATATAAGACTACATAACAAGAACTATAACATGGCGGATAATATAAGAATATATATTAAGAATAATAACGTGGATGACATAAAAATATATTGCAAGAGCTGTAACATGGATGATTTTTGAATATATAACAAGAGATATAACATGGCTAATATAGGAATATATAACATGAACTATAACAGGTCTGATATAAGAATATATAACAAGAACTGTAGCATGGCTGATAAAACAATATATATCAAGAACTCCATCATGGCTGATGATATAAGAATATACATTAAGAACTGTATCGAAGCTGTCTTAAGAATATATAACAAGAACAATAGCATGGCTGATATAGGATTATGTAAAAGGAACTATAACAATGCTGATGTATGAATACATAACAAGGACAATAACATGGCTGATATAAAGATATATAGCAAGAACTACAATATGTCTCATATAAGAATATATAACCAGAATTTTAAAATGGCTGATAATATAAGAATATATATTCAGAACTATGGCCTGGCTGATATAAGTATATATTGCAAGAAATATAACATGGCTGATATAAGAATATATAACAAGTCTTACAACATGGATGATAATATAAGAATATATATTAAGAACTATAACATTAATGATATAGGTATATATAACAAGAACTAGAACATGGCTGATATAACTCTTATTTGAGCGGATATAATAATACATAACAAGAACTATAACATGGCCGATATAAGAATATGTCAAAAGAACTACAGCATGGCTGATATAAGAATAAATAATAAGTACCATAAAGAATTCCTTTATGAATACATAGCAAGAACTATAAAATGGCTGATATGACAATTGATAACAAGCACTAACTCAAATCTGATTTAAAAATAGATAACGAGAACTATAACATGGCAGATAAAAGAATATATTACAAGAAGTACGGCATGGCTGATATATGAATATATATCAAGAACTACAACATGGTTCATAGAAGAACAAATAACAGGAACTATAACATGGCTGAAAATAGAATATATACCAAAAACTATAGCATGGCAAATATAAGAATATATAACAAGAACTGTAACAAATCAGATAAAGGAATATATAACAAGAACAATATCATAGCTGATACAAGAATGCATAACAAGAACTAAAACCCGGCTGATATAGGAATAGATAAAATGTTCTATAAAGTGGCTGATATAAGAATAGATAACAAGAACTAGAAAATATCTGATATAGGAATATCTATCAAGAATTACGACCTGGCGGATATAAGAAAATATGACAAGAACTATGACAAATCTGATCTAAGAATATATAGCATGAGCAATATCCTGGCTCATACAAGAATATATATAGAACTACAACATGGCTGATATTGGCATAGATAACAAGCATCTTAAGAAATGTGATACAAAAATATATAACAAGAACTATAACATGGCTGATATAAGAATAGATAAAAGGAACTTTATCATGGCTGACATAGGAATATATAAGAAGAACAATGGCATGGAGAATATAAGTATATTTAACAAGAACTTTAACATAACTGATATAGGAATATATAACAAGAACTATAACATTGCTGTTATAAAAATAGATAACAAGAACTGTATAATGGCTGATACAAGGAAATATATCAAAAACACTAACAGGGCTGATATTAGAATAGAAAAATATACTACAAAATGGCTGATATAGGAATTAATAAAAAGAACTATTACATCGCAGATATAAGAACAGATTACAAGAAAAATTACATGAAAGATATAAGAATGTATAACAAGAATTATACAAAATCTGATAAGAATATATAATAAAACAAAAACATGGCTGGTATAGGATTATATAGCATGAACTATAACAAATCTGATATAACAATTGTTAACAAGAACTATAATAAATCTGATATAATAATATATAACAAGAACAAATAAATGACGGATATAAGAATATATAACAAGAACTATAACATATATGATATAAGAATATGTAACAAGAACGCCAACATGGCTGATATATGAATGGATAAAAAGAACTACAACATGGCTGATGTATGAGTAGACAAAAAGAACTTTAACACGGCTGAAATAAGAATATATAACAAGAACTATAACATAGCTGATATAAGACTATATAACAAGAACTACAACATGGCTGATATAAGAATAGATAGCAAGCAGTATAACAAATCTGATATATGAATACATAGCAAAAACTATAAGATGGCTGATATAAGAATATATAACAAGAATTATAACATGGCTGATAGAGGAATAGATAAAAAATAACTATTACAGGGCTGATATAAGAATATATAACAAGAATAATAGAATAGCTGATATAAGAATAGATAACAAGAATTATAAAATAACTGATATAAGAGTAGTTAACAAGGACTGTAGCAAATCTGATATAAGAATAGAAAACAAGAACTATAAAAAATCTTATATCGGAATAGATTACAAGAACTATTACGAATTTGATATAAGAATATATAATAAGAACTTTAATATGGCTGATATAGGAATAGATAGCAAGAACGATAACAAATCTGATTTAAGAAGAGATAGAAAGATGTATTACAAGTCTTATATAAAAATAGATATCAAGAACTACAACAAATCTGATATAAGAATATTTAACAAGAACTATAAAAAATCTGATATAAGAATATTTAAAAAGAAATATATCATGGCTGATATAAAAATATATAACATGAACTATGACAAATCTGATTTAAGTATATATATCAAGAACAATAACATGGCTGATACAAGAATATATATCAAGGACTGTATCATGGCTGTTTTAAGAATAAATAGCAAGAACCAAAGCAAATCTGATATCAAAATAGATAACTTGAATTATAACAAATCTGATATATATGAACTATAACATGGCTGATATAAGAATCGAAAAATAGTTTTATAAAATGGCTGATATAAGAATATATAACAAGAACTACAGCATGGCTGATAAAAGAATAGATAAAAAGAACTACAACATGGCTGATATAAGAATAGACAAATTCAACTCTGACATGGCTGATATAAGTATATTTAACAAGAACTATAACATGGCTGATATAAGAATATCTAACAAGAACTAAAACATGGCTGATATAAGAATATATTGCAAGAATTACGACATTGCGGATAAAAGAATATATAACAAGAACTATTACAAATCTGATATAAGAATATATAACAAGAACATGAATATTGGTGATATAAGAATATTTATCAAGGACAACAACATGGCTGATATATGAATAGATAAAAGAAACTACAACATGGCTGATGTAAGAATACATATCAAGGACTATAACATAGCTAATATATGAATAGGCAACCAGCACTATATCAAATCTGATATAAGAATAAATAGCAAGAATTATAACAAGTCTGATAGAACAATTGATAAAAGGAACTATAATAAATCAGATATATGAATAGATAGCAAGAACTATATATCTGATATAAGAATAGATAACAAGAACTATAGCAAATCTGATATTAGAATAGGTAACAGGAACTACAATAAATCTGATATAAGAATGGATTGCAAAAACTGTAGTAAATCGGATATAATAATAAACAGCTAGAAATGTAATTTGGGACTCAAAGGTCACTACTGCTTTGCACACGGAACTCCTTACGAAGCCGCTTTTGCCACAAGAAAAGGCGCGGCTGCTCGCAGTGTCGGCCTCCCATAGTGGAGACAGCATCAAAGCTTTACCAATCTCATCATGCGGCCTCCGTCTGGACGACGATGTAGTCAGAGTCGCGGCCGGTCTTTTTCTGGGCACTACCTTATGTGAGCCACACAACTGCATTTGTGGTGTCTCAGTCAATGCGCTAGGCATTCACGGCCTGTCGTGCAAGCGTAGTGCCGGCAGAATCAGCAGACATCAGTTCATAAACGACTTGATCTTGCGCGCCCTGAGTCGAGCGAATATCCCAGCCATTAAAGAGCCCCAGGGATTGATCCGCACTGATGGTAAACGTCCAGACGGTGTCTTAAAATTCCCTGGGCAGAGGGGAAGTGTGTTAGCGGGACGTCACTGTTACCGACACTTTCTCATTAAGCAATCTCGGCCTTTCTTCGCTGCTGCTGGTGCTGCAGCAGAGGCCGTGGCTAATAGGAAAACTCTGAAGTGTGCCGAAATCTCTGGCAAATATATCTTCATGCCTATTGCCTTTGAGACCCTGGGACCCATCAACTCTCTCGCATTAGACTACTTTATTGACGAAATAGGCAGGAGGACCAGCGCCATTACTGGTGATAAGAGCGAAAAATCTTTTCTGTGGCAGCGCCTGCCTATTGCTCTCCAGCGATTCAATGCAATCTGCTTCAGTAGCACTTTGGCTAAAGCGGTTTCCCAGAGTGCACAGGAATTATTTTAATCGCTTTTAAAAAACTTTTAATTAAATAAAGTATCTTTTATATTATATTTTAGCCCCGGGCTCTATACAGCCCAGGGCATTTAAAAAAAGAAATATAATAAATCTGATATAAAAATAGAAAACAAGCACAATAACAAATCTGATATAAGAAAAGAAAACAGGAACTATAACATGGCTGATATAAGAATATATACCAAGAACTATAGCATGGCTGATATTAAAATATATGACCAGAACTATAACAAATCTGATATAAGAATATATAGCAAGATCAATAACATGGCTGATACAAGAATATATATCAAGAACTACAACATGGCTGATGTAAGAATGTATATCAAGAACTACAACATGGCTGATATAAGAGTGGATAAAAATCACTATAACAAATCGGATATAAGAATATCCAACAACAACCATAGCATGGCTGTTATAAGAATAGATAACAAGAATTATAAAATGTCTGATATAAGAATATATAACAAGAACAATTACAGGGCTGATAAAAGAATATAGAACAAGAACTAAAACAAATCTTATATAAGAATAGAAAAAAAGTACTACAACATGACTGATATAGGAATAGATAAAAAGAACTATTACATGGCTGATATAAGAATAGATCACAAGAACTGCAACATGGCGGATATATATAGCTTTTATTTCACCATTCAGGTAGCAAGTCAAGAAAGAAACTACAATACAATCATGCAAGTAAACACATACGTAGTGCTGAAAAAAATAGACACAAGCATACACTCAATCAATAAACTAAAAATGAATAACTAAACCTTAATTGATTTGATATTGAATAGCGAACGTTCAAAGTAGTTTCGCAATAACGACTTAAAGTCAAGTCTCTCAACTTGTAAGCTCACTGGCAAGGTACAGTTAGGCCTATTAATTACGTTGACGCAGTATTTATTAATCAATGGCAACAACTCTCCTTTAAAACAATTAAAGTATTTACAAGAGGTATCAGAAAGACACAATTTCCTCAAAAAATTAAATCTTCTATTTGCAATCTTTAGTTCAATCGGCAATTGACCCGAAAAAAACTGACACTGATTAATTGTTTTCTTATCTAATGTACGAAATAACTTGCTAAACAATTGAGAATAAGCATTTTCTAGGCTCTGAATCAGAGACTTTGCCAATTCTACACATTCAGAACCATACAGCAAAATGGGTACACAATATGATTCAACAAGTGAGATAACTACAGAAGGTGCAGCGTTGCCCCCAATTTTGCTGAAGATAGCGTTAAGTGCCCTAAAAAATTTATGCTTACGGTTTTGCATATTAATTTTGAAACTTTTGATGACACCAAAACTAATCCTAAATAACGTATTTCATTAACCCACTCTATGCTTCTGTTATCAATTATCATATTAATGGGCTTAATATTATGTCTAGGACCAATTCTAATGCAGAATGTTTTACTACAATTAACACTTAAACCTACATTAGTTAATTCATTTGTGCTGATTTCAATTAGGGACTGTAAATCTGTAACAGTCAACGATAATAATATTAAATCGTCCGCATACATAAAGGAATTGCAGCAAAGAGAAGATACGAAACAACCAATTTTGGATTTTTCAAGCTTAATTAGCATATCATCGACACATACAGCAAACAATATTGGAGATAAAATGCCGCCCTGTCTTACTCCCGAAGTAACGATAAAACTACTTGATACAGCATCATTCCACTTAACACGTGAATTTAATTTGCCGTACCAATTTAACAATAGTTCAATTAGAACTCTTGGTAATTTTCTGTTCATCAATTTGCAGAATAGCATTTTGAAATTAATTTTATCAAATGCTTTTGATACATCTAACGAACAAATATTTACAGTAGAGCTTTTAGTTGTGAAATATTCAATAGTTTTTCTTAAAGAATAAATTGCGTTACTACATCCCACTTTTTGTTTAAAACCAAATTGACGAACGGGTGTCAGGAAATAATTGCCTACACAACGTAATATACAACTTTCAAATATCTTGGACAGCATGCAACTGATTGTTATTCCTCTATAATTTTCGATTTTAACATGATCACATTTCCTATCACCCTTAGGAATCGGAATAATTATCCCCTCCCCAAAAGCAGCAGGAACATACTTTAATGCCACAATTAAGTTAAACAACATAGTGATGCAACTGCAAACAATAGGATGAGCATATTGAAGATGTTCACATGTAATATTGTCCATTCCAGAGGCTTTGCCTTTCTTCAACTTGTTTATAACATCATCAACGGTAGCAACTTCAAATTTTATATCCAGATTATCGCCAATATAGTTGGAAAATCTTTCTTCAAAATTATCATCCAAATCACATGAATTTTCGTTGTACAATTTTGAAAAAAATTCCGCGAAATTATTAGCAATTAAATTACTATCATTAATGTTATTAATTAAAGTGCAACATTTAGCCTTAGAAGCACCAAACTTTGCATTCCAAACGTGCCAAAAAGTGTTATTATCTTTATTTAAGAGGGCCTCATGCAGTGAGTTAGAGAGCTGACTTCTTTCAGTTTTTATTTTTTTAGCTAAGAATGATCTATATTCACGTTTAGCCTTCGCTTTAGCTATATAGATATCACCAGATTTGGGACGTCCTGATTCTTTCCACACACTGTGAGTCTGAATAGATTTTTCTTTTAAGGTATTACCTTGGGTATCCCACCAATATTTGTAAAAATTGACTTTTTTTACCTTAGCATTTGCAGCAGCTGCTTTATTTAAACATAGAATTATGGTTTCATAAAAGTGTTCTATAATTTCATTGTTTGAAACATGACTAGAAAGTGCACACGATGCGGTAAAATGTTTCATATTATGCCATAACGGTGAAAACAATGCATACGTAGAATCATAGTACAATTTCAAATCGCTGTGGTCCCAACGCAAAACATGATGAGAGCGATTAACCTTAGGCCTACTCTGCTCCTGAACGAAGTTTTCCGTTGCTGATGTCACTTTAGTCAGGTCAATACAATCACTGATAGTTAATAAGACTGGATTGTGATCTGACATATTTAAAGGACTATCAATGATATTGCAATCTTGAACACTTACATAAAGATTCCTACTAATAATAAAGTAGTCTATTAAACTATATCTGCCAGCTGCTTCATTGGAAAATGTGTAATCCAATGAATCAGCGTTAGATAAAAAGTTATCACATAATAGCAAATCACTTTGAGACATAAACTGTTTAAACGCAGTTACAGACCAGTCATTTTTTCCGCTTATGAGATTTAGATTTAAATCGCCTCCTAAAACAATATTGCAATCATTAAACTCCTGAATTGTAATTTCAATTTCAGCCAGGGTATCGTTAAATAATTCTCTATCGGATTCCGTTGTAATATTTGGCAAATAAACATTTACAAATAAAGTTTTACCAATTACAATACAAACAAATCTCTTACACGCTTTAGTGCATTTTATAAATTTAACTAAATCAAGTTTAATTAGCACTCCTACTCCCCCACTTGGGCGCCCAATTAAAAGAGACGAGGAGACCTTATTTTCCATAGCGGAGATCCCGTAAAACATATAATTGTCAGACAATTTCTCAATTTTTTGTGCATATTGTCAGGAGTAAGCCACAGTTCTTGTAAGAATATTATATCTGGTGTTATTGAATTATTGTTAGAATTGCACAATGAATTTAAAAGTATTTTGCCTTGATTAAAACCGTGACAGTTGTAGGTCATAACGACTAGAGTACTATTAATACTATTCAATGCAGCCATTGTTAGATTCATCTGTCACAGTTTCGCTTACTACTGCCAATTCAATGGCACTACTACACGCAGAATGAACAATGGCTGACGTATTGGCTATCACGGCCTCCTGTAGGCCTACGATTCCATTTCTAAGTCCGCATCGTCTTTATTAATATTATCAATGGACTGGGCTGTCGCAGATTTCTCATTCACAACACCAGGTGCAAGAATGTCAGCTGTGATCGTAATGTTCGTGTTACCAGCAGCTGCAGATTTGAGTGAATTTACGGCTACTGAGGAACTATCATTCACAAAGGCATTATCAGTCAGATCGATTAATTGTTCTACTGTAATTGACTCTGGCTTGTATCTCCATTTGCGAACAATAATTCCGATCGGCCAAGAAGATTTCAGCACTAACGTGGGTTCGTGTTTCTTATCGATGGCTAACTTAAAAGATCGCGATGTATGATTAGACTTCGTAACATCAAAGCAAAACAATACCTTGATGTTAAGTCTCTCACACTGCTTCTTGATATCGGCAACCTCATGTTCTTTCCTAACATTATATATGCCGAATACCGATTTTTCTGCTGTCGGACCCTTCGGAGTGGCAGCTTTAATCATACCAGATTTGGCGTTTCCCACAACTTTCGCCCCAGTCGAAGTAGGCCTTGAGGCTACAGCTTGCTTACGAGTTCCTACCGTATTAGTATTACGTGAAACTGATTGATGAGCCACTACAGACTGAGCGTAAGAATTTTTGGACGTCGTGTTATTACGCTTTTGCTGACTGTCGCTCGATAACACTGAGTCTATGGGGGAGATGTTAGCGGCAGCAGCAGATCTCTTCTTTCGACCACGATATAAAACGAATCCATTGTCATCAGATTCCGAAACTTTTGATGTCACAGTTACTGAACCCCAGTGTTGCACTTCGCTACCTGTAGATTGATTGACTTCATTGTCAGCTCGCGACGCATCACTGGTATCAACATGCCTGCACTCTGAATCCTTCACAGCAGCTGAATGGCTTAGCATGTTTAAACCTGATCCACCTGTACTGTTCTTAGCTTCCGAAATATTCCTTGACAGAATGAAATTAGCTGACATGCGGCGAACTGACTGAAGTGAAGACATTGAGTTTTCACAAACCTCCTTAATGTAGTTTTCCAGTCTGTCTAACCTGGACCAGAGAAGATCCAGGTCCCCCTCCAGGAGCCTTGATGACGGGATGTGATCGGGATGATCCGCCACGAATAGAGGGAGACCACCCATGAGCCCCTGTTCATCCATGAAGGACAGGATAGCAACGATATCCTCAAACTCGACAGAGGCGTTCGAGTTGTTGTCACGTCTTTTCCTAATAGACTTAGGAAAATTCGGAATATCCAATTTACCGACGGTATCCAATAGCAGTTTTTTCGCAGAAACTATATCATCATGCTGATAGAATTCCAAAATTACTGATTTCAGAGTTTTATTAGCTGATTTACCTATCTTATTTGTAATGAAACATAACAAATTTGACACAACTAATTCACGAGCTGCCGCCATGTTGGCAGCGTTACCATAAAATCATAAGAACATATAACAAGAACTATAACAAATCTCATATAAGAATATATAGCAAGAACAAATACATGGCGGATATAAGAATATATAACAAGAACTATAACATATATGATATAGGAATATATAACAAGAACAATAGCATGGCTGATATAAAAATACATAGCAAGAACTACAACATGGCTGATATATGAATGGATAAAAAGAACTATAACATGGCTGATATAAAAATAGATAACAAGAACTATAACATGGCTGATATAAGAATATATAACAAGAACTATAACATAGCTGATATAAGACTATATAACAAGAACTACAACATGGCTGATATAAGAATAGCTAACAAGCACTATTACAAATCCGATATAAGAATATACAACAAGAACTATAACATGGCTGATATAAGAATATACAACAAGAACTATAACATGGCTGATACAGGAATAGATAATAAGAACTACAAAATGGCTGCTATAAGAATACCTAACAAGAACTATAACATGTCTGATATAAGAATAGATAGCAAGAACTTTAACATGGCTGATATAAGAATATATAGCAAGAACTACGACATGGCTGATATAAGAATATATAAGAAGAACTATAACATGGCTAATATACGATTGTATAACAAGAACTTTTAACAAGACTGATATAAGAATATATAACAAGAACTATAGCAAATCTGATATAAGAATATATAACAAGAAATATAAGAAATCCGATATGAGAATTGATGACAAGAGCTGTAACAAATCTGATATAAGAATAGATAACAAGAAATATAAGAAGTCTGATATAAGAATAGATAACAAGAAATATAAGAAGTCTGATATAAGAATAGATAACAATAACTAAAACAAATTTAATATAAGAAAAGATAACGAGAACTATAACAAATCTGACATAAGAATATATAACAAGAACTATAACAAAACTGATACAAAAATGGATAGCAAAAATTATTACGTAGCTGATATACTGGAAGAATAGATAGCACGATATATAACAAATCTGATATAAAAAAAGATAACGAGAACTATAGCAAATCTGATATAAGATTTGATAAAAGGAACTGCAACAAATCTTATATCAGAATAGATAATATGAACTATTACAAATTTGATATATGAATAGATAGCAAATACTATAACAAATCTGATATAAGAATAAATAATAGGAACAATAACATGGCTGATACAAGAATATATACCAATAACCACAACATAGCTGATATAAGAATTGATAAAAAGAACTACGACAGGGCTGATATAGGAATAGATATCATAAACTATAAAATGGCAGATATAAGAATAGATAAGAAGCACTATAGCATGGCTGCTATATGAATATATATCAAGAACTACAACATAGTTGATATAAGACTATATAACAGGAACTATAACATGGCTGATATTAGAATCTATACCAAAAACTATAGCATGGCAGATATAAGAATATATAAAAAGAACTATAACAAGTCAGATAAAAGAATATATAACAAGAACAATATCATATCCGATATAAGAATATATGACAAGAACTATAACCTGGCTGATATAGGAATCGATAAAAAGTTGTATCAAATGGCTGATATAGGAATAGATAACAAGAACAATAACATGGCAGATATAAGGATATATATCAAGAACTAAACCATCGCTGATAAAAGTATAGATATCAAGCATTAAATCAAATCTGATATAAGAATATATAACAAGAAATATAAAATGGCTGATATAAGCATAAATAGCAAGAACTATAACAAATCTGATAAAACAAAAGATAAAAAGAACTATAATAAATCATATAAATCAGAATGGATAGCAAGAAGTATATATCTGATATAAGAATATATAACAAGACCAATAGCAAATCTGATATTAGAATAGGTAACAAGAACAATAAGATATCTGATATAGGAATCGACAGTAAAAACTGTAATAACTCTGATATAAGAATAAACAACAAGAAATGTAATAAATCTGATATAAAAATACAAGCAATATAAAAAATCTGAACTAAGAAAAGATAACAGGAACTGTAACATGGCTGTTAAAGAATATATACCAAGAACTATAGCATGGCTGATATTAGAATATATAACCAGAACTATAACAAATCCGATAAAAGAATATATATAGCAAGAACAATAACATGGCTGAAATAAGAATATAAATCAAGTATTACAACATGGCTGATTAACGAATAGATAAGGGAACTATAGCATGACTGATATAAGAATAGATATCATGAACTATAGCTTGGCTGATATATGAATTTATATCAAGAACTACGACATGGCGGGTATTAGAATATATAACAAAAACTCTAACATATCTGATATAAGAATATATAGCAAGAACAATAACATGGCTGATATAATAATATGTAACAAGAACGATAACATGGCTGATATAAGAATATGTAGCAAGAACTATAACAAATCATATCAAAGAATATATAACAAGAACTAAAACAAATCTGATATATGAATATATATCAAGAACAAAAACATGGCTGATATAGTAATATATAGCAAGAACTATAGCAAATCTAATATAATAGTAGATAACAAGAACATTAATTTATCCGATATAAAGCAAGAACAATAATAAATCTGATATATGAATAGATAACCAGATCTTTAATAAATCCGATATAAAAATAGATAGCAAGAACGATAATAAATCTGATACAAGGATAGATAACAAGTATTATAACAATTCTGATATAAGTTTAGATAACAAGAAATAATAAATCTGATATAAGGATATATATCAAGAAATTTAGCAAATATGGTATAAGAATATATAACAAGAATTATAACAAATCTGAAATATGAATATATAACAAGAACTATAATAAAACTTATATAAGATTTAATAACAAGAATTATCACAAATCCTGTAACAGAATAGATAACAAGAACTATTACAAATTTGATATAAGAATAGATAACAAGAACTATAACATAGCATATATAAGAATAGATACCTTGATATATAACAAATCTGATATAAGAATAGATAAAAAGATATTACAAGTCTGATATAAAAGTAGATAACAAGAACTACAAAAAGTCTGATATAGGAATATATAACAAGAACTTTAATATGGCTGACATTAGAATAGATAACAAGAACTATAACAAATATGATATAGGAATATATAGCAGGAACAATAACAAGGCTGATATAAGAATATCTACCAAGAACTATAGCATGGCTGATATAAAAGTGGATAACAAGAACTAAAACAAATCTGATATCAGAATAGATAACTTGAACTATCACAAATCTAATATCAGAATTTATAACAAGAACTATTACAAATTTGATGTAAGAATTTATAATAAAAACTTTAATATTTCTGATATAAAATAGATCTCAAGAACTATAACATAGCTGATATATGAATGGATAGTTTGATATATAACAAATCTGATATAAGAATAGATAAAAAGATATATTATAAGTCTAATATAAAAATAGATAACAAGAACTACAACAAATCTGATATAAGAAAATATAACAAGAACTATAACAAATCTGATATACGAATATATAGCAAGAACTATAACATGGCTTATATAAGAATATATAACAGGAACTATAATATGGCTGGTATAAGAATATAACAAGAATTATAACAAATCTGATATAAGAATAGGTAACAAGAACTACAACATTGTTGATATAATAATATAACAAGAACTATAAAATGGCTGAAATAGGAATATATAGCAAGAACTGTAACAAATCTCATATAACAATAGATATCAAGAACTATAACATGGCTGATATAAGAATAGATAAAAAGTTCTATAAAATGGCTGATATAAGAATATATAACAAGAACTACAACATGGCTGATATAAGAATATATAACAAGAACTACAACATGGCTGATATAAGAATATATAGCAAGAATTACGACATGGCCGATAAAAGAATATATAACACGAACTATTACAAATCTGATATAAGAATATATAGCAAGAACAATGACATTCCTGATATAAGAATATTTATCAAGGACAACAACATGGCTGATATATGAATAGACATAAAGAACTACAACATGGCTATATATGTGGTGGCTCGCAACTGCCATAAATTTTTTTTAAACAAAAAATCAAAAAAAAAAACAAACAAATCTTTGTTACTATAAATAGCTACTTTGTTACTATAAATAGCTCACTAGCAGTATCTATATCACACATAGTCGATGACAACATCCAGCACTCGATCTTGAATCAAAGGCCAGTCTATGTGCAAAAAATAAATTTTATTGTCAATGACAACATCGAGCACTCGATCTCGAGCCAAATCCAAACCGATGATCACAAAATTAGGTCAAAAGCGGTGATAATTACAAGGTGAAAGTCTTTGGACTGATTTTCTGCATTTTGGAATTTGCACCGTTTTTGGGCCTTCTTTTTGCTCGCCGGCTTGATTTTGTCTCAATAGTTCTCGATGTTGTCATTGATGACTGTAGCACTCTTGCTGTTGTTGCTGTTGCAATTAAATAAATACTGTCTCTGTATTATGGTTACAGTTATCATGTACATTTAAAATTTGAATTTTTTGTCAACTTTGCTAATTTTGATTCGATATAATAGATTTGGATCTGACCTGCCTTATAATTCATCCGACTTAGCTTGACCTGCTAATATTTATGGTCTGACGGTGCCTATGTAATGGCTGCTAACGAAAATGATCAAAGTGAAGGTAAGCAAATCCAAACAGCATGTAATAATCAGTTTCTATGGGGTAGATGCCTATATAAATGTCAATTTAAAAAGAATATTTTATATATTTTTTCTTGTATTTTATCATTATATCAAATGCATTGCGTGTCAACGAACGACTGTCAGCTGTCAGGAACGTCGTTACGTGAACTGGTTACGCTATGGCTTTTACGCAGGATTGCTTATTCGTCATCGATCAACTGATAGTTTCTTATTATCGTAATTTTTTACATTTTCATTGGCCACCTTTTAATTAAAATAGTAAACACGCCATATGGTGAAATGGTCATCTATTGGGCTATCATACAATAATAAATAATAATAATGATAATTGCAGTTTCCTTCTTTAAAACGATCAAGTTTATGATTGCATGGTGGCGCCTCCAAAGGATGAAATAATACATGGGGTTAATTTTCAAAGTAAACACTTTTTATAGAAGGTGAATAGTGTAACTTTGATAACCCCAAGAGAATTCTTGCGATTGGCAGTCAAAGCTATCAAATTACTGCCTATATTTTGCGGTACGGAGAATTCATTGCAATTAGCATTGGATTACAAAGGTTGGCAAGCTTGCACTCATTCTTTAAGCTATTACTAGATATTTTACACGTACTTGTTAAAGAGTACTTGCAAATAATTTGTTGCTTCGTGTTCTATTCCGTTAGTGGCGTTACTATCGTAAGGCACTTATTATGCTCATATTTCATGATATTCTTTAAAATTATGGCCAAAACTTCATATTGACCTACAATTCTATTTAGATCTACACAGTACAGCATATCCATTTAAATAGGTTTTACATCCGTATAAAAAATCTCAGATGAATTTCGCAATTTGCTACAACAGTTACCTAATAACATAGCATAACATAACCGTACTGGGTCGGAAGCAATGATACTTGTTTATGACCCATTAGAAGAACAACAATTAACAATCATAACTTAACTATCATATAGTTACACGTATATTCATCTCTTTCAATTTAATCTCGTAGATTCAATTTAATCTCATAGAAACATGTAGATTGGTCTCTCGCATCATCGTATGTGATAAGAACTCTAGCAATAGTCAGCGTTACAAGTAAAAATTTTGCTTAACAAACACTAGTCTGAGATACATTAATTCAGCTGGACTCTTGCTGTTGTGAAGTGACTGATATATAGTGTTTATGAAGTCGGCAGCGTAGAAATGTTAGTACATATACTTCTGCACGAGGTGACATTTCGTTATTACCTGAACAGAACTACTGGTGAAGCTAGCAAGCAGTGGCGGACCTAAGGGGGGGCCCGGACCCCCCTTAGGTCCGCCGATAAAAAATTGTGAACTATTTTTTCATTGTTTCTATGCCAATTTCTATGTGTAAATAGGTCTGTAAGGGAAGAAGTTGTTGGGGGTGGGGTACTAGAGGGAACTCTTACAGTTCCACTAGTTTGAATTTTTTCAAATATGGTATACTAGGAGCTCTGTATAATGGAAGGGTGCCCGAAAAATGTTGAACGTTTCGCTAGCTCTCAATTTTCACTTTAACCACGTGATGTATAAGAGGAAAAAGGGTGCAAGTCAAATGTGAACTCTGTCCCGTAGCACTGGTGCAAACAGCCCTGCCCTGGCTGGGAGGGTCTAAAACCCCCCTACAGTTTTGCAATTCGTCCAGATCTGCTGAGTTTCTTCATAGGTGAAAAAATTGACCTACTTTTTTCCAAAATAAATGTAAGATTTTAGGCATTTTAGATTTTTCCCTTACTCTTGTACGGTTATGAGGGGGGGGGGGGGTTGATACGGGTATACATTCACAATATGTGCCGAGCGTTGTATAGTGAAACATTTTTTAGCCCTCCCCCCATAGCGTTTTTTATGGTTATGTCACGTTCCGAAGAAGGTAAAAAATGTGTGCACTCTCAAAATAAGTCCGGACCCTCCCCCTTAAAAAATTCTTGGATCCGACCCTGCTAGCAAACTACTGAGTTAGTCAATTTGAAATTTTTCATGATATGTTTTAGCAACTGAAGACAACGTTTACGAGCTTGCTGGACGATTGCTAGCGTATAGCATTGTTCATAAGGGCCCGCTGTCAACCTTCTTAGACCCTCAGCTATACATCGCACTATCTGAAGGCTGCACAAGTGCGAAGCCATAAGTCAAAAATGTTGTTGACTATACATATCAAATGCAACTGACAAAAGTAAGTCAGCAATATTTTTAGCACTTTCAGAGTTTCAGTGGCCTGCTCTGTGCCCTGTGCCCTATGACTCTCTATGCCCTGCTCAATGAAATATAACTAATTCCAACTTACTTTAAAAATTTTCTGCTTTTACTGATCCTGTCATACGTGAAGTAGAATCTAACACTTTGAAAAAAAGGTTTAACTTTTTCTCAAAGTTGATTAGGATTGTATTGCCTAAGTGTTTTCTATATCCATCGAGTAAAGTTTGAGATTTTGAGAATCCTATTAAGCAAGTCTAACATTTATCGGCTAAAACTCCGATTGCTAAACACATATCTCAATGTGATCTTCACATTTTGCGGCTTTAATTTAAACTTGGAATTTAAAAGTTTTGTTTTCGAAGCTAATATCAGTATTATAGAATCGTTTCCTTTGGTGTTAACTTTCTATGTTTATGAGATTTGTTCCTTCTTTAATGAGTTTGTTTCAGTTCTTCCTAGTGGTTCTTGGTTTGAATATTGAACTATGAACTTAATTAATCCTATGACGAACGATGATACATTTCATAAGATTCTGCAATAGTAGTCTAGCTTGTGCCGGTCTTTCTCTGGCTGTCTGTACTTCTAGCTCTGTCTTCCTGTCTGCTACTATATATATTGGGTCAGTATGGCAGTCATTCGGTCTTTTAGCTCCATGAATGAACGGTAAATGAAAGTTTAACTTGGAACTTTAGATCTAAGCAAAACTGTAACTGAAGCTTTGAAACTACGTGTATGTATGCTAGTATGTATATTTGTATGTTTGCATTAAATGATTAAGTTAGATATACCTAGTTTGGTTTTTCAGCTTAGTCGTAGGCTTCAATCTAGTCAGTCAATTAGCCAGACGAACCCAATACGTAAGTGTACTCTTCCATTATAGCCCGATAGCGGTGCCAGAAATCCTTTTAAATTTCGAAACATCAACGCAATGTAAACTTTGGTGTATGCCTATCGAACTGTCTTTTCAGATTTCACAAGCGACAGATGAATTAATGTTCAGGGAAGCTATTCGTTCACTGGAAGAACTAATGATAGTGGCTGGATGTCTTCCGTTGTCACTTCATTTCAAAGACAAAGACCTGCTGATCTCCAGCTTGTGTCATTTTCTTGTGATTGGTCGTATCAGTGCTGTGCTGGACCAGTTAGTGAACAATGCATTGGACATTACTAATAGTATTTTTTTACCAACGCTTTTCATAGCGTAGATACATAAAAGTTGCATAGTTTCTTTTCCTAGATGGGTTCCACACTCTGCTCATCGGTTGGATGATTTGGCTCCATAGTGCTCAATGTTGTCTTTGACAACAGTATAGCGCTAATTTTTTTGTTTTAACAATCAATTAATACTTATATTTATAAACTGTCTCTCTACATGTATATTGCTTATTATTTAAGATGTTACTTTCCGTCAATGCTGATTTATTAATTATTAGTCCTATTTCATTTAATTCGCTTATCTCTGTGATATTTGGGTTTGATAGGATTTCATTACCAAATAGATATCAATTAATGAAAATAAAAATTTCACATGTTATTAAAATGATGTAGGCTTACTATTTGCAATTTTAACTTGACTGCTTAGGTTCAAGAAGGGGCTCGAAAAGTTGGATGTTCTACAGAACATTCAGCTGCACAGTATAGACATGAGTGAGGCATTCATATATCAGGCAGCGCCACTGGATGCAATGACTGTTGAGAACACATTTGCATTGTCAAAATGGTCTCCATTGGTAGCAACCGATACAAGAGTGAAAAGAAAGCAATAACTCACTGGCGTGACTTTCTGCAATATCTAGATGGTAATATTGTGCACAGATGTTTTAAGCATACTAAAATGATACTGTTCTAACAATCTCATCCATTACAAGAATTATTAAAAATTTCCTTTGACATCCCCGACCTAGCCTACTCCGAAGTAGGCTACTCTTTTGATCCTAATCCGTTTGATTCTGGTTTTGGTCGTAATTACCATCAACAATTTACTTAAGATTGGGATTTCATTTACAATAAATTGTAATAAACTGTGCAAATTTGATATAAGTACGATTTTAAACTTAGACAGTCCACAAACATATCAGTATAAAGGTGTCTTGCTGAACAATTGGTATATTGAAAGTCTGCATATAGGCCTACATAGCCATACATTTTTAAGAATTTTCTGTTTTACTTTTACTAATCACAATTGCTGCTCTTTTGTTTCAATGTATCTAAAGATGATTGATAACTTGAAAATACTTTGATGACTTTAAGGTTTCAATTACTTACTGAACCACAATACTCTAGGTTTTAAAATGATTTCTTGTGAACTTGTTATTTTGTTTTTTGCAAACAGAAGTGGATGGCTTGGCGTCCCTGATGATATTTGTCACAGGCATGGCGAGTATACCACCATTGGGATTTGAACCCCAGCCATCTCTAACATTTGGGCATGCGGAAGATCTACCAGATAATGAGTATACGAAAGACTTCTCAGTTGCTAATACATGTGCGAATTCTATTAGAATACCGGCATTGCCAACCTATGACCTTTTCACTAGAAACATGAAAGCAGCCTTGGAGATGGTTACAACTTTCTCAGTGCAGTAGTGACAGTTCGGATCGTATGTATTATTTATATCTAATACGCTATGAGAAAATATAAGTCGTCTAAGAATTTGTAATGTAGATTAGTGTACAATTAGTTATGTTATAATATATACGGTATATATATATATATATATATATATATATATATATACATATATGTATATATATATATATATATATATATATATATATACACACACATATATACATATATATATGTATATATATATATATATATATATATATATATATATATATATAATTAGTAGGGTTCCATTAAAATGCATGACCTCAGCTTGAGAAATAAATCAATGCCTGTCGTGTGGTTGATTGGCATGACCCATGCATTGGTAGCCATGTATAGTTGGCAAAAGTTCGTGGAGATCCTCATCACAGTTTATGCTTTTAAATGTGCATTCTTCTTCGCAGATATCTAATGCATCAGCTTCCACTGGCTGGATGCAATCCCTGGTACCATATAGAAATGGAACTGAGTGCATAACCAAAGGCCGACCAGAAGGAACTCGTTCATTTCTTGACGGGCGAATTTTGTGTGTGTTCCACGTTAAAGCAACTTGATCTATCTCTTTCTGAAAAAAAAACAAATTGTGTGTAGCGTCTTCTAAATAGTCTATAAATCGCTCATGGAAGAGGCTACAATGCAGTACTAATAGGTCATGTGCAGCACTTTTGATCCATTTCAGAAATATTAACAACATATAGGCCTATGCTTGGCTCTTCTATAATCTACATGTTAAATAAATTTAAATAGCTTCATATAGCAGCACCTCCGATTTATTTACAAGATGATCTACATATTGATATAAGCATCTCTCCAGTGACAGCTGGTGGCCAGTAAAAAGTTTGGAGTTATTAGCAACAAAGTTACATAATTATAGTGAAGTAAATACTGTGTAGTAAATGATCTCGCATGATACTGAATGTAAATACTGTAAATATTAGAATGTGCATGTAGCCTGGATAAACACGACGTTGACTTGCGGAGTACGCATTGAAATATACCTTGATAACATTCTAAAGAAAATTGAAAGAATAACCTAATTGATAAATCAATTGAATTTATATTTACTTTGGTAATTATTTCTGAAAACATACTGTGATTCAATGCTGTCAAGAGCACATAACTGGTATAAGCGTATTTCCGTATTTGTCGGATATTAAATAGTCTTTATTCAAAGATACCTGAAACTTGTATTTGTTTGTTATCAATGAATAGTTTATATACTAGCTGATGTTAATGTCTCATATATTCTTAGAACTGTATACGACTTCCTTGTTCCTCCGCACCGTTCTTTACTATGCGAAAACTGTTTAAAGATCAGAGGTCCAAAGTACTGGAGCTCTATACCTGATCATTGATTTGAATTGTGTTATTTTCTCTAGTATATCAATTGTACTGTTGCAGCAGATGCCGCAGTACTGACTGAAGAAGTCCATGTTATCCTCTTTATTTTAGATTGTAGAGTTACTGGTATACGCCTACTTATGTAGTCATAAGCAGTAGTTAAGCAGTAGTAGTTAGTTATGTAGTCATTTCCCCGTGCTGGGCTCGGGTGTGGTTGGACCACTGGAGAATAGGGCTACCGCAAACAATCTGCGACGTGTACGTAAGAGGCGACTAAGGCAGGAGCTGAGGATGGCAAGAGGGGACCCACCTCACCATGAAATATTTTCTTCCAGGATTAAATAGTAACTACTCCATCCAACTGACGAAGGCAACGGGAAACCACCTCAGAAGCCATATTTTTCCCAAGCTATAGGCTACATAAGGTATGGATAAGGCATACACTTTTTGAAGGATGGAACGAGAAAGCAGACTTTACACTAAGAGAGATGGAGATGTAGTCATACAGAGCTATTTAACTGTTTCTTAGGGGCTATTCGCTCAATTTGGTGTTTTCTGTTTTTGACTGCTGCATATCTACGTATGCATAATTGAGAATAATAGAAAAATAAATATTAAAATGTGATCAAATGGAAAATACACCATCTTGCACGAGATCACTGAAGCAAAATTGAATTAAGCCCTTGTCAAGATCATCTCCACTGAAAGTGCCGCTGTCCTTTAAGGTTTCAAAGCAGTCCATCCAGAACTGGGCACACTGCCTTCTCAGCACACCCCACCAACTTTCAATTCGTTGGTTAGCTGTGCTCCTTCCATATAGAAAACTTCTACTGCCGACGAGAAACTGCTGCATAGAAGCAATATGTGGATTTTCTGTGACTCTATCGGCCCTAACTTTCAGAGGAGCACCGTTGTAAGCACGAACACTCTGCAAGTAGTACCCTGCCATAACGTTAGGATCATTATTGGTCTTGTAAACTTCTAGCCAGATAATTTTCCTTGAAAATCCAGCAATACAACCACTGATGCATAGCCCATATGGTTTCAGTTTGTCATAGCCGTCAACATGCCAGATATTATTTGGACCTGTAGCATAATAGGCTCTTCGACGTAGCCGTTTTGCAGTTCTCAGAGCCACTCCAGTGGAATCCAAGGTAGTAAGGATTAGCCGAACATCTTCTCTGGAAACAACTAATCCTTCCTGCAAGCAGCGTGCATGCATCCATCGGTAGCCGTGTAGGGAACCTGACTGCCTCAGAAGATTGTGTACAAATCTAAACACTTCTTCTATTGGCGATGAAACTGAGCGACGATAATTATTTCCTGATCGTAAAATTCTATGTAATGTTCTCTCGGATATAATTACATTATGAGTTTGAGCCAGAATTGCCAATATCTCGGAGTACGAGAGACCTAAATGAAAGTACAGACCAACTAACCGGACACGTTCGTCCATATTGGAGATTTAATTAGTGTATTCTTCTGATTGGACTATGCTATAACTGTTTCATAAATTTAATTCTGTAATTCAATAAATAAAACTACTGATTATGACTGTAAACTGCACGTTTCCAAACGTTAATTATATGCGTTAACGTTAAACAGTTAGGCCTATATAATTATATCAGTTAATTTACATGGCTCCAATTGTTTTACTGAATTCCTACTTCATTATTTAATTTCAATAAGATTAACAATGAAAATTTAAGAATGGCAATTGAGAACACATTTGGGAATGCTTCTCAGAAAGGCGCGCGGATCCAGTGTTTATGACACTTATTTTACTCAGAGACTTCGCACTGTCGAACGAGCAGTCATTAAGTTAACCTAATCCCAGCACAAAAATTATGTAATAAGAAAACCTTAATAACTCTTATTCCTTGTAAAACTTAACTTCAGAGGTTGTTTTCCATTTTCTTCCCCAGTTCTTGCTTTGTAGCCTCCTACGATCGACACAAGCAATTAACAGTTGGCCTATACTTCAATGGCCCGAAAACAAACAGGGAATCACTAGTAACAGTCACAAGGACCTGTAACACCAGTTTTGATGTAATTTCATACCTCTATACATAGAAACCGTAAAGAGAAAAAAATACAAACCTTGACAAGTTGATAAGCTTCAAAAGAAGAACATAAGAAAAAACTAAACACTCACCAAAAATACCACATATACACATAACCATGTCACATATAAACCTACACACAGGTACACAGCTATGCACAAATACACATACATACATGCATCCATGTAT
The DNA here is from genome assembly GCA_905160935.1 of Enchytraeus crypticus. Lineage (NCBI taxonomy): Eukaryota > Metazoa > Annelida > Clitellata > Enchytraeida > Enchytraeidae > Enchytraeus > Enchytraeus crypticus. The sequence goes on along the minus strand of CAJHZI010000493.1, from coordinate 867,382 downwards.
GTACACATACAAGTACAATTGTACATGCATACACACCCACACACATACATGCACATACACACATACATAAACATATACATACCCTTATCAAAATACTTATAAGCATATACATATATATACATACCCCATATCCACATGTACACATAAATATGCACATACAGTATACACATACACATTTATATACATACAAATACATATAGGCATACATACACACTATACATACACCTATATATATACACAGAATACACTCATACATACACACATCGACCTTACAGACAAAAATATGCAAGCATGCATATAACTACATACTAGGCATATCAACCATTTGCAAAATATAGTCATATATTACAATACATACAAGCATACATACACAAACATACATAGACATACACACATGTGCACACACATACACACCTACGCATACATACACATACAAGCCTCACTCACACTCATGAATACCTAGAAACCAAATACCCTCCTGTAGTGTCAACTTATCAGCCTATCTACACAAAAAAAATTTATCAATTCAATGTATTTCTTTCCAATACTTATCTAGCCTATTCTTAAAAGCATTCACTGACTCTGCCTCTACTACATACTGAGGTAACATGTTCCATATATTGACAACTCTCTGACTGAAAAAGTTTCTTCTAACTTCTAATCTGGATCTAACCTTTATTATTTTGAATCTATGCCCTCTTGTTCTAGCAAAATCTGATAGTTTGAAAAATTCCCCACATTCGATATTGGCAAAACCGTTAACTATCTTTAACACTTGAATTAAATCCCCTCTGGTGTGTCTATCTTCTAAACTAATTATACCTAATACATCTAACCTAGATTCATAGTTTTGACCTCTACATTCGGCAATCAATCTAGCTGCTCTCCTTTGAACTCTTTCCATACATTCCACATCCTTCCTTAAAAAAGGTCTCCACGCTTGTACGCAATATTCTAATTTAGGTCTTACTAATGCTTTATATAATTTAACTATTACATCCTTATTACGACTTTTTATAGTTCTCCTAATTAAACCTAAAGTGCGATTAGCGCAATTTACTGCTGATTTACACTGCTCTGAAAATTTTAGGGTATTATCAATAATGACACCTAGATCTTTTTCCTTAATAGATGATTTTAGTTCTACATTACCAAGTTTATATTGATTACAACTATTATTGTGACCTACATGCATAACTATACACTTATCAACATTGAAACTCATCTGCCAGTTAGTTGCCCAATTATGCAAACTGTCTAAATCTCTCTGAACAGTCCATGTGATTCTTAAAATGTTTGGTCTTATTAAATTAATCGTATTCAACTAAATAATTATGCAATATAATTTAAATCTTACTTTTAAACGCAAATGTTTGCTATTTTTACTGTTACAATAACCGCAATTTCAAATTTCTAAATTTAAATAAGTAAACAAAACAACGGAAGTAGAAGTCATGGGTGCAAATCACGCTGGGCATGGTGGGGCGCAGTTTCAGCAGGTGGGGCTAAGATAGGATTTTGCCCCACCATTTTTGGGGTAATCAGATCATTTTCAGATGGGGTAAACAGTGTACTTTAAGGAGATAATTAAAAAAGACACAAGTGTCAAACCATCATTTAGGCCTAAGTAAAAACTTTAATTTAATCTAATAAAAGATTTCATTATGAGAAAGAAATCAAAGAAAGCAAAGAAATTTTTGTATCATTTGTCTAGGCCAAAAAAGCTTGTTGCCCTACCAAAATATTCCTTTGCACCACCAAATTAACTCAAAATGGTGGAGCATAGCCTAATTTTGGTGGGGCGCGATAAATTTTTTTCGCGCTATGCGCGACATTCATTTTTCGATCTGCCCCACCATCTTTTGAAAGTGATTTGCGCCCATGGTAGAAGTAGGCCCATTGTTAGGCCATTTGAAATAGTATGATAAAAGAGCAATAAAATTGAGGAAGAGTAATAAAATTGAGGAGGGATTAAAGATAAAAATATATTCAACAATTATCCAACCAGTTTTAATGTATGCATGTGAAACCTGGGAAAGTACTAATAAAATAAAGCACTAATTAAACTGTTTTCAACAAAGATGCATCAGAAGAATATTAAATATCCACTATTGAGACCACGTCAAAAATGAAACAGAACGCGAAAGGGTACGTGGACAGAGAAAATTAGATGAAATAGTTTCTGAGAGAAGGTTGAGATTTTTAGGTCATTTACTGAGAAAGTCTGAGGACAGATAGGCCTACGCAAAGACTGCAGTTAACTGGAAGCCAACTCAAGGAAAACGGAAACGAGGAAAGCTTAGAAGTACTTGGCTAATACGATCAACAAGGATTTGAGAGCATTAAACAAATCATGGGAAGACGTTGTGAAGATTGCTGATTATAGAAACGAATGGAGGAATGTTGCGCCCTATCATCATCATCATCACTCGTTTATTTCAGAAAACAGTCCATAAGACATTGCACGATACAATGACAGAAACAAGAAAAAAAGACAGAGAATTACGTAATCTATATGTAAGGATAAAAAGAAAGCTAAACATAAAACAATACTCAGCTTATACAGAACCTTGACATGGAGGAAATAAGAGCATTATGAGATTCTTTGATACGTTTTAACAAACTAAACCGAGAGTTACATAACACTGTGTCAAATACCGGCAACCCAGTAGATAAAAACATTTCAGTGACACTACTATATTTTGGGAAGTTAAAAAATGATTTAACGTATTTTATATAGCAGGACTTCATACGACTAAGAGCAGCTAATTTAAAAACCTTCCACAAGGTTATATCATAGAAGCAAGAACAATAACTTCTAAATAATTTCAATTTAACAGAAACTGGGCAAAAGCCAAATTTTCTTTTAAGAACATTAGTACGATAGAATAAATTCCTTATCTCACGATTAATGTCCAAATCATCATGAAGATCATTCTGTATGACATGACCGAGATACCTAAAGCTGGATAAAAATGAAAGCTCATGGTTATCAAGAACAAAATTTGAAAAGTTAGCACAAATAGATTTACATATGATAAGCGGATTAAATACCATACAAACAGTCTTTTTTGTGTTGCACATCATGTTAATTTCCCTGGTTGCAAACTCTAGCACATACAATAAGTGTTGCAGAGCACGCCAAGAAGGAGCCAACAAAACCATATCATCTGCATACGCTAAGACGTTAATGAATCTGTTCATGAAATAACAGCCTATACCAGATTGTGTAACTTTGAGTAACACTCTACGAATATAAAAGCAGAACAGAAAAGGAGACAATATCCCTCCCTGCAGCACGCCATTAGAAATCTGAAAGCTACTAGAAATTGCTGATTGCCATTTATTAATAGAACTTTGGCGGCTGTACCAAAACGCAAGAACACGCGTTACTAAGAAACATTCAGCTGAGGGTTTACTGTCCAATAACTCACTGAAAAGCAACCAGTAATTAACTGAATCAAAAGCTTTAGAAAAGTCAATAAAGCTTACAAAGACATGACTACCATTTCTTCTGTAATGTTCAATAACTTGCTTAAAAGCATAGGTACAAGTGGTAGTAGAGTGGTCTTTCTTAAACCCAAACTGATAGTCATCTGATTCATCTGCCGAAACAATGTAGTCAAATAATAAGGACTCAAATATTTTAGACATTGAGTTAGACAAGGCAACAGCACGATAATTATCAACGTCAGATAAATTCTTGTTCCTATCCTTAAGCAACGGTATGAAGACAGTGTCAGAAAAGGAAGAGGGGACATAGCCAAACTTGAGAAATAAATTAAATAAAAAGCACAAATATACAGAGAGACGATTGCCACCATACATAAATGCTTCAATATGTATGCCATCAGGACCAGATGCTTTACCCTTTTTCATTTTACTAAGTACATTAACAACATCCTTAAGCGAGATAAGAGACAACTTTGTGGACTCAGAACAGAAATTGGTGTTATAAACAGTAAGTTTCTCATTAAATGCAGTCTTGTGTACTGAAATAGGATCCCGATTATAAAGGGCACCAAAGTGATTCTTCCACATATTAGCAATATTGTCAGCACCTGAAGCGCTTCCTATACTGATTACATTGTTATTAGCATTACATCTATTCATTTTAGATATCTCCGACCAGAATTTGATTGCATTGTTACTAGCTAAATTGTTAGCTAAAGCATCAGCTTTCAGTGCTTCTTGATTCTGTTTACAATGTCTTAGAGCAAGCTTAAATCTAGCTCTAGCCAACCTCATATCAACAAACAGAGAACCCTGCCTGGGTTTACCAGCTGCTGACCAGTTCATAAAGCTATCCCTGGTCTTTCTTTCACATAAGTATTCCATCCAGGAATAATATGATCATTACATTTAACTATATTAGCGGGAATCATTTTGTGAACAGCATCTTTTACACATAGAATAATATCATTATAGAAACTGTCAATTTTGCTAATAGACAATTTATTAACAGAAGGATTAGGATCCATAATGATATCAAAAGGAATGAGAATACCACTGAGTAAAATATCCAGGTAATTAGTGTACTGCGGCAATTTATATGAATCACACACATTCCACAATGGGGTAACATTAACTTTAGTATTAACAGCATCATTAACATGAGCAATATTTTCAGAATGTATATTCACATTAAAAGAAACAGGTTTATGGTCAGATACAACTACATCCTCCAAAATGTGAATACTTGAAATCATTTGATCAAATGAACTACTGGCAAGAATGTGATCTATCCAAGATCTTCGCAAGCCATCATCACTTACGTACGTATGAACATTGCTTAATCTAACCATGTCAGAAACATTAAGATTATTTTCAACAGCAAATAGCGAAAATTCATCAAAAAACCTAGTACCAGTATTACAATTAAAGTCACCAGCAATAACAGTGTGTTGAGCCACACTACTATCCATAATAGCTTTAAGGTTGCTTAAACAATCTATGTATTGTTCTAAGCTCTCACTGTCGCCATAATCAACTGGCATATATACATTTAAAAGCAATACAGAGCCTAATGTTGTATTGAATTCTAAACCTGTTATTCTAGAATCAACACTATCAACTACAGTGTACTTATTAAAAATATCATTTCTAAATAAAATAGCTGTACCACCATACGGACGCCCGACTAATATATTATTAGAAATATCAACAGCAGAGAGCCCAACAGACAGAAAACTAGCATGAATACGACCTAAATAGTTCAATTCATTAGGTAACAGCCAATGTTCTTGAAAGAGTATAATATCATGGTTATTGCAAATGTCACTTATAGCAGGAGTACAGTTTTTAACAGATCTGCAATTAAAAGAACAAAATCGGAGCTCAGAGGACCTGTTCATTGTTTTATCCTGAGCACTAACATAATTAAGACTAGAATCATACTGTGGTGCCATTTAGATTGCGATTGTTAACAGAGTGATAAAATTTCCTCACTAGAATGCCCTCAGGCCAACAATTAACAGAAAAAATAACATCAGACACTTGCTAAAAATTATTAGCATCAATATTGCATGTAACTGAAAATGAAGCATAGCAATCATATCTGGTAGTTAACTTAGTACAAGTTAATGACTCATCAGACAGACGATATCCAGTAGATGCTGCAACATTATCAATCGCATAATTTCGAACATCATCGACAGCAGGGGCGGATTTGACTGGTGGGGGGCCTGGGGCCCAGTTTTTCCGGGATCGCTTTCGATAGATGAAACTGTCGTTATAGCATTCAAATATTCAAATTATCAAATAAATTGAATACAGTAAAATGAAACCGAATAAGATTATTAAGATACTCGACTGCTGATCAGTATGTGCGGGGTTCAAATCCTGGGCTCGCCCGTCACTGACATTGCTTTCGAGCAAGGAAACTGACGTTAACATCAGCTTGACCAGCTTTTTACTTTACCAGCTGTTTAACAACAATCACAGTAAAATAAGTTGTCTTATTTGCGCCTAATAGTCTAGGACCATGTATGGTCTTTCAAAGAGGGAGTGTAAGATAAATTCATTTAGAAAGTTTAAATGGTATATTCTATTAACCCAGCAAACACCACATGCGCCCAAAAACATAGAGTGGATATACTATCAGCGGCTGTTCAATTCCAGTTACTCTTCTAGACTTAGCTTTTGCAAAGTTAGTGATAACGTCGTTAAAATTTATTTCCTGCAAAAGATCAGATTCAATGCTCATTATTACAAGCTTAATCAGTCGTTCTTGAGTCATGGATGTTCTGAGACGATTTTCGATTAATTTGAGCTTCGAGAACGAACGTTTGGCACTGCAGTTACTGACCATCAAAACGAGATATATTCTTAACACAACTGCGACATTTGGAAAACTATCCAAAACTCCTTTTCTAATAATGAGTCTGTATAAATGCAGTTCACTGCTAATGTCTGTAGGCTCTTCGTCTGTAAAGCTATAAGCAAACTTTGCGAACTGAAGCAGCTCATCAGTAAACGAATTGTCCAGATCATCTGGGTACGCTTTGATGAGTGTTTCGGCTGCACTTTTAATATCAGCTGAAGATAGTTTTGATAAGCACCCAAAGCAACCAAATCGACTGGATAGTTCTTCATAAGCTTGGAGACGATGGTTCAAAGAATGTATGAATTGGTCAATTACAGGGAGGAAGCTCTCTACTTCGTGTACCTTATTGACGGCTCTAGTTTTGTCTCTTCTGCTGATCCATAGTCCAAGGGATCAAGGCGAGCATTGCGACGACTCTTTCGTTTTACCATCTGCATGTAACTAGTTGACTGACTTAGCTCTTTACCTTGCTCTTCATAGTTTTCAAAGAAATCACGTCTTGTGTAGATGAAGTCCCTCAAACTAGTAAGTAGAGCAAATGCTGTATTCAGATTAAGCTTTGCATATTGCAAACTACGATTGGTTGCATCCACCCTCTGAAGAATATCATCCCAGAATGCTGTTTAAATCCCGATTTCCAACTGATTCATCCGAGCCAATAGTCCTTCAGCCTCACAACGAACGCAAGCCTTCTCTTCAACATTATCGTTGATCTGGTCTAATGCTCTACTTATTTGCTGGTACCTCAACATCAAAGCCTTTGTTGCGTCGGCTCTGCATGACCACCTAGTAGTGGTGACCCGCTTGAGAGTTAAGGAATCATTGGCAGATTTCAAAGCTTCAGCTAGAATTTTATTTCGATGTGTAGAGTTTGTAAAGAAGGTGTATAGTTTTTCAAGAAAGTCAAAGTAATTCACTGCACTTGAGCAGGACTCGGCTGCATTTTTTCCAACGAGATTGAGAGAGTGTGCTGTGCAAGGAATTCAGGACGCATAAGCATTCCTCTCAATTACCTTAGCCTGCAAACCATTGTAGATGCCACTCATGGCAGAAGCATTATCATAGCTTTGACCTCTAATGTTTTCCACATCAAGCTCATGTTCATTTAGAAACTCTATCAGAGCATCAAATATTTCTTGCGCTTTATGTCCTTTGTTGGCCATGAATGTAACAAAACGCTCTACAGGAGAATCATTCTCAAGGTACCGAAGCACTAGAGTCAATTGATCCACATGACTTTCGTCAGGTGTGGAGTCCAATGAAATAGAAAAGTACTTAGATAGCTTAACACGACGAACAATTTCAACTAAAACTGTTCTTCCCATAATTGATATCAGCTCCTCCATTATTGCTGAAGACAAATAGTTAGTGTGACCACTACCTCGACTGCCATGGTTCTTCATGTGTTGAGCTAGAAATGTGTCGTAGAGTGCAATCAGCTCTAGAATACCAAGGAAATTTCCATTTTTTGGCGAACCAAGTAATTCATTGTCTCCTCGAAATGCTAATCCGCGCTCAGCAATGAATTTTATAACAGTAATAACACGCTCCAAAACCAATTTCCAGTATTGCTCCTGTTTCTGGATTTCTTGCTGCAAATTGGTATCAATTCTTTCTAGTATCTTCTGTCTCTGAGTAAATGCAATAGTCGATTCAATGTGTTCTTTGGATTGTTCATGACAACGAAGCTTTTCAAGGGCACGCTTCCAGTTTGAAAATCCTTTGCCAACTAGCAACGAGTGAGCTTGCGGAGTATCTTTGTTCATTAGCCTACACGTAAAGCAGTACACGCATCCCTTCATTGTCGAAAAGCACAACCAGTTTCTTCTGGTTACTTCACCATTGTGATTCTTACGATAAAACAAACTACTGGTACAAATTCTCGGAATGTCTCTGTCATTTCTATTCTGTTGAACTGAATACTCCTCAAACAAGTCTTCATTACAATTCTGAATTGATGATGGACCAACCTTCACCCAGTAGTCTAGCATGTTTTCATCAATTTTCACTGGCCACACTCCAATATCATTTCCGCCAGGGGCAGGCACAGACGGAGCTTTTTCATCAGATTTTTCAAAATCAGAATCCAGTGATTTGACATCTTCCGAAGAGTCATTGTCCGCAATCTGATCTACAACCAAATTAGAATGTTCAGTGGAGTCTGAATCATATTCAACATCTTTCATTGAGGCAGTTTCAGCATAACACAATTTAGAGGTTGAAGTATTAGATGTTTCAACTTTCACATCATTTATTATCTGCGGTTTCCTCTCAATTGATAGAAAGTCACTTATTTTGCGTGATTTTTTTACATCCTCCTCTGCCTTCTTAGCTTCTTGTTTTGCCTTACGTTTCTTTTCAGATCCAGAGTGATACAATCTGGCTCGATTTTTGTGCCTGTCTCCAGTACGTGGATTTTCCATTTTATTTAACACTGTTAATATTAAAGGCTAGCAATTATTATTGATAATTGATTTGTACACTCATTTTTTAAATTTTAGACTCTAAAAAATTGATGAATCTGGTGGGAGGCCCCGTTTGGTGGGGGGGCCCGGGGCCCGGGCCCCCCCCCTAAATACGGGCCTGATCGACAGTTGTGGCTGGATCCAGTCTAGTCAGGAAAGCACTGCAACGTTTAATTACTTTCGCAGCAGCTAGTTTAGAAGTTACAGCTCTGCCAATAAAAACTTTCTTACTGGCTACAGTCGATGTCTTCTTCATAGCACCTGTGCTCACTGATTTCTTCAGCACATCAGCCATAGTGGTTAAGGCAGAGTCTAAAGTTGACCTGAAAGCATTAGAGCTATCCACTGATACGGAATCAAAAGCTGCCCTATCTACAGGCTTAGTAGTATTCAGTGCCGCATAGACATTACCTGAATTGACATCCACTTGTGTATCCTTCCTCACCCTACCAGTCGTTGTCCATTTCACACGAGAACTTTTACCAGCATCAAAGATTTTAGTATTAGCCTAAGCATGCGTATCAGATACATTCACGGAATCCTGTGCAGTAGAATTAGTTAAAACACAGTCAGAGTTATCATTCCTTTGACTAGAGCACGTCACAAGCTTCCTAAGCTCCGATAGCTCATCACGCAACTGCCCAAACTGTCTCACTTCAGATCTCAGCAAACTGATCTCCTGTAATAAAGCAGATACATCACAATGCTTGATTTCAGCAGGAGGTAAACGATTGAGGTCCACGGCGTAGTACACAGGAAGTGTGATGGATGGATTGAGACATACCTTGATAATGTCTTCCATAGTTATTCTCATCTTGGAATCACCCTGTCTTTTCTTTAAACGCTGCGAGGAATGTTTCTCGATTAGATTCCGAGCCAATATTATTTCATTTTCCTTATAGAAGGAAGAACAAACAGTAACCAGGTGGTCAAAAGATAAGATATTACACTTATCCATCACGAAGCATAGGAGCTCATTACGAACAGGAGTGAGGGAAATAGCATCACCCACTGTCATATCTCCAGCCTTCATCGCTATAATCGGTTGATCACCAGGCTCAGCTGTTAGTAAATCATTGGATATCACAGTGGAAGACTGTGTTATTCCGCCTACCTCCGTGGAGGGGAAACGAGCAGCTGTGCAATCATCACACAGCATCAGATCACCCTGACGAAGTTTAACCGATTTATCCGAGCGAATAATCGGGCACGAAGCAATATGACCCGGTTCATGAGAAATACCCTCACAACGAGGCATCTTTAGCCAATATCTCAGATCTCTAAAATTATCCGAATTAGAGTTCAGAAGATAATCGTTGGAATGAAGTCATTAATAGAAATATTATATATTAGTAATTTCAATACTTCTAGCAATATTCAAGTAGATTGAAATATTTTTATAACGGTATTTATCTTAAAAACATAAACATCCGCCATTTATCACGACGTCAAAAATCGTGAATTAAAAATTATGGCAGTTGCGAGCCACCCTAGATATAAGAATAGACAAAAAGGATTTTTACCTATGTTCTGTACAAGGAACTGATGATGATGATAAAATATATTACCCTGGGATTTTTCCTTCAAAGCTGCCAACACTAGGTCTTCCAAGGTGGTATACCCACAAAGTACTAACCGAGGCTGATGTAACTTCGACTATTGACAACAGTAAATTTTTGTGCCTCCAGTTAAAATTAATTTGAAGTATTTTACTGAATATTGAATTTGCACAGTTTTAACCTCCTTTTTGCTCATCGGCTTGGCTTTGGTTTGACATCGCGTGCTCGATGTTGTCATTGACGAATTCACTTAACATGACTAATTACCTGAATTTTGGATTTGCACCGTTTTTGTGCTCATCGGTTTGGATTAGGCTCAAGATCGAGTGCTCGATGTTGTCATTGACAATAAACTTTATTTTTTGCACATAGACTGGCCTTTGATTCAAGATCGAGTGCTGGATGTTGTCATCGACTATATGTGATATATAATGCTAGTGAGCTATTTATAGTAACAAAGATTTGTTTGGTTTTTTATTTTTTTGTTTTTTTGTTTTCTGGATATTTTGTTTCAAAAAAAAAATTATGGCAGTTGCGAGCCACCCTAGATATAGGAATAGACAAAAAGGATTTTTACCTTGGCTGATATAAGAATACATAACAAGAACATGGCTGATATAAGAATAGAAAACAAGAACTGTAACAAATCTGATATAAGAATATATAACAAGTACTGCATCAAATCCGATATAAAAATTGATAACAAGAACTACAACAAGTCTGATATAAGAATAGATAACAAGAACTAAAACAAATCTGATATCAGAATACATAACTTGAATTATAGCAAATCTGATATAAGATTAGATAACAAGAACTATAACAAAACTTATATCAGAATAGATATTAAGAACTATTACAAATTTGATATAAGAATATATAACAAGAAATTTAGCATGGCTGATATAAGAATAGATAACATGAACTATAAAAAATCTGATATAAGATTAGATAACAGGAACTATAACATGGCTGATATAAGAATATATACCAAGAACTAAAGCATGGCTGATATAAGAATAGATAACAAGAACTCTAACATAACTGATATGAGAATATATAACAAGAACAATAACATGGCTCATACAATAATATGTAACAAGAACGATAACATGGCTGATACAAGAATATATAGCAAGAACTATAACAAATCTGATATAAGAATATATATATCAAGAACAAAAACATGGCTGATATAGGAATATATAGCAAGAACTATAACAAATCTAATATAACAATAGATAACAAGAACATAAATAAATCCGATATATAGCAAGAACAATAGTAAATCTGATATATGAATAGATAACAAGATCTTTAATAAATCCTATATAGGAATAGATAACAAAAACTATAACAAGTCTGATATAAGAATAGATAACAAGAACTAAAACAAATCTGATATCAGAATAGATATCTTGAATTATAGCAAATCTGATATAAGATTAGATATCAAGAACTATTACAAATCTTATATCAGAATAGATATTAAGAACTATTACAAATTTGATATAAGAATATATAACAAGAAATATAACATGACTGATATAAGAATAGATAACATGAACTATAACAAATCTGATATAAGAATAGATAAAGGGAACTATAACATGGCTGATGTAAGAATATATACCAAGAACTATAGCATGGCTGATATAAGAATTTATAACAAGAACTATAACAAATCTGGTATAAGAATATAACAAGAACAATAACATGGCTGATATATGAATATATTTCAATAACTATAACATGGCCGATATAAGAATATATAACAAGAACTATAACAAATCTGATATAAGAATAGATAACAAGAAATATAACATGTCTGATATAATAATATATAGCAAGATGAACAACATGGCTGATATAAGGATAGATAAAAAGAACTATAACTTGGCTGATATAAGAATAGATAGCAAAAACTATTACATTGCCGATGTAAGAATATATATCAAGAACTACGACATGCGGATATAAGCATATATAACAAGAATTATAACAAATCTGAGATTAGAATATATGGCAAGAACAATAACATGGCTGATATATGAATATACATGTATATCAAGAACAACATGGCTGATATAGGAATAGATAAAATGAACTATAACATGGCTGATTTAAGAATAGATATCAAGAACTACGACATGGCGGATATAAGAGTATATATGCAATATATTGTCATCCTTATAGAACTAAATCTCTTATTATTTCCAATCCGTCCTCTCCTCCAATCTGAGCGTCTCTTATATAGTCTTTCAATTCTCCTGTTTGTGTGACCATAAACTTGGATTAGCATTTCTAAGCTCAGTATTTCGAATAGATCTTCATTTCTTCCTATACTAATCTTATTTCTCCATATATTCCTTATATACTATATACTTTTGCCTTTTATTGTAATTTTTATTTTCTTTGAGTTTTAATTCAAATAATTGAGAATGTAGGATTCTGTATCAGTTAATGAGTAGAGCTATATGTATGTAGCACGTTTAAAGCAAATGTCTTTAATATAATTAATATATTGTCTTACTAGCGCAGGAGTAATGTCATGAAGTTTAAAATGGCAGATCCTTAACCTTCGTGGGTTCGAATCCCAGCCGCGCTGATCTGAGAGTAAAATCTCGGCCGTTCTCTGGACTGGTTACACAGAAAATGGACTAAATTGCTTAACGGTTTAAACATGTGGTATTAAAAGTGATAGATATCAACGTAGTTGATTAATTCACTATAATGCGTGTTTACTTTTATATTCGGTAGAAAATATGGTCAATTTTAACAATAGTCTATATCGCTTATTCTTAGATTCTGTGCACTCGTGAGTACCTGTTACCACTGAAAAATCGAATTTTGGCGTAGTCTACTCTTTTCTCTTCAAAATTTTAATTAACGCACAATTTATTGAAAATTGCAGATTAGAAATACACGTGTGTTCTATCGATAGTAAAACTATAGTTTAGGCCCTTATTGACGAGGTTTCGGCATATATCAATAACATAAATAACACAAACATGTCTATGTAGGAAATCAAACTCAACTGAAACAAGTATTAAAGTGTCAATAAATGCGAAATTTATGCAAATCGTGAAGTATTTAGTCTATTTTGCATGTGTATAGGAAGAAGAATAGTGAAATTGAGAGTGGTAAATTCGAGATTAGATCGCAAATTGATTTTGTGGGCTTAACGTCAAGCCTGACAGTATTCCGTTCAAGAAGTAAAGTGTACAGATAACCGTTGAACAACTGAAACCCGATCATCATCAAACCGACTTCGCCACTGGCTGGAGTCAGTGGCGAAGTAGGTAAGATACTCGACTACGGATCAGTATGTGCGGGGTTCAAATCCTGAGCTCGCCCGTCACTGACGTCGCTTTCGAGTGAGGACACTTACTTTAACCTTAGCTTTATCATAGTGGTTGATCCAAATGACCCATCAACCAAACCAGTGGTCAGACAGGACTGAGAGATGATCCATATTGATGCGAACTGTCTCAGAAGTCCAGAAGATCAGAGTAAATCCCATTGGTCTCGAATAAACCTGGTCAAGAATTTCAGACCCTCGGTATCAATTTATTAGCATAATACATATATATTATACAATTATGTATCAAAAAGAAAGTTATTTAATCCAATCTGAACTTCATATCCACTCATATGCGGACATGAAGAGGAAAACGGAAGATAGAGGCAAATGGAGGCACTATTTACCATGAACCTGCCAGTAGGCAGTGCACTAAGAGAGAGAAAGAGAGAGAGAGAGAGAGATATACATTATATGGGCTGAAGTGTGTTTAACGTCAAGGTTCAGAAGTACAAGGCTACTCTTCAAGACGACTCGACACACTCGAGCTACCGTCACAAAGATTAAGGTAACAGTAAGACACTGTCAAGTCAACTAGAACCGTTCTCTCATTTGAGAACAGTTCAACAGTTAGTAACATTATAATTATCTGTTAGATACATTATATAAATTGTATGATATAATTAAATAGTTTTATCAAAAGGTAACAAATGAGGAAGTTTTGGAGAGAGTTGGTACCGATAGACAGTTGATAAAAGCATTAAGAAATAGGAAGAAGAGTTGGATAGGACATATCCTAAGTGGGGAAAGTCTATTAATGGAGGTCATTGAAGGTAGAATGGAAGGAAAAGGAGGCAGAGGAAGGCCTAGATTAGGCACATGTATGTTAGATGATTTAGAGACCCACTCATATGTGGATATGAAGAGGAAAGCGGAAGACAGAAAAGAGTGGAGGCAAAATATACCAAGGACTGCCAGTAGGCAGTGCACTCGAGAGAATTAAATGAATTGCAGGAGTTGAAATTGTGGTGTCTTTAGCTATGGAGAAACTTGTAGCTTCCACGCCAGCAGGAACAAGTGTAGCCAGGAGGGCAAGCCGAGCCAGGGGACCCGGGGAATCTGCGGGGCAGAGAACTATCGACACAGCGACCCATTGTGTACATGACGCTGTCGCAGTATTTATCACATTCAACAGTGGAGCGACGATTTCTCTCCAGAGCTTTCTCAATCAAACCTTGGTCTTCCTCTTTCATCGCTGGAGCTCCTTCAACTATGGACGTCATCCATCAGAATCAAAAAGATTGAGAAGACGACGAGAAGATTCTTGGTGAGCTTCATTGTCATGATGATGTTTAACTTCTCCTGAAAATAAAATAATCAGATTTTAGACGGTTTTAGTATTTTAAAAAGGAATATAGAAAAAATTATCTTTAACAATTTATTGGAATTAGGAAATACATTTTATTTAGATGCACCTATTATATAGCATAGGCCTAAATTAAAATTAAAAACCAAATTACATTTAAGTTTGTCAAACAAAATAAAATAAACAAAATGAAATTAATAAAATTAATAAACTGAATTAAATGTCAACGTAGTTATAAATTGTTCCATTTCGAAAAATGGTGCAATAGTATTGGTAATTTGAAGGATATCCTATATAGGATATCCTATATGAAAGCCTCTCTCTCTTTCTCTCTCTCTCTCTTAGTGCACTGCCTGCTGTTAGGTCCATAGTGTATATCGACTCCACTCTTCTCTGTCTTCCGCTTTCCTCTCCATGTCCACCTATAAGTGGATCATTAAATCATCCATAACATTCCTTTTGATATACCATTATTCTTGGGGATATGCTTTGACGAGGTGGGCGCCTATGCCTTCCTCGGCTTCGATTAACATTTTCTGGGCAGGGGCTTCTGTCCCTGAGAAAACAATCCCGTTTACCCATCTGAAATCCTATCTGCACCTAAATGATATGACATGAAGTCGTATATTATATATCGGAATCTAGACAACAGTGCCTTATGCCCTGCTAAATACCGAAATGCCAAATACATATAGGTATTCGGCAGACTACATTAAGCAAATATACTGTAGAAGTAGCGTTTAATAATAATAAGAATAATAAAGGTTTAACGTCCGTTTCCTCATCCAGGGATAATGTCAGGGACGTCAAAATGACAAATACAATTTATTAGCAGTAGGCCTAATGGTAGAAGCTAAAAGTACATGATCTGAATTTTTCTCAAGAAAAATTAGAAAGTACTTGACAGTAGTACTACTGAGTAAAACGTAAAAGTAGCCTTCTCATATTTTTTCAAGAAAAAAACAATTACACTGATTGAAAGATTTTACACATTCTAAAATTGCTTAAAGTTATTGCATTAAATTATATTTAAAAACTACAATTTTAAATTTAAGTTTTGAAGTTTGTAATCTAAAGGAACATTCGACTTTAGTACTTTACTTGGACGGATTTTCTGGAATTTGGAATTTTCACCGTTTTTGGACCTTCTTTTTGCTCGCTGGTTTACTTTTGTTACAATAGTGCTCGATGTTGTCATTGATGACTGTAGCACTCTAATTGTTGTTGCTGTTGTTCGCCTTATGCATACATGCTAAATTGCTAATAGACGATTTAAAAGTTCTAGAGTACATTATGACAACAACAACAACTGAGGAAGGCAACGGGAAACCACCTTAGAAGCCATACTCTTCCCAAGCTATAGGCTACATAAGGTATGGATAAGGCATAGACTTTGTGAAATGATTAACATGTTGATCTAAGGAGTGCTCTTACGGAGCGAGAAAGCAGACTTTGAGTATGAATATGTACCTTGAACCTGCCACTTGGCAGTGCACTGAAGAGAGAGAGTGAGTACATTGTATTTTGCCTCCACAATTACGTTTAAATCAACATGATGAGCTTGGACTCCCTCTCACTCTCTCCTGTGTTCTGTTAAGTGGAAGGTTAAAGGTACTTATTCATAGCCATTTCCTGTCCTCACTCTTCTAGAAGAGCATTTAACCCATTATCGATAAATCCCTTCATAATAGTTTATGCTTTCACACACCTTAATGTAAATTATATAGCATTGGAAAAAATTTCTTATTAGATGGTTTTCCGTTTACTTCCTCAATTCTTAATCGGTTTTTCAGTAGCCTCTTATAACATGTAAGTTTGCGGTTATTCTATTCTGCTAGCATATATTGTTTAATAAAAATATTGTCGATTAATATCGGTATAATATGGCGAAACTAACAAGACTTTTTTCTCTTAGGCTGCTATAAAAGTATAAGTAGGCCTATATATATATACATTAAAATACATGCAGTACTTTTCAATTAAAATTATCAGACAAATTATTTACTTAGCTACTAGCAAAGGTATCGTTTGAGTACTTTATACTTTAACCAGGTAATTTAACTTTAGGTACTATAAAACACAATTACGTATAGACGGATATCCTACGTGTGTATGAAGCTAACGTTTGACTCTCTCGCTTACAACATACGTATGTGTTGAAAACACATTTCTTCCCACCATAGATTTTTTCATCTTGCCTGACTGTTGTTTTGATCACCGGACCGGCACCGTTTAGGATCGTTTTCTTTCTCTTCAGCACATGTTTTTTTCAGATCGTTTGAGGTGAATCGATTTGTAGTAACACGTGATGGGGGATGTCCCTGACATCATCCTTATATGAGGAAACGGACGTTAAACATTTATTATTATTATTATTATTATTAATTTTTTTTATATTTACCCCGGTGTAAAGAACCTGGGGTTTGATAAAAACGATTCAAGTAATACGAGCTGAATCGCCGCCCGGCTAGTCGAGGTCATCAATCTTCTTAAAAGAATTGTTGAGGCAGACTGTATTAAATCTTTGCAAAGTCATGGAAAGCCTTTGCCAAAGAATTATTATTATTATTATTATTATTACTATTACTATTATTATGACACCCATGAATACTTCTTACAAAACCTATTCCTAACATTATAACAAAAGCACAACACAATACGACCTCTGCGATCAGTCCTGACTCTCTAATGAATTCTATTAAACACAGCGTTTCACAAGTGCTACTTTGACTGATGCGAACTCTAATAACACGTGGCCTTTCTAACCAACGTATATTTATAGTACAAATGTCGAGTCTTCTTTATTTATTTCTCTACGATCGATAGGATATCTTTCTCATAATCCAGTTTTAATCAATTTTACGTTATTTATAATAACATTGACGAGGTCAGAGTCATTTTAATAGTTGTGATAAAATCTGAGCAAACGTTAACAAGATGCGACGTAAAAAATAGTTAAAATTGATCAGAATAATAAATATCGTTGATATTATCACAATTATCAACGAAGCACACGAGGTGAATGTGACAGCTTAAAGAACGCCAGATGTTCTAGAGACAGACCCTAAATTATTCTCTCTCTCTCTCTCTCTCTCTCTTAGTGCACTGCCTACTGGCAGGTCCATGGTATATAACGCCTGCACTCTTCTCTGTATTTTGCCTTTCTCTTCATGTCCACATATGAGTGGATCTTTAAATCATTTAATATAGGCTACCCAATCTCGACCTGCCTCTGCCTCTATTTCCTTCCATTCAACCTTCTATGACCCATTTTAATTGATCCTACGCTATAGTCTGTATCCTAACCAACTCATTTTCCTATTTCTTAATGAATTTCTCAGCTTAGATATTTCTCAATTTATATGGGCCCCAATAGGGGCCCATATATTTGGTATACTAGGAGCCCTGTATAATGGATGGGGGCCCGAAAAATGTTGACCGTTTCACTAGCTCTCAATTTTCATATTAACCACTGTATTAGAGGTAAAAAGGGTGTGAGTAAAAAATGTGAACTCTGTGAGATTGAGTGAGAGAGAGGGAGAGAAAGACGGCTATATTATGAGAGAAAGTGAGATTGAAAGTGATTGAGCGAGAACGAGAGAGAGAGAGAGAGAGAGAGAGAAAGAGAGAGAGAGAAAGAGAGAGACAGAAAGTGCTAGTTTGTTAGTCACGCAGATGAACTTGAGACGAGAGTGTCAGTGTGGTCGAGTGATGGATGTGAAACACTTGTGAGGTTGAGAGACCTAGGCGAGAGAGAGAGAGAGAGAGAGACAGAGAGAGAGACAGAGAGAGAGAGAGAGAGGCAAAAAGAGAGAGAAAAAATGAAGAAGAAAGATGCTTAGGCTATATCACAGTGACACACCTGTAGTGTTCTAACTTCTTGTACTGAGAGAGAGAGAGAGAGAGAGAGAGAGAGAGAAAGAATATGAGAGTTAATCACTGGCCAAACTTGCTATTAGAGTGATTTAAATTCTACTAGGTACTAGGTGGATGTAAATGTAACTTATAGAAATTGTTTAGAAAAATAGTTTTTAAAAATAATTTATTGAAATAGTTTATAAAATGTGTTTATAAAAATTGTTTTTAAAGAAATATGTTTATAGAAATAGTTTCAATGATTTAGGTACAGTTTAATTTATTTTTTATTTTTTCGCATTTCCGTAATTTAGTTCATCTGCATGAGTGAGATAGTGAGAGAGAGAGAGAGAGAAAGTGTGATTGAGAGAGATAGAGAGAGAGAAAGAGACAATAGAGTTATTTAAATTATCATCCACTGTGACATCAAGCACTCACACGTTACGGTGTATTTATTCATTTACCGATCATCTACACAGGAATATCCTAGCTGTGGTTAAAGTGGGAATTGAGAGCTACGGAGGAACGGTATTTGTCGAGCACCATTTAGGCCCCTAATGTATTTACAAGTCTCCTAGTATCGAACAAGGGCCCCCCCTGAAGTGCAACGCACCTCAGAAAAAATGATCGTTCGAAATGAACTTGTGTTGAAGTCCCTTTATTAAGTTGTTTCAACTTAAATGATGTACCTTTTGTTTCAGACATATTGTTCGATTAACTCAACGTATATCGTAATCAGAAAATTTAGAATATATTTTACTACAAGTAAAATCTTAACAAGTAAACACGAATAGACTGACAATGTTCTCTTCTGTAGTGTTCGTGTAATCTGAGGTCGATTCTGTAGTGACAGTGCATTAGAATGACGATCATAGAGAGACGTGAAATGATCCTACAGTATGTTATTCTAGTTACCAGTGTGTCTCTATGCTTGAGTCAACAGTCTTCTACACCTGTACCGGGGGGTGAGAGCAACATCTAAAATATAACTAATCTAATTTTAAATTAATTAATGGATGCAGCTAACCGCTGCACGGTGCCTCTCTCTCACTCTCTCTCTCTCTCCCTCTCTTAGTGCACTGCCTACTGGCAGGTCCATGGTATATAACGCCTCCACTCTTCTCTGTCTTCCTCTTTCCTCTTCATGTCAACATATGAGTTGATCTTTAAATCATCTAATATACCTAATCTCGAGCTGCCTAATCCTTTTTTTCCTTCCGTTCTACCTTCTATGACCTCTTTTAGTAGACTTTCCTCCTGTAGAATGTGTCCCATCCAACTCTTCTTTCTATTTCTTAGTACATTTATCAGCTGTCTATCTGTGCCAACTCTCTCCAGAACCAGAGTTCAATAAACCATTCAATCATTAAAAAATTAATCAATCAATATTAAGTGGGGTTTTGTGGGGTTGTGGAATAGAGAATATTGTTTTAGAGATTTCAGATGAGAGAGTAAAACTCTTAGGATAGTGAAGAGGTATCTAGATGAATTAACAGTGATAGTTGAAGCTAAGTTTTTGAATTGTAATATATTAAGATGAATTATGTGAT
Organism: Enchytraeus crypticus; assembly: GCA_905160935.1. NCBI lineage: Eukaryota > Metazoa > Annelida > Clitellata > Enchytraeida > Enchytraeidae > Enchytraeus > Enchytraeus crypticus. The sequence continues at coordinate 846,961 of CAJHZI010000493.1, read as the reverse complement.
AATTTAATATACTTGATATTCTCGTCATTAATGAACTGAAGACCTCTTTACTGCTATAGCTCTATTATTTAAATTATTGTAATATTTTCGTTATATCGTCGTAACTATGCCTGTTTTTGTAAGATGTAAGAATGAATTATAACTGATTTGCTTGTTAATTTAAGAAAACGAGTCTCTGCACTTTAATAAGCTCATATATCTACGAGAGAGGACCTTCATCTATGGAGGCTATGCAGTAACTTATTGCAGCTGTGTGCCCAATGTATTATAGGCCTATATGAATGTCTCAATAGCATATAGTGGTAAGAGGCGTCAAGTAACGTCTTGAAGTTTAAATGCAGAACCTGAGGTGAATTGAAAACATTTAGACTAAATTGCTTCTCTCAATAGCTTAGTGATTAGAGGCGTCAGGTAATGTCTTGAAGACTTGAAGTTTTAAATGACAGCTTCTGCATGAAGTAAATAGGAAATATTTAAAAGTAAAAAGCTAAAGCTAACGTTAACGTCAGTTTCCTCACTCGAGTGCGATGGCAGTAATGGATGAGCCCAGCATTTGAATCATGCACACACTGATCAGCGGTCGAATATCCTACCGACATCACCAATGGCTCCAATTTTCATTAAAATGGTTAGGGGCCTACTAATGCACCGTGTTATGCATGTGTTATCTAAGGAGATGGAGCCACCTGTACTATCCCTGCCCACCTAAGAGGCGACTACTTCTCTATGGAGAGTGGCAGTGACACTCACACACTCATCAATCCTCTCTCTCTCAGCAACGAATACTTCGCAGGGGTCTGCGCCAACAGATCTGATGTTAATGGCTCTGAGGATGCTAATGGCTCCTTCGAGACCTACCTGCTCCTACGAGATACGTACGTGATACCTATCAATCGATTGATTGATCAACCAATCAATCGATTGATTGATTGATCCATCAATCAACCGATTGATTGGGATATAAGTCAATCGATCATTCAATCGAGCGATCAATCAATCAATAAATCGATCAGTCAATGAATCATTCGTTCAATCAATCGATTGATTGATCGATCATTCGATCGATTGGTTGATCTATCAGTCAATCTATTATTCAATCGATCGATCAATCAATCAATCAGTCAAATGACGAATAGATTAATCAATCGATCAGTTAAACAATTAAGCGTTCAATCGACCGATCGATCAATGAATCAATCAAATTAATTAATTATTTAATATATAATAAATTAATAAATAGGCCTGCATAAATTTATTAAATAGTTAGGCCTAAATATATAAATAAATACACACTGATCTTTTAATCCTGATGATTACGGAAAAATGCTTCGAATTAAACACGACTCAGTCAAACGTTCACTTTCGTGGTCTCTACACACCCGAGTTCGTAACGCTGAGAGTCTAACTAACTATTCTTATAGCATTTGAGAAACGTTGCTTTATGTGTAGTTGTAAGCTATGTTAGTAGTAAGTGTGTCAGGCTAATTAATCAAAAGTGTTGAATTGTGAACTTCGATTTCTAAGGAAGTGAATTGTTCACTCGTATATCAGCCACATATCTGTAATAATCTGAACAATGTTTTGTTTGGAATTACAAGTGGAAATGAGTTTATTCATGAAGTTAATAGAGTTATTTGGATTCTATATACAGAACCAGTAACTGTTATCGATGTTATTACATGGTTCCCCGCACTCCAAATGTTCTACAATACAAACAAAGTAAGTTTGCACAGACAGATTATTTTGTTTTAATTTAAACAAGTTAACCTCAGGCATTTACAAGACTGTCATGGAGAGTTGGACGCTCAAATTCCAATAGTTTGTTGATAGTCAGATATTGCTAAAAACTATTACGAGTTTCTCTCTCTCTCATATGCAAACTGCCTATTATTCTGTATATCAGGTACACTAATTATAGCTGGTACAAAGCATACACATTCGGAACTGAAATATCTCGAGATCTACATGTGTGCTTAATTTTGCTAAACTATGTTAAACTATCTTTTACTCCACTTTCCTCTGGTCTATTGCATCATGCGTTGTTTAACTAGCTAACATCACTAGTCTCGATCTTCCTCTATATTTTACCTCTAACATTACTTCTTGCGATAGCCTATTATAATATAATGTAATGATTGACATGGTCCTTGCTAGAAATAAAGCTGGTAAAGCAAATTTTAACTTCAGCTTCCTCATTCGAAATCGATGTCAGTGACGGGCGAGTCCAAGAATTGAACCCCGCACATACTGACCTGTGGTCGAATATCTTGCCTACATCATCACTGGCTCCAGCCAGTAGTAATAAGCAGTAATTCCTGTTGTTGTTGTTGTCACAGCTAACCTGTCCTGTTGTTGTTGTTGTCACAGCTAACTGTATAACAGTGTCTACAGGAAGTCAGAACCCCTCACTACAGGCTGTCTGCTCTCAGATAGAACCCCTCGCTGACTTCTACACGTTCTTCCGTATCTCATCTTATCATCATTTATTTCGAATGTCTTAGTAGCGTAGTGGTAACGTCATGAAGTTTTATCTGACAGATCCTGAGGTGAATTGAAACCTCGTGGGTTCGAATCCCAGCCACGCTGATTGAGAGTAAAATCTCGGACATTCACTAGACTGATTGTAACCAAAATGGACAAATTTTATAACGGTTTAAAAATGTGGTATTGAAAAGTAATAGATATCAACATAGTCGATCATTTCACTATAATGCGTGATTATTTTTTACGTTATTCTCGTTTTACCTGCCGTTATATAAGTTATCCTTGTCATCTTGGTTTTGTTTATCATTTTTGTTTAACAACTAAATTATTTCTGTATCATTTGCTCATCCTGCATTGGGTTTTTGCAATGAAAACAATGACGAGATATTAATTTTATTTCACTAAAGAATTTGGGCTTTAGACTAGACTTTTTTAGAGATTGTTTTGATTAGGAGTTTGATTCAAGTGACCTCGAATATCTTCACACCGATAACTTTTCGGGTCTTCAATTCATAGTCAATAAATACAAAAACACTGTCAACTGTTCTGTTTGATTTTATTGTGAATTATTTTTAAGTGTTTTAAAAACTTTGTAAAAGGTTTTTCTAATGGCATAATTAATGTACACATTTATTTTAGAAAGATGTCTAAAAATTCAACGACATTTCTGATAATATCTGTTCTTGATACACTAGGTTATTTCCTGTATAAATCTTTACCGTTGAACTGTCTGATATGTAAAATGATTATATATGGATGAGTTGATTAATATACGACTGAATTAGTATAAATTAATTATTAGCAACGAATAGTATAAATTAATTATTAAAATTAATAGTATAAATTAATTATTAAAATTAATAGTATAAATGAATTAGTATAAATTAATTAATAGCAACGAATAGTTGTAACATAATGGCATATCATTCTGATATGCCATTATGTTACAACTATTCGTTGCTATTAAATAATGTTGCAAATTCTGTTTATAAATTTCGACAAGTTTCGGAATTTACTATACCATCGTTCAGAACCTTCTGTCGCGAAAAGTATATCGCTGTACAAGTCCCTAGATACTGGCTATCCCTTCCACCTAATTTACGATCATCTCGCTCCGTTAGCTGTTTCAATATTAATCTTCGTCAGTACTTATTAAGTAAATATTAATGATACTGATCTTAAATGTATAATTAAATATACTTAAATATATATTTATACCTACTATCATTAATTTTTCATAGTTTTTTTATTTTGAACTGTTTTATCTCAATTCTTTAATTTTTACTTTTTAGTTTTCGTTTTTAAGTTCACCATGGTTCACATTTAAATTGTGTTCAATTATTGCATTTACTTGTTTGTTTGCATTGCTTGTGAACTGTACAGGGTTGAATGATCCTTTTTGGTGATCTAAATAAATAAATAAATTATATACGAATAAGAGATGTATGGAATGATTGATTGATAGATGGATTGATTAGTTGATTGATTGATTGATTGATTGACTGCTACAGGCCTAACACTGGTGCGGGTTAACTGTATGAGGACGTTCTACGGGGTGTACCAGTTCTCGTATGAGGTGAGTGACGGCGGAGGGGGGATATGTAACAGCCCCAGCAGTCAAATAGTCGCCTGTCAGGAGCCAGGATCCCCCTACGTCGATAACGAAGTCTTCACCATGTCCTTCGCCAAGTGTCCTGAGGTGTCCGCCTCTGTTAATAGAAGTACGTCATCAATCAATCAATCAATGAATCAATCAATCGATCGATCAAGTGTCCAGAGATGTCCGCCTCTGTTAATAGAGGTACGTCATCAATCAATCAGTCAATCAATCGATAAATCAATCAAGTGTCCTGAGGTCTCCGCCTCTGTTAATAGAAGTACGTCATTAATCAATCAATCAATTGATCATTCCATCAATCAATCATTCGATCAAGTGTCCCGAGGTGTCCGCCTCTGTTAATAGAAGTACGTCATCAAACAATCAATCAATCGATCAATCGATCAATATATCAGTCAATTAATCCATCAATCAAGTGTCAATCAATCAATCAATCAAGTGTCCTGAGGTGTCTGCATCTGTTAATAGAAGTAAGTCATCAATTAATCAATCAATCGATCAATCAATCATTCGATCAATCAATCAATCTAATTATCAATCTATGAATCAATCAATCAAGTGTCCCGAGGTGTCTGCCTCTGTTAATAGAAGTATGTCATCAATCAATCAATCGATCAATCAATTAATCAATCAATCATTAAATCAATCAATCAATCAAGTTTCCCGAGGTGTCCGCCTCTGTTAATAGAAGTACGTCATTAATCAATCAATCATTCAATCAAGTGTCCCCATTTATGGATTGATTGATTGATTTATTTGAATAATGGATTATTTGAGCTGTGAGCGAAAGAGTAATAATAATACACATTATGGTGAAATGATCAACTATGTTGATATCTATCACTTTTAATACCACATGTTAAATCCGTTAGGCAATATTGTCCATTTTCCATGTAACCTATCCAGTGAATGTCTGAGATTTTACTCTCAGATCAGCGCGGCTGGGATTCGAACCCACGAGGGTTCTATTCACCTCAGGATCTGTCATTTAAAACTTCATGACGTTATCTGCACCTCTAACCATTGCGCTATTGAGACATTCAATTGATTAATTAATTGATTAATTGAGTTATTGATTAATTGACTTATTTATTGATTGATGTATTGATTGATTGACTTATTGTTTTGATTGATTGATTAATTCATTGATTGATTGATTGACTGATTCAGACGTGAGGTTTCAGTGCATGGGTAGCTGGGAGGATGGTACAGGTAACGTATGGTCTGCAGTGGCTGATATAGGCGCGGAGGTGTATAGGAGTCGATTCCGCTGTCTGGTCCGTACCAGCCTGTCTAGCTTAATATTTAAATATTATATTTATATGTTATATTATATCTAAATATTATATTTATATTTTGATATTTAAATACTATTTTTATATATTACATTATATTTAAATATCAACTTGAAAAAGCCTTTCTATGGCAGCGCCTATCTATTGCACTCCAGCGTTGTAATGCTCTATGCGTTCGTGGCACATTGGCGAATGCGGCCTCCCAGAGCGTAGAGGAACTATTTTAAATATTTTTCATCTTTCTTTTAATTAAATAAAGTCTTTCTTATCTTATATTTTAGCCCAGGGCCTTATACAGCCCAGGGCAATTTACTTTAAATATCATATTATATTTGAACATTTAAACATTATACTTAAATATTACATTACATTTAAATATTATATTATATTTAAATTTTATATTATATTTAAATATATAAACATTATATTTAGATATTGAAATATTATACTGTATTTTAATATTTAAATATTATATTATACTTAAAATAATTATTAGTACTAACATGTAAATTGTCTGAGATCCGTTTATCAATAAGTTAAATAAGCGAAATAGAAATCTTGTCAACTGAGTTCAGTATGGATGTAAAGTTGAAAGTGAGTTATTCTTCAGTTCTGATCAGAACTCGGACATTTTGCGTAGTTTAGCAGTTTGTGATTTCATTTAAGCAGCTTAATTCACTTAGTTCACTTAATTCATTTAATGCATTTAATTAAATTAATGCATTAAATTAAATTAATTAACTTAATTTCTGATAACGTGTTGAGTGAGAAAACGTACGTTGAGCCCTGAGTGATTTATTGACTTGTGTTGTTGTTGTTGTTGTTCATTGTCACTACGTCAAGTGTCCGACTCAGTACAGTTTAGAGCTAACTCTTCTACGATGTAAGGATCGAATATGTGGAAGCTAGGAAGACAATTAGCAATCACCTCAGCAACCCTATTAGAAACCAAGGCTGGAGTCTAAAGTACATACAATTTTGTTAAGACAAAACACTTGTGATGCTATAAATGTGTCTATAAAATCTGACCGAAAGAAGGAAAATGTGCATTGGTCGTTACGCTATACTTTGTTGTATTTTATAGTTTCCATTTAGTATCGTTTACTTGTGCATCGCAGCACAGATTATACAAACAATAGGAACGTGCATGTAGGTAGATAAAAAATAACAATACACAAGAGGCGACCATAAAAGAGCCATAGCTCTGTTCGGTAATACCATAATTAGTAGCTATAGCAGAGACTACTTGAGTCTGAATTACAAGCAATTTCTATTACATTACCAATTACAATTAGACCCAATCATATGTGGAAATGAAGAGCAAGGCTAAAGCCAGAGAAGAGTGGAGGCATTATATACCATGGACCTGCCAGTAGGCAATGGACTAAGAGCGAGACCAATTGCAGTAAAACCGACGATCATTTCACTAAGATGTGTATTTACTGTTCGTAGTTAACTCGACTGGACCAGCAGTTGGGTAACAGCGAGTCCTACTACACGATGTCCTGGTGGGCTCAGTGTAACTCTCTCAAGAGCCCCTATGAGGGACCTCTCAGACTTAAACTTGTTCCAGGTAATAGACATCTCGGGATATCAATTAACTGGTAGGTAGTTAGGTTGGTTGTAGTGTGTTTAACGTCAAGGTTCAGACACACAAGAAGACTTCTCTTCAAGACGATTCGTCACACTTAGCTACTGTCTTAAAGATTAAGGTAACAGTAATTTAATAGTAAGTCACTGGTATGTAACTACCATGTAGTAACTATAACTGCAATATACCACGTTGGCTATGTCAATTAACTTACGTTACTGTCAATTAATTAATAATAATAATAATAATAAAGGTTTAACATCCTTTTCCTCATCCCGGGATGATGTCAGGGACGATAATTTCGTAACTTATACCGCTATAACTCTCCGTGATGACGTCATGATTACGATGATTTGTGGGTTGTTAGACATCTGCTCATTAAAGAGCGAGATAGCTGAACCTGTGGCTGAATATAACCTTGGACCCGTCATATACTAGGCATAGAGTTTAGAGAGCAACTACCAGCATATGAGCCTAGCATATATCATTCTAAGTTATCAAGAATTACCTTTCCAGCTTTGTTATGCATATCATCTGTCTGAATGATTAATTGATTGATTAACTGATTGATTTATTAACTGATTAATTGATTGATTAACTGAATAAATGATGATATAATTTTTATTTATTGATTAACTGATTCATTGATTAGTTAACAAAGTGATAGACTGAATACCTGATCACTGACCTATGCACATAGACAGCTGTTGAAGCCGAGCTGATTGATTGATTGATTGATTGACTGATTGATTGATTGATTGATTGATTGATTGATTAACACCACAGCGCTGACCTATGCACAGAGGCAGCTATTAACGCCTAGCTGTCAGTACCCGCAGAACCTGACGGGCTCTTGGTACCACGTGGCTGAGCTGGAGTCTCAGGTTAACATCAACACCACTCACATCAGCATGACCACACGGCTCGACCAGTTCAAGGTCAAGTGGTCTAACTTTGTCTGTCTCATGACCAGCGGCACTCGGTTCCTCACAATAGCCGTCACTACTGGGCGCTGGTGGGTCACCGTCAATCAATCAAGCAATCAATTGATCGATCAATCAATCAATTAATTAATTATTCTATTAATCAATCAATCAGTCGATCAATCAATAAATCAGTCAGACAATCAGTAAGTCAATTAGTCAATCAGTTAGTCAGCCAGTCAGTCAGTCACTCAGTGGATTAATCAATCGATCAGTGAGTCATTCGATTAGACGATCAGTCGATCTGTAATCAGTCAATCAGTCATTCAGTCAATGTATCAATCAATCAGTCAGTCAGTTAGTCACTCAGTCTGTCAGTTAGTCGATCAGTCCATCTCTCTATCCTTGTATCAATTGTTTCATTAGTTAATTAGTAATTAATCATAAATTAAGTAATCATTAATTAATAAAATTACACTACACAGTTTTGTACTACATTGTTGTATGCTATAGTTCTACAGTGTTGTGTGTACAGTGAGGTAGACTACGTATGTTGGGATATACTGCCACGTCATCAGAGCATCGTCAGGTGGAGAATGGGTCAGTGTCTATTACATTCATCCTTTCACTAACTATCTCTCTCTCTCTCATTCACTCTATCTCTCTCTCTCTCTCTATCTCTCTCTCTCTCTCTCACTCTCTCTCTCACTCTCCATCTCACTCTCTGTCTTTCTCTCTCTCTCTCTCTCTCTCTCTCTCTCTCTAAGCCTCTTTCTCTCGCTCAATTGCTCGTATAATTCACAAAATAACAGGTTCAATGCACACATTTTACGATACATAACCAGTCGGTGATAATTTATAATAAAGAACTTAAACGATTACTATACATGTATTGATAACAACACAAAACATTCGTTTTCCCACAATTTCTTTTTATTAGATACACTTGTAGCCGGGTTTTAACAAAAAACGAGCAGTTTTAGGCAGTTCTATTCTCGCGTTTCTTATATGCAGGCACTTGTATTTGTACATGTATTAGTAACTGTCGAGTTAATTACTTGTGAATTACTGACGTGTTAACGGCAGTGGTAGTTATTGTTTAATTGTGTTTGTAATTTAATTTTTACAGTTTAATTGTAATTAGAATTTAATTTAATGTAATTAGTAATTATTTAAGTCATACATATTTGCCGATTTTGATAACAAATAAGGGCATAAAGTGTTCAACTGGAACTATCTGCAAACAGTTAGCTGTTGATTTATCGTATCTCTTGACTACACGACGCAGGCAAGCCCTACAGACTGACTAGCGCAGAGATGCTGTTACCAGACCTGGAGTTGTATCTGTTCAGGAAGGTTTGCGCCTGGAACTCTTTCACTATTGACAGGACCAATGTCGACTGGACCTACAGGACCTTCCTACGTGAGTATTAATCGATCAATCAATCAATTGTAATTAATAATAATAATAATACTTTAGAACTATAATATCTGATTTTACGAGTGTTTACCTTGATTTTATGGGTGTGCTGTGTGTCTTGTGTGCTTTGTGTTGGTCTTGCTGCCTGATTGCTAATTATAAATAAATAAATAATAATAACCTCCGACAATTTCTATAGCGGTGTCATGGCCGGTGTTAGGTCTTCGAGACCGCTTTATAGGTTCCTGGCCGGTTATTATTGAATAAAACAATCAAATATTTACAATACTGACAACGAAGATACAACACATTATAGATGATTAATACTGTTTAATTCACATAATGAAGATTTAACGTCCAGTTCTTCATCATAGGCAGATGTCAAGGACGTCTAAAGCAGAACATACCACTGCAAACAGTTCTACATCACCTTAATGCACTGGTTACATACAGATCTAAGAGAAAGTGAGATGTGCAGTTTATTAACCAGAGAGCGAAGAAGATATGCCTAAACCATGGACCAGCCTATAGGCAGTGCACTATAAGAAAGAGAGAGAATATTAAAGCGTAGAGAACCTACTATCCATGATGTATTGATAGTATTATTATCTATTACAATTTCTATGTGCTTTGCCTGTTTAACTCTCTCTCTCTCTCTCTCTCTCTCTCTCTCTCTCTCTGGCTCTGTCTGTCTGTCTGTCAGTCTGTGTCTCTATTTTAATTTCTGTTGTCGTCACATATTTATTGTTAATAATACTTTCTATATTGTAATATCACGTATATAATATTAAAGCTAGTGACTAGGTAGGTTGGATGATTTAAAGACCCACTCATATGTGGACATCAAGAGGAAAGCGAACGACAGAGAAGAGTGGAGGCGTTATATACCATGGACCTGCCAGTAGGCAGTGCACTAATAGAGAAGAGATTGTCGATTCATATTTATTGTTAATAGTATTTTTTATATTTTAATATCAATTATATAATATTAAAGCATTGAGATTCTATTACCTATTATATATTATTCGCTATCTAATACAATGTCTACGTGCTTTGCCACAGTCTCACCGCCTCAAGCCTCTCAGTGTCCACTGAGGGGCAGGTTTCACTTCACCCAGGAGGGGGAGAGGGGGGAGTGGTACAGGAGGAGGTACAGGGGGGTCACAGAGAGACCCAGACATCAGATCAACTGCAGGGACTTCAAGTCCATCCTGTACTCTTGTTCCTCCAACCCTCATCGACTATTTATAGACTCCAACTACTGCGAGACAGTCGATCACACTGGCAGACCCATAGGAGAGTATGGTGCGTGAGCTAAATGTGCTAATTCATCTAATTAATTAATCCATAGGAGAGTACGATGCGTGTGTTAAATGAGCTAATCAATCTAATTAATTAATCTATAGGAGAGTACGATGCGTGTGTTAATTAATTAATTCATAGGAGAGTATGGTACGTGTGCTAATTAATTAATTCATAGGAGAGTATGGTGCGTGTGTTAATTAATTAATTCATAGGAGAGTATGGTGCGTGTGTTAATTAATTCATAGGAGAGTATGGTACGTGTGCTAATTAATTAATTCATAGGAGAGTATGGTGCGTGTGTTAATTAATTAATTCATAGGAGAGTATGGTGCGTGTGTTAATTAATTAATTCATAGGAGAATATGGTGCGTGTGTTAATTAATTAACTCATTGGAGAGTATGGTGCGTGTGCTAATTAATTAACCCATATGAGAATATGGTACGTGTGTTAATTAATCTAAAAATAAAATTATATGAAGAATTTTATTCGAATTATTGTGTTTTTATAAAGTGATTAAAAAGTTGAAATGTATTCTTTGTTTTAAGACGGATAATTTCATAATTGATTGATTCTTGGTTTGTTGCTTTCATTGATTAACTGCGGTACTGATTGAGTAATAATTGCTTGATTACTTTGTGGATCGATTAATTGATTGATGGAATGATTGATTGCTAGATGAACCTGATTGGCAGTTGGCTTGTATAGGACACTGGACGGAGAGCTGGACCAACTATCTGATCACCTGGAACCCCGAGGATTCCACCTCTCCCTACAGATGTTGGGTAGTATAAACCCTCGTAGATAGAAACTAACCCTAGTATAGACCCTGTGTAGATAGAACTTAACCCTAGTATAGACCCTTGTAGATAGAACTTAATCCTAGCAAAGACCCTATTTAGATAGAACTTAACCCTAACACTTTCCCTACAGATGTTGGGTAGTATAGACCATGTGTAGATAGAACTTAACCCTAACACCTCTCCCTACATATGTTGGACAGTATAGACCCTTGTAGGTAGAACTTAATCCTAGTTTAGACCCTTGTAGGTAGAACTTAATCCTAGTATAGACCCTTGTAGATAGAACTTAACCCTAGTACATCTCCCTACAGATGTTGGTAGTATTGACCCTGTGTGGATAGAACTTGTAACTCTATCGCTCGTTTCAGCGTCAACACACGTTATCACTTTCATGACGTTTTCTCTAGTTGGTTCGCTACCGCTCTCTCTATATGTCTTTCTCTCTCCTTATTGGAATATAATTTTTCTCATTTATTGATTGATTGATTGATTGATCATAGATCTATGAGTACACAGATTGGCGGCACATACAAATGTCTCGCTCTACTAATGCTGTGTGCAGTAGACTCATGACCTCCACTTCAAGTAGACCCTCAGAGGGCGCCAGTCTCGCCCTAGACCTCGTGGAGAGCGAGAGACTATGTGAGAGTTCTTTACTCATCTGCTTTCTCTTCCTTAATAACTGCTCTAATTTACTACTGCTTTCTTGATCATCTCTTCTCTCTCTCTCTCATTAGTGAGCGATAGTTTGAAAGCCCTGATTGATTGATTTGAAAGGCTTACTGATTGATTGATTTTGTAAGCCCTGTTGATTGATTTGTTTAAAAGCCCTATTGATTGATTTGTTTGAAAGCCCTATTTATTGAGTTGTTTGGAAGTCCTATTGATTGATTGATTTGAAAGCCCTATTGATTGCTTAATAGGTTTGAAAGCCCTATTGATTGAATGGTTTGAAAGGCCCATTGATTGGTTTGAAAGTCCTATTGATTGATTGGTTTGAGATCCCTAACAATTGATTGGTTTGAAAGCCCTATTGATTGATTGATTACAGTCGATGACTGCCCGATGTTCTTCAGTCAGGGAGGTTACGAATCGAAGAGTCAGCTCATTATAGACTCATCATCATCGTCGTCATCATCATCGACTTTTAACTTCATGTTTGTCGCCATGATCATTGCTTATGAACTGTTCTAATCTATTTCAATCACGTCTAATGTGTATAATGTGAGAGCCCCTCTGGCAAATTACACCGAATTTCCACTGTTGTTCTCAGTAACTGAAATGCTCTTTAAAGCAAACAGTTAACTTTCCGTATAGATACTACCGTAGAGCTGGAATTCGAACCTCTGACCGCCTGCTTCTTAGAGAAGCATTCGACCAACAAACTGGCACAATAAATTATGCAATAAATAAAGTAAATACGACGACAACTTATGGTAAGAAATACAAAACCTTTCTATTTATTGTCCATTTATTATTCTAACAAAGTTGACATATAGTACAGGCACAGTCGTAATAGTATAATTAAAAGATAACTTAAACAGAGTCGGTGTTAACGTCAGTTCATCTCATGAAAGCAACATCAGTGACGGGCGAGGCCAAGATATAAACTCCGCACATACTGATCCACAGTCGAATAACTTAAAGCCGATAGATCCTGCTAAGAAAACTATAGTATAAGGGTTCGATTCCCGGCCGCGCGCATCTGAGAGTAAAATCTTTGACATTCACTGGACTGGTTATACAGAAAATGGTTTAAATTGCCTAACGGTTTAAAGATGTGGTACTAAAAAAGAAAGATATCAACACAGTTGATCATTTCAATATAATGCGTGTTATTTATAAGAAACGTTCACTGCTCTCAGAATTCTACTACACATGTATAGCTAATGTCTGCTGTTTATAGTTAAAAACAATTCGTTCTTTCTTAATTATACGTTCATTTCTGATTGGTACAAATAAGATAGATATAAGAATGTAATGTATTTATTAAAGTGCGCTGCATAATACTACAATAAAAACATTAGCTAATTTAGAAAAAAAATTGTATAGCAAGAGGAATGGAGTAACTGAAGCCTTGAGAAATCATCACAGCATACAATCATACAGTAGTTAATACAGAGTAAAAATATCGGCATAGGCCATCACATAGAAATAATAAGATCCTACAAATAATAACATCCCATGTAAATAATAGCACTAAAATATCAGCAGCACACAGAAATAACGTCGATCACATGAGAAAAATAGCATCCCAAAGAAATAACAGAATTACAAGATATCAACAGTATCACATTAAAACAGTAAGGAAAGGGTAACGGCATGACAAGAAGCTTGTATGAGAACCTGCTAGTGGAGACCAATGAACTCTTCAGTTATAATACTATTCGTTAAGCAACTAGCATCTAGTTGACAACCTGTAGACAATGTCAGGCACGTCTCGAGCATTAGAGGCAACAACGAGGATCACAATGCACTCGTAGTAACAATAGCAATATGTAACGAATGTTAACCCTATCTATAACACAGTAAAACTATACAAAGTATGTTAACCCTCATCAATAACACTCCTATAGCACAATAGCACCATACAAAATTCGTTTACACTCATTTGTACTGCTCCTAATATAGTCCTATATAGCAAAATATAATAAGCTGCGCAATCAAAAGTCAGGAATGATGAAAGCATATAATAACAAATATAATTAATAACCTGTTGGTTACCCAATGACTGTCTGTTCACTCTTACTTTACAGATAATAGTTTTGGCAGATTAAAATTTTATTTATCTCAATCCACCAGCGCTACAGTAAAACATGGTCTAAAAGAAATTCAAATAAATTGAAAACTTGTTACAAATTAGAAACATCATGTACATGGTTTAAATGAAATTACGACTTAAAGCATGCAGGGGGAGTATCAACGCATAAAACAACAGCTCCAGTCTCAACTCATAGAAATAACAAAATATGAGACAATAAAAAAACAAGAAGATAAAAATGAGACGGAAACGTGCGAGTAAAGGAAGAGAGAAATCACGGATACTATTAAAGTAATTATTAATTAGTTAATTATTGATTAGTTATTAATTATTAAATTATTTTAGTGCCTGTTAAATGTTCAACAACATCTATCATATTCTTTCTGGCAGTTTGAAATTTAAATACAACGCCAGCTCTTTTTAAATGGACAATAATTCCATTAACTTTGTGAATCATATTTGTACAAAAATAAATCACAAAATTAAATTATTTGCCATTTCCTGAAAAGTTACAATATAACATTTAATATTTACAATATTTACACTACAGCCACCATGTTATGTTAACCACCAGAGTTTCATAATCTTTTCTGTAGCTTATGTGAAAACTCAGAGTACTCGAGAAAAGTGTAACTTCTGATTAAACCAACAACAAATTTTAAAAATAGTTAAATAAAAAGTTTCACTTCTTAAACTACATCACAATGAATAAAAGCTTAGCGAGCCCCGTCACTAGAATGTGCTATAAAACACAATGACAACAACAACTCAGAATAAATTTGGCATATGGCAGAATATACTTTAGACATTCAATGACGACACTGACATCAACACAAACACGTACAGTCGTACACACAGGCAAGCACACACACACAAATACACAACCATATATCGACAAACAGATACAGATATACACGGTAACACTCGTAGCGACACACGCACACACACAGATGGAGAGATCAGGCAGACAATCTCCTAGCTCTCTCTGTAACTCCTCTCTCTGCTTCACTCAGTCTCTCCTCACTACCTCCCATGTTGGAGCACTTAGAGGTAGGACTGGTAGGGGGGAAGGGCTGATAGAAACCCTCCCTGCGTAGAAACCTCACTGCGTCCCTCAAGCCTCGTATGTAGTATCTACAATACACATACAATAGCTCGTACATAGTATCTACAATACAGTACAATACCTTGTATATAGCATCTACAATACATTACACAGTACAATACAGCGCAATACCTCGTAGATAGTATTTACAACACAATACAACGAACAATGCAGTACAATACCTTGCACATAATATCTCAAACATTTTACACAGTATGACGCAGTGCAATGCTTCACAGTACAGTACAGTACAGTATACAACAGTATATCACACTTCGCACTTTGTATCTACAAAAGGTACAATATAATATGCAAAGTATGCCATACAAGTAAATGTACGCAGAGTTTCTAGAATGATTTACACTCATGCAGTAAGTACAAGGTCAAAAGAGCAAACTAAAACAGCTCAAGTACACATCAATATCGATTAATTGGCTGCTGAAGAAATGATTCAATGACTCATGGTCCGTGATGGGCTGCTAATTTACTGACTGATTGCTTGATCTTTAATTAATTGCCTGATTAATTTAGATTGATTGTTAATATGATCTACCCCAACGTCAGAAAGGGCATTCGTTTGGTGAGCGCCTAGGCTCCAGAAATTGCTACAAATTTTTTTAAAGAATGAAAGTCTCAAATAGGAGATTGACTGATGATTTGATGTAGGACAGAGAGGATTTGAGACAGTCTGTTCGTATCCCGACCCTTGTTAACTGGGATTCAAGGGAAGATGATGATTATGAATTGATTGTTAATGAAGTGACATATTAATTGATTGATTATTCGTAAATTGATTGAATGCTTGATAATTAAAATGCTGATAATTAAAATGCTGATTGATTCTTAATTCACTTGTTGATTAACTGAAAGTTGCCTCACCTATGAAGCTCTTTAGAAGGAGGCGGCACAAATGTGTGTAGACCACGCCTCATATTACTCATGCTAACTCTAAATATCTGCTCGTTGATTGACATGTAGAACCGGGTCAGTGGGTGGGGCCTAGTATCTGGGTCATCGTCTGACGGACAGATGTCCTGCTTTCCATCAAACGGAGAGACAAGGATTGTTCGGCTTCCATCGTCCCGAGGAAAACACTGAGGCAGATTGTTCGTCAGTCCCCCGTCACAGTATTTCTGTTACAACAGTACAACAGTAGCCACACAATGCTAATAATCCATTTCACGCACAAAAAAATAGTCTAATTATCTAACAGGGAAATTGAAAGATAAAAAGAACTTCGATGCACTATGAACTGCTGCAGCTAGTATTACTGGCTCTATGTGTTCTCGTATTAGAATATCTAGAATCTTCTGGAATATGATAACTGTACGTTTTATAGTTCAGTGAAGTGGACCCCATGCATTTAACACTTTATCATTACACTGTACAGGTAAACGGTTAGATGAACATACCAAGAACAACAATCGTCACATTACCTTAAATAATAATAATAAGGGTTTAACGTCCGTTTCCTTATCCAAGGATGTCAGGGACATCCCAACAGCACACATCACTAAGATCAATTCACTCAGACCAATCTGCAAAAGAAATGTGCTAGGAGAGCTTATCACACCTATACCACTGGATTGGGTGTTCAAAGCAGAGTCCAGTGATTTCAATTATATAATTTTACGTTTCTATGCTGTCCTCTCACGTCGCCTTCAGACGAGCAGAGTATTAACTAAAGTAAACTCTGTACAGTTCAGATCTATTTTAGCACATTAGAGAACCACAACCAAGTTAGTCTTCAAAGTGTCGACCTAATAACGTTACGATCCTCCATTCAACCACTAACATAATGTAACATTTGTGCAGCCCGTAGATACTGCAATTCATTAAAATCTCTCAGAACTAGGATACAGTGGTAACGATTTAGAATTTCATATCGCGACTGCAACTAATTAAATAAATGCAGTATGTACTGTCTGAATCCCGTATTGTGTCCAGGACACTCAATAGACCAACTGCACGTGTCGTAACAGGCGACTAAACAATTAAGAACACAAGAAGGCAACGCAGCCTCTTCACAAGCAATAGACATATAGAAAAACTTAATTCTAGAGGAGAGGAGAGCTTACCCTGCCGTTGATTGTTACATAGGTGGGTGAAGTGATGTGCAGCACACAGCTGCTTGCCAACAGATACTGCACACATATACACACATAAACACAGTGTATATGTACACATAGAGCACACAACAGATATCGCACATATACACACACAAGCAGAGTGCATATGTACACATAGAGCAAACAACAGATACTGCACATATATATACACACAAGCAGAGTGCATATGTACACATAGAGTACACAACATACTGCACATATACACAAACACAGTGTATGTGTACACGTAGAGTATGTCAGGAACCCATATATACATATACTCTTTACATGGAACCCTGTTTCGGTCTATATTATAGTTTAATCTATTGATTAATTGATCCCGTCTAGCCGTCTAATTAAGTCCCATTAGAGGACAGGACTTTTTGAAGTTATGATCAGTGGATCAGTTATCATAGGAGAACAGAAGGAAGAAGGTGAATTGAACAGTTGATAGGAGGCTATCGTCTAAGAAACTAAAGTAGCGAAAGTAAGTTTTGGGCATTTCAAATTTAAAAGAAATAATTTTTGAAGATGATTGACGTATGCATCAAAGAGCCCTGAGTACACAGAGACAGGTACAGACAGTTCTCTTAATATGAGAGGTCATCATAGTGTCGCAGTCCAGATAAACACCGATATTACGAACACACGAGACAGGTAGTATTTCAGCTTCGGCTATTCATAGTGGTAAGGTAGGGAGCAGATGTTGTCTACGACTAAAGGTTAACCACATCATCTATGTTTTAGACATATTAAGCTGAAAACGATTGGAACACATCCAGGCGTAGATATCCTCAAGGGATACTCGAGACAGATATATTTCAGCATTGTCAGGTTTGCAATCCCCGTAGACTTCAGCATCGTCTGCATAGAGGTGTTGCTTGAACCCGTGACGCTGGATGATGTTCGCTAGATCAGCTATGTACAGCGTGAAAAGCATAGGTCTCAGAACTGAACCCTGAGGAACTCCACACAATACCTTGGCTGAGGAGGACTGATGTAAATTGTATGTTACATGCTGAATTCGTTCACTAAGATATGAAGTGAACCAACTCAGCACTGACCCATGAAGTCCACACGATACTGCCAATCTCTCAATCAATGCGCAGTGATCGACAGTGTCAAAGGCGGCTGAGAGATCCAACAACACCAAAACTCCAACATCACCGGAGTCTATAAAGTGAAGGAAATCAGAGTGGATCTTAAGTACAGATGTCTCTGTGGAATGATTGGCTCTGTATGCAGACTGAGTGATGGGTAGCAACTTAAACATATCATCATAGTAATAATAATATTAATAATTACTAATAATAATTAATTAATGTACGTTATGTGAGCCACACGACTGCATTTATGGTGTCTCAGTCAATGCGTCAGGCATTCACGACCTGTCGTGCAAGCGTAGTGCCGGCAGAATCGGCAGACATCAGTTTCTAAACGATTTGATCTGGCGCCCCCTGAGTCGAGCGAATCTCCCAGCCATTAAAGAGCCCCTGTAATTGATCCGCACTGATTGAAAGCGTCCAGACGGTGTTTCACAAATTCCATGGGCAGAAGGAAAGTGTGCTAGCTCGGATGTCGCTGTTACGGACACTTTCTCAGTAAGCAATCTCGGCTTGTACTGTAGAAAATGATGCTTATATTTTCTGTTGAAAATTGTACATATGGTGTGAGGACTTACTTTTATACACAATATTGTGTACTCATTTTGCCCCCCCCCCCAGGGAGCAAGTCTGAGAAAATTGAATTAAGCCATATATCAACTATGATTTCTGGCAGCTATAAATTCAATTTGCAATTTCGACTTTTAAAATTTACATTAGTGGAATGCCTTTTGAATAAAGAAAAGAGAAGAAAATGAAAATTTCTAACCAATCACAAGGTTTGAAAGTTTGTTTCTGTTTGGCATGTGATTTTCGTATTAGAGATAACTAGGTGGAGAGTTTGGGATCATAAATCCTGCTTGTTCGACAATGAGTGTTTATGTGAAAATACTGTTATAAGTGCAAATACAGTTGTAGGCTTCAAGTAATGTTTACTTGCTATATTTGTAGCAAATGTTTCAATGACTTTTTGTTATCTAAGCTTCACATGCAAATGCACAATGCAATTGGGGAATTAAGAATTCGATACAATGTGTGTCACTTAGCTCTAAGTACTCTACCCATACACTGTGTGTCATGTAGCTCTAAGTACTCTACCCATACAATGTGTGTCATGTAGCTCTAAGTACTCTACCCATACAATGTGCGTCACATAGCTCTAAGTACTCTACCCACCCAATGTGTGTCATGTAGCTCTAAGTACTCTACCCATACAATGTGCGTCACGTAGCTCTAAGTACTCTACCATACATTGTGTGTCATGTAGCTCTAAGTACTCTACCCATACAATGTGTGTCATGTACTAAATACTCTAAATTGTACAATTCTTTTAGAGTCAAGAATGCCACACGAAGCAGACAGGAATATTGAATAAGCCTACTCATGCCATGACTGCTGTTGATTCAGATACTGGTACACGTGGCAATGTGACCAGCTGTATGGCTGCCCTAAATCAGATGCCATTAGTTGAAAATGACTTCTATGAAAGCATAAGAGATGAAGGTATATCTATGGTTGTAACCTTGCGAGCTTGAGCGCGTCAACAGTAATGCGTCAATAGGAATTTACCATCAGTTGTGTGTTTCTTTAATGCTATGACAGAATCTGTTGTATCATTAATTCAAGAAAAAACTCTCCAGAACTTAAGGTTGTCTGGATTAGACCACAAGTGTTGCAGAGACTGTTAAACAGAGACTACTCTGTAAGGTATCGCTAATCCTCTAGAGCTCTTGAGCACAAGTTATAAACAAGTCAGATATCTGGAATCCCACCCACTAGCGCGAAGCCTGACCATGTCACTTGGTGTTACATCAAACAAACGATTCACTGCAAGGCTTTCATACGATACCTTTCCATGCAAATCACTACGGAAGACTCCTCATAGCATACCAAAATGCAGTAATAATGTTCAGCTTCTTTTAAGGCAACAGCAACCCAGTGGATCTGTAATTTCTTCCTTTGCTGATGGTGAATTGTGCAAACCTAATCCAGTGTTTTCTGATTCAAGTAAGCTAACTTTAACGATACTGGTGTTTTATGATGGCTTAGGTGTCACTATTCCTCTTCGTGGAGCAGTAGTGCCCATAATTCAGGTGTCCTTTTCTTCACAATATAGAATCTTCCAAGTGGCTATCTCTTCTTTTTCAAATATGCACTTATTGGCTCATATTAAGAATTATGGTTTTGCTGCTGTTTTAGAGAAAATTGTGTCTGAATTCAATGATCTTAATATATCAGGCATTTCTGACATATTTTCAATTATGGGAAAGGCTAATTCCAAAGTACTGTTTTCGCAAATCTGTGCCACGTAACATGCATTAATTTAGCTTTAAATGACTTTATTGATTTTTTTCTTGCGACTATTTCTGATCAACTTATATGCAGCACAGGATGATATTCTGATATTCAGAGCAGATTCGCTGAAGATCAGTTTACTCTTCGTACTAGAGGAAACTGTTCAAGAGGATGGGTTTAGAGTACAGGATATTAACTATATCAGCAGTTGTTGTTGTTGTGTAGAGGTGTTCAAGAGGATTGATTTAGAGTACAGGATATTAACTATATCAGCAGTTGTTGTTGTTGTTGTGTAGAAGGGTTCAAGAGGATGGGTTTAGAGTACAGGACATTAACTATATCAGCAGTTGTTGTTGTTGTTGTTGTGCAGAGGTGTTCAAGAGGATGGGGTTTAGAGTACAGGACATTAACTATATCAGCAGTTGTTGTTTATCCTAGCACACAGCTGTGTTGTGCTCTTGTCTCCCGTTAACTATGTCAGCAGTTGTTGTTGTGCAGATGTGTTTAAAAAGATGGGTTTTAGGGTGCAGGATGTACGGGGCAAAGGCTCGTGTCTGTTTCACGCCGCCGCCCGTCTCCTCGGGCTGGGCACTCGCCTGTCTGACGGCTATGATCTGAGACACAGGGCTATACAGTACGTAGCAGAACATCTCGACGATGTTTGTTTTTATTTTCATGTTCTTTTCAGAGCAGATTCGCTGAAGATCAGTTCACTCTTCATACTAGAGGAAGCTGCTCAAGAGAATGGGTTTAGAGTACAGGATATTAACTATATCAGCAGTTGTTGTTGTTGTGCAGAGGTGTTCAAGAGGATGACGTTTAGAGTACAGGATATTAACTAAATCAGCAGTCGTTGTTATTGTTGTTGTTGTGCAGAGGTCTTTAGGAAGACGGGTTTTAGGGTGCAGGATGTACGAGGAGAAGGCTCTTGCCTGTTTCATGCCACTTCACATCTCCTCGGCCTGGGAACAAAACTGTCTGATGGGTACAACTTAAGACATGAGGCCATCCAGTACGTCGCAGTCGCAGAACATCTCGACGACGTTTGTTTTTATTTCATCTTCTTTAATTAAGCTTTATGTTGTAATTGATACTCGTATTATGTCTGGGTGGTTTGAAGAATTTGACCAACCGGTGACTGCACGTGTCGTAGAAGGCGACTAACGCACTAAGATCCATACCAACGTCAGAAAGGGCATTCGGTTGGTGAGCGCCTAGGATCCAGTAATTGCCACAAAACTTAAACGAATGGATAAACTTCATTCATATCCCGACCCTGGGTAAACTAGGATTTAAGGGACGATGATGATGATGACTAGAGGAAGCTACAATGAAGATCTTAGTTATCTTGAGGGAACCACGCGCCTTAATTACAGGAGTGTTAAACGTAACTGCGAACTTTATAAAATTACGGGCTTCCAGGTACTGCAAAATTGCAGTTCGGATATAATGCATATTGTTTTGGAAGGAATAGTACCCTTTGAGCTAGGGTGTATACAATATATCCAGATTGTGTACTACAGTAGATAGACTTGATATGGCCGCAAATAATTGTGAAGTAGAACTTTTCTATCAGAGGCTGGGTATTGACAAATCATGTAAACCTCTGAATGTTAACGCTGATGAAGCTGGAGGGCAGTCGCTTACTTCCTCTATGAAAGCTGCACAATACAGTACACTACTTCGCAACTTGCCTCTTAGTCTAGGCTCTCTGGTACCAGCAGGCAATGAACACTGGAAATTCTTGTTGATCTTTTGTATTCAACAGACTCTCACCGTATCATTAGCATCTTGAAGCTATCAGATCAAGGACGAGTTTAAGGCCATGTTTCCGGACTGTGGTAGCATTGTGGCAGGAAACAAGAACAGAGTCCTGAGGCTTGCCTCTAGGAGAAACATGGCGTGCGTGACTGGACTGCATGAACTTGAGGAAGGTAAATATTAATATCTGATATATAAACCTAGATCTATCATACTTATCTGTATTAGTTTCTCTAAGACTTTGTTTAATATTTTGACAAAATTTGTAAATGGAGTATTCTGATTCATGTATTTATGTTTTGTATCGCTACCCAAGACTTCAAGATGTCGAAGCTTCAGCAAGTATTTGAAGAGAGATGATCATGGATAACTTGACAGAATCCCAGTATAACGGATATCTTGCATCGCTACCCAGCACTTCAAGATGTTAAAGCTTCAATAAGTATTTGAAGAGAGGTGGTTATAGATAACTTGTCAGAATCCTAGTATAACGGATATCTTGCATCGCTACCCAAGACTTCAAGATATCGAAGTTTCAGTAAGTATTAGAAGAGAGATGATCATGGATAACTTGTCAGAATCCCAGTATAACGGATATCTTGCATCGCTACCCAAGACTTCAAGGTGTCGAAGCTTCAATAAGTGTCTGAAATACTGTATATACAATTGTATAGTTGAACCATTTATAAGTTATTGGTTACATCAAATGTTTATGAACATTAATTTGTATCTTTTAATTCCACCTCCTCTTGCAGTCCAACTAATACTTTCATCATATAACTATACCCGTATAATCAAAACTATATACTTTCTGTAATCTAACAATAGTAACAATAGTTTGCATATTCATTTTTTAGTTTGTATTTTTATGCATGCATGATGGGTGATCAACTAGATAGGTTTTTTAAACCTCTTTGATGGCCATATTTGACGGACATAGTGTGTGCATATTTGAGTGTATTTTTTAAAAATAAAATAGTTCTCTGATGCTAGCACTATCTACTATGTTAGTGGTGCTATAGCTAGATCAATACTAAGAACCACTTAATGTGAGAATTGCAAGTAGATTTTAGTTGCCGATAAACGAAAGTCATCAATGAATCTGGACGATTTATCATTAGATTACACTGCAGCATCTTACCAGTATTCAATAAATAGAGGAGGTCTTCAAAAGCCGGTTATTATATTGTCTCAGTTGCAGTGCATTATTGAATAATATACGAAGAAATGAAGTCCACCGATTATCTGAAAGCTAAGTTTCTTCAGTGATTATTCCGAAAAAACCTGTGTTCATGGTTTGTTAGCCACATCTTTATGGAACCATCATAAAGTTTGAGCCGAGAACCAAAACTGCAGAAAAATAGCACGATTTGTTGAATCACTCTTTTGGCATTCCACATTCGGCATGCTGGGAATTTATGCACTGGCAACAAATAAGTCAGTGTTCTATTCAGTCCTGCACTATAGAGTTAAAAGCAGGATTTCATGCTAATCCTACACTGATCAAATCTATCGATCTTGATGAAAGGATAGCCATAGTCATATATAATAAGAGATCTATCGATAAGTACTACAGGATTAATACTATTATCATTGATAAGGATGACAGAGGGACACTATCGATTGATCACACAATTTGACAAATTCCCAATCATACAGATGAGCACCAATACACTGCACCCACGAACAACTGATCCACACCCTTACAGAATGTGTATGACCAATCACTTGAACCAACTCGAACGGACTTAGAACAAATTTCTCTCAGATACAATTTCAAATAGAGGGGACACCACTAGGAATGTAGAATATAAGAGACGGCATAATCATGGAGAGTTCAAATAGAATATCCATAATTTTGGCAAGATTGTTTTTATTGCCACAAGTATCTTTCCATCAGACGTCATCATAGGAACGGGTCAGCAAAAATCGCGAGAATCGCCTTCAGTGTTGAGCAACAAATTATTAACTAGGGCAAGTTCAGATCAACAATCCAGTGAAAAGTTTGAGATCAAATCCACACATAAATCTGGTATTTGCAAGGAGCACAATCCGAATCGGATAAGCAATTAAACCACACCTTAGTCAATATATCCATAGTTTTTCTGGCCTATGGTTTGTCCATTTCTGAATTAAAGGACTTCACTTATGTGTATAATAGTATTTTCAATAAAATGTGCAACTCACATGATAAAAATGTTATACATAACCGTCAATGGTATGACAGTACTGGCCATTTGACATGTTATATGATTTTCATAGATATAACTATTTGAGTAAATCAATTACCTCTATTCAGTTAAATGAGAGAATAGGAGTAGACAACACAGACTATTTGGATTTCAATGTTATTAAAAATAAATATGCACTCCAGATACAGGATTCACCAACAAAGACTCGGTTTAGGTTACATTTAAGCTGGTTTAATGGGTAAATTATGGTTTAAACAATTGGCAAATAAATTAATTACGAATTTCAGTTGTTTGTTACTACATTGAATATCTTTATGTTATATCCATATAGGTGATAATTGTTTGTCTGTTTCTGTTTTTTAGAGTCATGTTTTTGGTCAACTAAAGATTATAGTCCCTTTTGAAGAATTCAAGAATATTAAACATCAGCAACAAGATACTCTCGCTCTGTTTTAGCTACCTTTGGGTTACTTTCCAACAGACGGTACAAATGCAGAAATGAAAAATTTGAAAACTGTTGAACTTCTGGGTGGAAACATTTAATCAGAATTAATTAATTGCAGATTTCGTCATCCGTAGCTCTCAGGCGTGTTACGCCTGTCAAGTGATGAAACTTATGAGAGATTTGCTGTGTGAATATCATATAATAACCGTGCCAGGCTATGGCAAGTCCATATGACAACATATAGAATTATTGCATGCGAAGCAGCAAACAAAAAATGAAGGTTAGCGGTGTAGGTTTTTATATCATCAGTTGCAAATGCTCCGAAGTATCTTCGTGTGAATAGCTTTAGAGAATTTAAAGATACATAAGCAACAGAGAAATTGTTTGAAGCGCTGGATGAACTTTCTGATTTGCTGAACGCAGGATCCATCAGATCAAAGGGAATGAAGAAGCCCACCAATCAGTTCAATGAACAAGCATGTCATGCAAAGCTTCATGATGCCAGGGCATTTCTCTGTAACTTACGAGACAGCTGCGGAAACAGAATCATAGAAACCTGTCGTAGAACTTGTATTCTTGGTCTCAGTGTCACGATTGACTCTGTGATCCAATTAACAGAAACACTAATTCTAATGAGAAACAGATGCCTTCAATTAGCGATTGTCTATATATATAAGTGCTCAAAAATTTGCTCATTTTGAGCAGTGAAAAATCCTAAATATCTGTCATTTATTCCCCAGCATTTGCGATCAAATGTCCTGTTGATGACCTCACAACCACTTCGCACAGATGCTATGACTACTCTCTTTTTAGGAACTCTAAGACCAAACTACAAAGAAGATATGAGAGTAGATATATGGTACCTATAGCACACAAACCCTAATTTTACATAATTTTCGCTCTTTACACTCGCTCAAATTATGTAAAATTAGGGTTTCTGCACTATAGGTACCATATATCTACTACTCTAGCAATACCAGTGCAGAATATCCCAATTATTTTATTCTTCATGTAGATTATAATACCAGTACATCATTTATCATAGAGATAGCCTTCAGCACACAAAGCCCCAAAACCACATCATTCTCGCTCAAATTAGGATTCCTCTATAGATACCATATATCTACTGGACTCTAGGACGTGTAATATTTATAATTAAATTACACAACATTGATAAGTATAGACCATATATCTACTAGAGATCAATATTTAATTCTTAGACGAATATTATTTATTCATAAAATGGCACAGTTATTGTTTACATTTTAGTCCCAAGACCGTTAATTAAGCTTTTAACATTCCACGCATATTCAGGTGAACTTATTTCACCAAAATATGTATATATTGAGAATATCTCGGGGAATTGGTATTGATATATATAACGAGAATTGGTATTATTAGTGAAAATGATTTTTATTTTCTGTACTAGAATTTTGTGTGTTATAAATGGTACTAACAAACGAAGAGCTCTATAAACTAAAACAGTTTAATAATTTACAGTTAGGTCGTAATCAAGTGGAAATAATTTTAGGTCGTGAATTAACGGACAAAGAATGGAAATCATATACTAAAGACTATCGCAAAATATTTACTCCCATAGCTAAACAAGCAGCTAAATTATCAACCAAAAATGGTTATTTGAGAAGTACTAATCCTGATCAAGAACTTAAAAAGAAATATAAAAACGTTGCTATACCAGCTGCTAAAGTAGCCAGTAGAAAATTTAAAACTGATGAAGAACCTGATAATAAGTATCATTTCTTAAAACCTCTGTTTAAAACTGAAGATTCCGATGATGAATTTTCTATACGCAAAGTATACAAATACTACAATGAAATGTACAGAACAACACTAACCCATTGGAAAGTGTCTGGTACAGCTAATTTATTCAATATACATAAAATAATAGTAGAATTAGTTGCAAAGATGACAGAGCATTTACCCCAAAACATAAGAATTCAAGTTAGTATTCAAACACCTTCAGGCCGCGAACCCCATACATGTTTACTATCAAAAGATGAATTATCCAATAATCTTACAAAATGGACCAATTACTTTATAGATTACTACGATATGAATATTGAAGAATTAACATTTAAATTAACTGCAATTGAACTACCTCAAGGAACTGGAAGACCGAATGCTATATCTAACCTCGATGATAAAAGATGTATAACTCAAATTAAGAACGCTGACACATTATGTTTAGTAAGAGCAATATTAGTTGGTTTAAGTTACGATATAAATAAACTACAGGATGTTTTCAAAGATAAGTTAACTGCTGAGGAAATAAAGCATATCAATTACAGAAGACAGCTTAAAAATAATACTAAAATTAATGAAGGTGTAATTTCAGATAACGAAATCAAATATATACAGAATGGAGGTGAAAAGAAGTTGCAAACAGTATTAGTTCAAGCTTTTCATAGAATATACTCTATTCCTATTAAAGATACAGGAAATGATTTTGGAGATATCAAACTTATAGAAGAAAAACTAGATATAGAAGTGCAAATATACAGTATGGACACTAGACAGATATACGCAGGTTTATCCAAACCAACAAAAATTTATTTAATTTTAAATAATAACCACTACAGTGTAATATCTAAACTTCCAGCTTTTCTAGGAACCAATGCTAGGAAATGGGAAGCAGCTGAGAAACTGAAATGTGAGGCGTGTAAAAATTCTACTCAATGTACTAAGGAAGATAAAATTAAATGCAAAACATGCGGAAAGGTATTTTATAGCCAAGCATGAGAAATAAAAAATGCATTGAGCATTCATACGTATGTCAAAATTGCTATAAATTTTTCAAAGTTAAAGACAGAAAACCTGAGGATCATAAATGTGGAGAAAAGTTCTGTTCAAACTGTAAAAAGTGGTATATTGGAGAACATAAATGTTTTATACAAAGGAAGAAATTAAGGGAACCTAGCGAAAAGTACATATTCTATGATTTCGAAACTACTTTAGATAGTTATGGAAAACATATAGTTAATTACTGTATAGCTCAGTACTTTAATGGAGATGAGTATATATTTCATAACGCCAATGATTTTTGTACATGGGTATTTACTAAAAAGCATAAAGATTATACTGTTATAGCTCACTATGGAAAAGGTTACGATTTTCAATTTGTACAAGAATGGCTCATATCTCATACACAAGTTGCCAAACCAAATGTAATATATAACGGACAAAAAATACTGCAACTTGAGGTGAAAAGAGGCTATAACATAAGATTTATAGATAGCTTATCTTTTACAATGCAACCTTTGAGAGATTTTCCTGAAACCTTTGGATTAGTAGAATTAGCTAAAGGGTACTTTCCACATGAATTTAATAAAGAAGAAAATCAAAACTACATTGGAAAATATCCTGATAAGAAATACTATGGTTATGAACAAATGGTTAAGAAAGATAAAGAGGTGTTTGATAAATGGTATGAAAAAGATCAGACCTTTGACTTTAAGAAAGAAATGTATAAATACTGTAAATCTGATGTAGATATACTAAGAAGGGGTTGTTTAAGTTTAAGGGAACTATTTCTACAGGAATCTCAAATAGATCCATTTCAGTACATGACGATAGCTTCTGTTTGTCAAGCTATTTTTAGAAATGAGTTCTTACCCCAAGATACTATTGGTGTTATAAACGAGCTTGAAACCGATAATTACTCTATAAAATCAATAAAATGGCTTAAACATAAATCTGTAAAGCAGAATATAAATATTAAACATGCTTGTAATGGAGGGGAACATTGCACAGTAGTACATAACGCTCAGAAACTAAAGGTAGATGGTTTTTGTGCAGAGACTAATACAATATATCAGTTTCACGGATGCTACTTTCACGGATGGTAGAATTTGGACGTGCCATTACGCAAGGTAAGTATATTTTGATACTAAATTTCTTTAAAGTTTTTTCTTTAATTGATTTTGAATCATAGCAATACTTTATTTTAAAAATTATAAATATAAAGACTTAATCAAAATATTACAGTGTTAAGTGACAGTACAATAAAATACATACAAATATTGATTGTTTGATCCTTAAAAATTAAGCATTACCCTCTATATATTAATTTTACTTTATAGGGAAAACTTAAAATTTGAGCCGGTATTATTATATTTCTGCTGACACTATTTGTAGAAGATATTCTAACAAACAACGATGGCATCTTCACAAGCTCACATTGACGAGGCTCATATTCCAGTGACGCTCAAAGATCCTTTACTTGTAATGCGCTACTCACAACCCTCGATTGGAAATATTCCGACAATTTTTGTCGGTATAGTACACAGAGAGTACACCGATCAAATGTGGGACAATCATAAATCACGAATTTGCTCCTTATTTGGAATAACAGATGTAAATTCTGTTGGAGAAATCAAAGTGCGCGGTGCCCCTGGAAATACTGTTGATGGAGCACAGTTAGAACGAGATAGGGCTCGCGCAATTGAATCCATAAATCAACTGCAGATTCAATCCATACGTATTGTTGGCCTAGGAGTTGGCTCCTCTATTTCAGTCACTGACGCTTTGGAGTCTATCTGTGGATGGGCAATATCACCAGCAGATAAAGAAATTCAATTTGTGGCACTGGGAGAATCTGATGATTACCACTATTTAAATTTCTGCAAAGGTCTCGTCTTAAAGAAAACGTGTAAAATTCTCGAATACTACAATACAATGGATTACAGCCAGTTCGGAGACCTTAGACCTAGCAATAAACCATACGCTCTATTTAAGCGTTTTCTTCAGAGGGTTTTGGCGGATATGACTAAATAACAGTCGTCTCTGTAAACTACGTAGGATATGCAATATGTTCATTTCGTAGTATGCGTACCTACGCATATTGTAACTAATCATTAACATTTTCAGTAGCTATTAGGCGTCTTTAATTTTACAAAATGCGTTTGAATCCAGGTACTTTGACTCACAGTTTCTTGTTTATTAGCATCTATATAAAGATCATGTATCTAGTTATATAGACCTACATTTCCGAATTTGAAGTTCTAGAGAAGTCCGTGACATCCGCCATGAATGAGGAAACCGATGCAATACCTAAGCTGTTGATGATGAATTAGTACAGCTCTCTTTCCACTGGTTCTGATACTCGGGTATGATAACCCTAGCTTTTCGATAGACTGGTTTTATGGATACAGAGACAAAGGCATCTCGATTGTAGTCTACGGGCTATAAAATCCTAGGTAATATTGATATGTGTAATGTTCTACTATAATTGATAAATGTTTAATTTATGTTAAGTAATAATGGATGGTTCATATTTCTATTATTGCCGATATTTATATTCAGCTATAATTGACATTTGCAATCTGTCATAAGCTTAATTGATATTTTTTTAATGTTTTTATTTATTTGTTGACAGAATGGCTTTAAATAAATTGGAAAGAAATTTATATTTCAATTACTTATCAAATGATGATAAATTACGATACAGACAAAAGCTGACAGTTTCTGAAGAAATAATTATTTCAGACCCATTTTCTGACATTGAAGCGAGTGAATGGAATTACGACCCCATATGTTGGCCTAAAATTGAAATGGCTCAAATAATAAACTATTTCATCAAAAAGCCTGGCCTATACACCCTAACGGAATTGGAAAATTATCGTTCCCTAGAAGCTTTTGATTTTGCTATATCAGGACGGGTTAGCCCCATTGGTGTAAGGGCTCTCTATGAAGGTGATGGAAACTTACTTTTCTTGCGGGCTGAAGTGGCACATTCCCAATCTTTATCAGCAGCACCACTTTGTGTTTGGGTCCTAGTCAGGAAACAAGGGAATATTTTATCTGGACACTGCACATGTATGGCTGGATCAGCAATTTTAAAATTTCAATTTTTCTTACACTGTAAATTACTGTATGCATTATCATTTACATGACGATATCTTAAATCAAACCATTAGCAAATTAAAAACTGGTTATTTGAATTATTAAGGTTATTTCTGCTGTTTATTTGTATGTTACTACTATTATTAAAGCTAATGTTAACATAAGTTTCCTCAATCGGAAGCGATGTCAGTGATGTGCAGGGCCCAGGATTTGAACCCCGCATATACTGATCCGCGGTCAAATATCTTACCGACATAGCCACTGTCTCCAGCCATTATTATGATCATCATCACCAGAATCGTACATTGTAATAGTAGCCTTGTAAAATAATAATCATAGCCTGGATCATCTCAATCAGTTTAATAATTAATCATTACTTTAATTATACTTCTTTTATTTACTGTTATACTTCTTTTATTTACTGTAACAGATATAGGAACAGTGGGGCTCAAAAAGAGAGCAGTCTGCTGTGTTGATTGCTAGAGTGCATGAATAACTGAGTGATTAATTGATTGATTGACAGTTCAAACCCTGAGAGATCATGAGAGAGAGGCTGTCCAGAGGGCGGTGAGGGGACTTAGTAGGGGGAGTGAAGGGGTTTTTGACGCCATTCGCCTGATCCTGGGCAGACTGGATGCTGATCATCGCGTGGTGGTGGATCAGGTGATGGTGGATCAGGCGGTGGGTGATGACGTACATGGATCAGGCAGTGGATCATGATGGGCAGGTGAATCAGGCTGTGGCTCATGATGGGCAGGTGGATCAGGCAGTGGCTCATGATGGGCAGGTGGATCAGGCAGTGGCTCGTGATGGGCAGGTGGATCAGGCTGTGGCTCATGATGGGCAGGTGGATCAGGCAGTGGCTCATGATGACATCAATTACCAGTACTAACAACAATCGCACTCTAAACATTAGAGATCAAATAAAGCACCGGCCATGACACTGCTATAGAAATTCTCGAAGGTTAATATTATTATTATTATTATTAAATAGCATGTGGGTCCAAAAACGTTATTTACCTAATTACATGACAAATTTGTAAGATTGAAGATGTGGGAGAAACAGGCACAGGCAGATCTATATGAGACAGGATGAACAACCATCGTAGCACCAGCACCACCATTAAGACGACCATTGTCATTCATGTCTCCCAGCCTGGACATGCGGTTACTGACATGACGGTGATACCATTCGCCATACTAGATGACTACACATTTAAACGTAACAAAGAGAAAGTCATTCAGATATAACTCAATACCTTATACCGGGATGGACTCAACGACTAACCCACTTAAATACCATTACTTAATGTTAATATATATATACCACTACAAAGAAAGAAATGAACTTTGTAACCTTAATTTTGGAGAAAATATATGGTGCAATATAAAATGTAAAAATAATAGTATAATTATAGGAGTTGTCTATAGGTCACCAGATAGTAATAAGGTAAATGACGAAGCCAAGTATAATCTATTAGGTAGGTTATTAGATATATGGGTTATAGTAGTGGGAGACTTCAATTTCCCTGAATTGGATTGGGGTGGGGCGATACATCTATAATTGATGTATCGCATCCATTTGGTTTGGTTTTATTTGGTTTGAAGTAAAATAACTAATTAGTTTTACTCTTGTAGTAGTGCATTATTTTTTATCAATAGAACACAGCTGCAGAGACGACAGTGGAGGAATAAATCAAGTACAGGACAAAGTCGAGGCATTGTAACAGCACAACCAGTTAGAACTGCTGCTGAAACTGAAACCAGCACCCAGACCGAGCCAACAGAATGAGAAGTAGCAGCCTTAGAAGAAACGGCAGAACGATACTGTACCAATGTTTACATAGAAATGCGTCCCAAGTCAATGACCATGAACTTTGACATCTCTCTAATCGGGAGTGACATTGCTACAACAAACACTTTATGAAATAGCCACAGTTTCAAATACTTATTGCTGTGTTTAATTTTGTAAAGGTTTATGTTTGTAAAAATTTGTAAAAATGTAAATTAAAAGTTTGTAAAAATGTAAATCTTTTCCACGAATTTCTGACAGTTTTATGCAAACTTCGTCTAAACTCAGTGCTACAAAATTAAGCTTGTCAATGCTGAATCTCGATGAGTTCCATTTCGCATATTTTAAGCAAACGATTGACTGCTACGAACATTCGTCTGAATCCAGATGTACAACGTCGTGACCCAAGCGAGAAGAACTGCAGGAAACCATGCGACAGTGCATTAAGCAGACTTTAGGTAATGAAGTGGTCGCTATTATTGATTGATTGGAGATATATATATTTACTGGAAATCAAATAGCCTTGCACCAGCACAAACTTGGTCTCAATACAAGCACCACAATATAGCAACATGTTTAATAGGAAATCCATATCAAGGTGTAACATCTTTAATTTGGCTAGGTATTTTTGTGCAAGTGCACCATATTATAGATGGATATTGTAGCATTTATGTGTGATTGAATTTGTGATCTTCGGATTAGTGTTTCAAAAGTTTGGGTTTGAATTTGAAATATTCTCATTCCAATTCACTTAGCGTGACTGTTCATGGTAGTATATGAAGTTTACAACTTTGATTTACTACGTAATTGTTCAGTTGTACAGAGACGTACAGATGTTATATCCACTCTAAGGTCAAATAAAATCTCGTATGCAAAATGTATAACAAAGACATGGAGCAGTACAGCAACATTTGGGATACACGAAGTGCAGCTAACCCAGTGCGCGAATGGGGGGAGACCATCGTTCAAGCAAGCCCGTCAGATATCACTCAACCTCAAAGACTCAACCCAATGGCTGGCACACACCCTGATATTACTATTACTATTATCATTTTTATTATTAGTATTACTATTCTGTTCATTACTATGCATCACGTGCGTGTTTAACGTGAGCTTCTCTCCAGCTTGAAATCTGCATTTCTGAATCAGGATCACTCTTAAGTTCCTAACATTAAGTTCATGGTTTTGATATTGATTCTGAATATTACTAGGTTTTTAGTCTAAATATTAATTCTTACTGCCGTTTTTAAGGAATAGATAAATTGCAATTTAAACAGCAGCATTTGCGAAATAGTAACTATTTATCTACTTTTGAAGGTCTAACACTTGAATTAGTAGATTTTTGCAGATTTAAGATGTAAGCTTCTAGTTTTGTTTATGAAGTGATCTGATGTAGTTTAACTCTCGTCAGGGAGTTGAGTAGTCCATTGCTTATTTGAGTTTGGTAAATGTTTGCATTCCTAAAATTATGTTAAAATATTCTACATAATATACTTAGAGCCGGTTCCATGATCCGCCGGCTCAATCACTGCGTTAAGTAATTTAATTCAGTTACATCATATAAATGTATGTATATATATGAGACCCTAGAAGTGCCTAGTGCCTTAGGTTAACCCTAATTTTGCAATTATATGCTATTCTATTTTTTACATTATTACATTGTGTGTTTGTTTTGCAAAATCGAAATTTTTCTATAATTAAATAAATTACCGAAAAATTATATCGACTTCATGTCAAGCCCTATAATTGAATGATTGAAGCCACTGGTCAGTGCCTAATCGTGCTGATCAACTGAATGACTTGCAACTGATGTCGTTTGTTTATTAGAGTCGGTGGGAGCAGGAAGAGGCAGGGCAGCGGTTTGAGGTCCTCCGGCGGGAAGAGAGCCAGGCCAGACGCATCTGTCTCTGGAGGTCACGCCACGCCCTCTGTCCCTGCCCAGAGCTCTGGAGGCGACTCCGTAGCCTCCACCTCGCGCCGCCGTCGCTCAGCTCGTAAAGAATTCTGTATATATCCAGAATTCTGATGCTGACAAAAAACTTATAGAAGCATTAAAACAAAAAATGGAGTTTACTAGAAAAATGTATAGTGAAAAGAATAATAGTGATGATGAAGAGGAAAATCAATCGGAAGAAGAAGTAGTTGTTCCTCCTAAACCAGTTGAAAACCCTAATCCAACTCCAATTCCAGAAAAATCAGTATGGGCTAATGTGGCTAAATCAGTACCTAAACCAGTACATATAAATGTGAAAGGCAGTAAGGAGTTTGGATATGTGTTCAATAGTGGAGATTTCATGAGTAATGGAGAGAAAACAACTTTCCAAGATAATCTGGAAAGATTCATTAAAATGTTGTATGATGACAATGTGATAGCACTTAATAGATTTGTTGATAGAAATATTAGTAAAAATATTGATGAAGGTAATGACATTAAGTACTACATATGTGTAAAGTATAAATGCGGAGACAGGTACAAACTTGCTGTAATTGCTTATATCAAGTTCGATGAAAACTATAAAGATATTAGTGATGAGGATATTGATAAATTAAGCTCTTGTTTAAATGATGGTAGAACTTGGTCATTCTTTAAGACATCACATGTATTTAGAATGATGGAAAGTTGTGAGATAACAGAGAATGATAAAGAAAACTTTCTTCGTAACTACGTGAAGCCACGTCGCCCTCTGAGGGGCGGATACTCTTCAAGCAGCTCGAGTGACTAGACTAGATCGTCCGGGCAGAGCAGGGGGCAGCAGTGTGTTGTGTTTGTCTGTTGTTGTTGTGAATGTTTATTACGTACAGTTGTCAGCCGGAAGCGATCGGGCAGTAGGGTGAAGGAGATTGCGGACGACTCCTCATGTAACGATGTTGACGACTCCTCCTAGACCACCTTGTCCCAAGACACAGCCGCTCACCTCTCTATTGACTCCTTCGACACCCCAGCCGCAGCCACTGACACCTCTATGGCTCTTTCTACAGTCCAGCCGCAGCCGCTCACATCTCTATTGGCTCCTTCGACACTTCAGCCGCAGCCGCTCACACCTCTATTGGCTCCTTCAACACTCCAGCACCCAGCGCGGCCATCCCTCCGCCTCGTGCTACCTCTGCGGTGCCCATCCCTGCTGTGCGACCTCGCTTCGAAGCCTGGCGCCCTCTGAGGGGCTATTCAGATCTCGGCTAGAAATAGGTTCCTCTATGAAGAGGCTAGGCAGAGCAGGGGGCAACAGTGTGTTTGTTGTTGTGTATTTCTGTTCTTGTTGTTGTTGTAGTTGTGAGTGAATTGAAATCTTATTTATTTCGCTTATTTCGTTTATCACATCATACATGTAATTATACGTGTCAATTCCTGCAAAATACCAAGTGTATGCGTGAACGGAAAACAAAGGCCAACAATGGCCAATGAAGGTATTAATTCGTTAATTCCTAAGTGATCTTTATGGAGCGTGAAAGCAGTCCTTGAGTATGAATATGTACCTTGGGCCTGCAATTGGCAGAACACTAGAGAAAGAGAGTATTAAAGACAGTTAGCTCTAGATTGCTAAACTGCCAGGAGCAACATTGGTATTGTAACTGGTTTATTTTAATAATTTTTCAAATAAATGCTTTGACTTTTGTATATCCAGCTGATGGAGGAAAGCTCAGTTCTTTATCAGCTTGTTAGACACTATAGACTCTCTCATGATATGCATGAAAATATGGTTTTTCAATGCACTATCATTGCTGACCGTCAGCTGGGCAGCTTTACAATTTCTTCTCAGTAAACTTCAGACATCTGACAAGTTGATTGATATGTCATGTAACAACAGAAAAAACTGCAGAAAAGGGTATTTTTATGGCTTACAGCATCCACGGTATTACAAGTTATAGTAGCTTCCTCAGCTTGAGAGCTATAGTACTGAGCTAACAGAACTGGTTCATAGAACTGGTTCATAACGACAAGTGCAAGATTTTGATTCAAAGTATTAGTGAGGTGTTAATATGAACTGTAACTCTTATTCAAAAACTTTCCCAGGCAGATTGGTCGATCAGCCTGAAGGACTGTATGACATGATTTTGGCGGTTAGCCTTGAAGTCAACAATCTCGGCGCATTATTTCTTACAATCAACGAATCATAAATACCAAAATCTCTGATTTGTGGTTTAACCCTCATCCAAGCATTAAGTGATCTATGGTTTGAGTCATGGATCCATTTTTGAATACATTTTAGAGAAAAAATGCATCACGACTTCTAATCAGGTAAGATATGTGTTGTATTATAATGACCATAAGAATCTCCAGAAACCTGGACATTTCTTCTTTCATATGTTCAGACTTAAAGAGTTTTCATAATAAATATATAGCTCTTAGAATTTTCTGATTATTTCTTAGTTATTTTGTGTAAATATAATGAGATTACGGCATCCACAATAAATCACACTAAGTCTTCACGATATGCTATTGAGTCTCAGCCTTTTTCATGCACTGTATATTGTAACTTACACTAGTGCTAGTATGTGATTTTCGGACTTTGAGTTTTTGTTTTGCTAAATACGATGCTGCTATAGGATTTATTTAAACTAATATAAATTTTGTACATAAATCAAAATTATGCACATTTCAGAAATACGAGCTAGGCCACAGCAAGTTTATTACTATCACAGCTTACAACGACAAAATGTACCTTCATATCAGAGAACATGATGTGAAAACTGGATATCCCACAGCTAAGGGGGTTGCCTTAAACCCCTCCTGATTTTATGTGTTAATGATGGGGGTGGACGAACTCCCAAGAAAGTTGGATGAAGTTTGAAATGGTTGAGAGTTCAAACATACAACACATTTGGGAGGAAGATTATATGCCTCGGTTGCTTAAGGTTGGCACAACGTAAATTTGCGGAAGTACTTCCTCCATGCAGATCAGATGCGACCCATCCCAATCAAGCAGTGCTTCGCCCACATGAATGGAGAAAGCTAGTAGCACACCTCACTCAAATTAGAAAAAAACTTCCTCAATTCAGGAATGTACTGCCTTGCGGATTTCAAGAATCGCACAACAATCAGTTGTCAGCATTCGAATATAGAGAATGTTTTCCATTTGGTGTAGATGGACAATATCCCAAGATCTAATTTTAATACAGACATTTCTTGTGTGTTTTCACTATTGTTAATGATAATGGAATGAAGGGATTGGTTAACTTCTACTGGAAGCATTGATGCTCTATTGTACATCGCAAAGGGTTGGAAAAACTGAAACACCCTGGTCTACTTGAGATGAATTTACGCGCTTCATCATTAATTCGACTGACTGAAGCCAGAAGACATCTGATCAAGGTTAAAGTGAGACCTCTGCAGATCATCTACAAGAACTAAGAATTGACTTGTACTACCTCGTCTGTTCCCATTGGTCGAGCACTACCTCGCACACCTCCAGTGGCACGTACGATCACAACAAGACAGTGTCATCTCAACAAGACTCAACCCCTCCAGTACTATGTCTCGAGTGGGTGCAGGTTTTATTGTTAATTATGGTCGTGTAGTTAGACCCACTAGACCTACCTTTCTATCTTATAGACAGACGCTTTCGCTTGACTGTCCATGGCTGTTATCATGTGTCAGTCACAGGTAACCGACGCATGATTGTCTCATTCCTGTCAGTAGGATTCCACCACGTCATTTCAGAAGTGCTCTCAGAATTAGCTTAGCAACGTGGCGACAGGCTTGATAAGTTCTCAATTATTCAATACTTAGCAAAGTGGCGACAGGCTTGATAAGTTCTCTATATTATTAAACACTTGTTTGATATGAACTGACCGGTCAAGCTGATACAGACAAGGCAGGGTCTGTGTTTTATATGTATTGTTCTCTATATTAACAAGACATACAAGATATAAATGAAATAACCCCCTTAGATTGCTAGATAAGCCTGTAGTTCAGGTAGATAAGCTTTCCGATATTAAGTCACTGAATTTGTCACAAAAAAAACCCGTTACTTGGATAGCGAACAGGACCTGGTAGGTAAACACATTCAACCATAATCCACACAAACTTCAAGAAAACACCCAGAATCGGCTAAACGAAATGATGAAGAGTGGCAATCTTGCTCCAACAAATATGTACAGTTATAATACAAATCAATTGTGGTTTTGTACAAATTTTTATAAAGCATTAAACCATTGTTTAAACCCCATGCCACCAAAACTGGCCAACCCTGCCATAATGTGCTAAATTTTAGCACCTGTTACAACATTTTTGCATAGGCTTAACAACTAAACCATTAACCATTCTTGAAGGAAACTACAATAAAATCCACTTCGCTTATTTTATAAAAAATATTTAAAATGACAGTTTATTTTTAAAGCAACAATACAGATAACAAAAATAAAATCAGGATCTGCCGAACAGTGTCAATGAAAACAGAGACGACAAGATGAGCGGTAAATCAACTACAGATATCATCGAGGTCTAAATCATCCGAAAAAATCTCGGCACAAAATATGACAGAATCAAGTAGAGACACGTAGACAACACCGCCAGACAATATATCAGCACGCTCCATGAGAAGTGTTTAACTCTGTTTATACTTTAGGCATTGGGTCACATACATGTCAGGTCGAATAAATATCACGCTCATCAATTTGGAATCAATCTCAGCAATCTTGACATTAGTTACAAAATTTCAACAGTGCCTCGTGTCAAAGCTGCTTCCAGAGCGTAAACACCAAGCACCTGCAAGTGGAGAGTTCACACAAAAGATGACGACTGTTATAAAAGCCTGCAGACTCGTTCAAGATTGAATATAATATTATATATAGATATGTCAAAGCAAGGCACACTCACTATGTCTGCACCTGATTCGTCGTGCAACCTTGCTTTGATATGTCAAGGCATGGTTGCACGACGGTGTTTAAAAAACTAGTCATGATGATAAAAAACGAAGCCCTAAAGTTACAAAATCTACAAAACGGAAAAAGTATCACCGCCGAGCTATTTCAAACTATCACCGCCGAGCTATTTCAAACTATCACCGCCAAGCCATTTCTAGCATCGCCTCCGAGCCATTTAAGTGATTTACGATATTTAAACGATTGCAAATTAGTAGCAAGAAATTTAACGATTCGTTTCGGATTATATGCACGACAATATCTAAGTAATCACAATACAAAATCAGTGCAATTTAATCACTAATATACATAGATTTGTTTGTTTCAACATCTAATTTTACAATTATAAACATATAAACATCAACAGACCTAAAAATGATACTTTAAAAGGATACCACAGAATGTCTACAGCTCATCAAGTCATTGTTACAGCTACATCACGCTCAAAAAGCCCTTTTTCAGAATGTTCTATAAAAATAACTAAGTATCTTTAAACTTAGTTCACTCTATAAAAGCGTAAACACGAACCTTGATAAGTTCATCGCGAGTCTTGAACCTTGACACAATCTCATTGGTCCTCTTCTCACAGCACGTCACCGACACAAAAAGTTTGTCTGTAGCCCTCTCGTGAGCGTCTAGCGGCAGAAGCTGCTCCAAAAACTTCTCCAGCGGCGCCAGGAGGTTGCTGGTTCTAGAGAGGACTCCAAACGGCTGCTGCCGAGTGGTCACAGCTAACTTCATACAGAAATCCACGCATTCCTTCAAATACAAAATAGCACGAGTATACACTAAAGTGCATTATAAGAGAGTATACACTAAAGTGCATTGTAAGAATATACATCAAAGTGCATTACAACAGTCATGCATTATAACAGTATACACTAAAGTGCATTACAAGAGTATACACTAAAGTGCATTGTAAGAATATACATCAAAGTGCATTACAACAGTCATGCATTATAACAGTATACACTAAAGTGCATTACAAGAGTATACACTAAAGTGCATTGTAAGAATATACATCAAAGTGCATTACAACAGTCAGGCATTATAACAGTATACACTAAAGTGCATTACAAGAGTATACACTAAAGTGCATTGTAAGAATATACATCAAAGTGCATTACAACAGTCATGCATTATAACAGTATACACTAAAGTGCATTACAAGAGTATACACTAAAGTGCATTGTAAGAGTATACATCAAAGTGCATTACAACAGTCATGCATTATAACAGTATACACTAAAGTGCATTACAAGAGTATACACTAAAGTGCATTGTAAGAATATACATCAAAGTGCATTACAACAGTCATGCATTATAACAGTATACACTAAAGTGCATTACAAGAGTATACACTAAAGTGCATTGTAAGAATATACATCAAAGTGCATTACAACAGTCATGCATTATAACAGTATACACTAAAGTGCATTACAAGAGTATACACTAAAGTGCATTGTAAGAATATACATCAAAGTGCATTACAACAGTCATGCATTATAACAGTATACACTAAAGTGCATTACAAGAGTATACACTAAAGTGCATTGTAAGAATATACATCAAAGTGCATTACAACAGTCATGCATTATAACAGTATACACTAAAGTGCATTACAAGAGTATACACTAAAGTGCATTGTAAGAATATACAGCAAAGTGCATTACAACAGTCATGCATTATAAAGTAACATAAAGTGCATTACAAGAGTATACACTAAAGGCATTGTAAGAATTACAGCAAAGTGCATTACAACAGTCATGCATTAAACAGTAACACTAAAGTGCATTACAAGAGTCTACACTAAAGTGCATTTTAAGAGATACCTCAAAGGGCATTACAACAGTCACTGAATTATACAGTATACAAAGTGCATTACAAGAGATACACTAAAGTGTGCAGTGTAGAATATACATCAAAAGTGCATTACAACAGTCCTGCATTATAACAGTATACACTAAAGTGCATTACAAGAGTATACACTAAAGTGCATTGTAAGAATATACATCAAAGTGCATTACAACAGTCCTGCATTATAACAGTATACACTAAAGTGCATTACAAGAGTATACACTAAAGTGCATTGTAAGAATATACATCAAAGTGCATTACAACAGTCATGCATTATAACAGTATACACTAAAGTGCATTACAAGAGTATACACTAAAGTGCATTGTAAGAATATACATCAAAGTGCATTACAACAGTCATGCATTATAACAGTATACACTAAAGTGCATTACAAGAGTATACACTAAAGTGCATTGTAAGAATATACATCAAAGTGCATTACAACAGTCATGCATTATAACAGTATACACTAAAGTGCATTACAAGAGTATACACTAAAGTGCATTGTAAGAATATACATCAAAGTGCATTACAACAGTCATGCATTATAACAGTATACACTAAAGTGCATTACAAGAGTATACACTAAAGTGCATTGTAAGAATATACATCAAAGTGCATTACAACAGTCATGCATTATAACAGTATACACTAAAGTGCATTACAAGAGTATACACTAAAGTGCATTGTAAGAATATACATCAAAGTGCATTACAACAGTCATGCATTATAACAGTATACACTAAAGTGCATTACAAGAGTATACACTAAAGTGCATTGTAAGAGTATACATCAAAGTGCATTACAACAGTCATGCATTATAACAGTATACACTAAAGTGCATTACAAGAGTATACACTAAAGTGCATTATAAGAGTATACATTAAAGTCCATTAAATTAAAGTTACCGCCTCTCGCTAATATTTTACACTAGTTTAAAAGAGTACTTTATTGTATCTCAAAAATTTATTAGTTCGATTTCATGACATTATCTGAGACATCGCAACCAGTACACCCTAAAAACATCGCAGTTACAGCATTGTCCGTAATAGGTAATTTAGTTGCGTCTAAGTCATAGCATAAACAAAATTTAACACTAACACAAAATTAACAATTTTATAATTGATTACAAAGGTCTGCAAAAAGATTACTGTTTTAAGTTGCACCTCAAAAGCGGCAATCCCGAGAAAGCAGATTTATCATAATCATACATGTAATTTGTTATCTTTAGACTGATTTTCATGACATTCAGTTTGCATCATATACTAGACCTCTTAGTAGTTCGCCTCGTTGACTATTTCATAGTGCTCAGTGTTTTCACTGATGGTAGCACTCTACTGTTGTTGCTGTAACAGATGCCTGAAACCCCCCCTCCCCCAACAAAACCTGAAAACCTGAGAGGACAACCCCCGGACAAATCACCCATTGAACAAACCCATAAGAAAAACCTCCCAGGACAACCCCTGGACAAATTATTTACACAAGTAATTCATCAACTAGTTAATAATCATGTGTATATCTTTGTTCTAGGGAGATTTGTCCGGAGTGTTAGGTCCTAATGGGGTTTGCCTGGGGAGAGTTATGTTGGGTGGTTTTGTCAGGGGGGGTATGTATGTTGACCATTGCTACAAACCTCGATAACTTTAGGATCATTTCCTAGCACAGCGAGCATGGAGGCTACCAGTGCACCAGCTGAAGCTCCACCAAATCTTTCCACATCCTGCACAAGTCTACCACCATGGCGACACAAAGACTGAGCGACACCCAAGTGATACATGCCGAGAAAACCACATCCCGCGAAAGACAGATTTAATTTAACTGCTGCTGACGAAGCCATTGTACTACAGGAGTCCCTGCGATGCTTGGTGAATACTGAAACTGCAGAGAAAACCTTCCAATCATTGACAGCAACTCAAGTGATGGTGTAGCTTCAGTAAGATTTTACTGGTTTTCTCACGTAATGCCATGAGTGTCAGGGCGGGAAACTAAACTGATGCAATTCTCGCCGATAGAGAGCTGACGGAAGATGAAATCAGTTGGTAAGCTGCACGTGAAATTTGGCAGATTGACTAGCCATAGAATTAGGCAGATAATAAGCTAGCTGTAGAATTAGGCAGATGGACTAGATTTAGAATTCGGTAGATGGACTAGCTGTAGAATTAGGCAGATGGACTAGATGTAGAATTAGGTAGATGGACTAGCTGTAGAGTTAGGCAGCTCGACTAGCTGTAGAATTAGGCATACGGATTAGTAGCTGTTGAATTAGGCAGACGATCTAGCCATAGAATTAGACAAATTGACTAGATATAGAGTTAGGAAATCGGAATATATAGTTAGCGATTAAAATGAAGCTGGAACAGCGATGCCATCTTAGAGCGAGATGTGTGTTCTTATTACTTACTAAAGACAGATCTTTTCCGAATCTTTCAACTACTAGAATTTTATTGTTAAACCGTTTAAATTAATTTTATTTAATTACCATTTATAAATTTATTAAAAGCTCGCTGTAATGAAATGATCGTCCATGGTGATAACTATATCAATATAACCCTGTCAATACTGCATTTTCAAACTGTAAGTTGTTTAGTTTATTATTCAATAATTTACCCTGTCAAAGTCAGAATCATTCAACATCAATAACAACAACATCTTTGTTGAATGGTGCATTATTGCACATGCATAGTTCCAATACCGCTAACTTGCAAGCTCTCATTGGAATCGAACGCACTGGATTTCAATTTACATCTGATATAAATATTGCGATCTATCATTGAAATTTCATGTCATATGGATGTGATAACGCATTGATCGATGCTTATTTACCATATTTTTAGCCAGAGGTGCCTATATATACAGACTGGGGCAAAAAATTAATCCCCTAGCGAGTTGTCAATAACTTTAAGAAAACGCACAATATCTCTACGAAATTTACGGAGCTTCTAGGGGAGGAATTTCTCCGTATATCCTTCAAATTTGATGAAAATCTATTGAGCAGGAAAAATATTACAGCGTTTCTACAAAAAAGTGCAAAATCAGTTTTAACAAGGCTTTTTTTACCAAAAGTCTTAATGACTTGGACAAAACTCAAAATAGTTTTACAAAATTTTCGGAGCTTCCAGAGGAGGAATTTCTACACATATCCTGCAAA
This sequence comes from Enchytraeus crypticus, assembly GCA_905160935.1. Classification (NCBI taxonomy): domain Eukaryota; kingdom Metazoa; phylum Annelida; class Clitellata; order Enchytraeida; family Enchytraeidae; genus Enchytraeus; species Enchytraeus crypticus. The sequence continues at coordinate 802,233 of CAJHZI010000493.1, read as the reverse complement.
TTTGGTTAAAATATATTCAGAAGTAACAAAAATACAGCGTTTCTTCGAAAAAATGTTAAAATCAATTTTAACAAGGCTCTTTTAAACAAATGTACCGGACATTTTCTTCAAAATTTAGGAATAATTTAAACATAAGAACGAATTTTAAACATCGTTTATTGGAGTAGCTAACATGGTAGTGCAGGCTTAAACCCCACCACTTACGTAAACGGTCCTTTTCAGGGTCGTTATTTTCTCTAAAAGGATCGATTGATATTTCGAAAAGTCTTGTTAAAATTGATTTTAGCATTTGTATCTTAGAAATGCTGTAATTTCGTAACTAATGAAAATATTTCATAAAATTTGCAGGATATACGCAGAAATCACTCCTATAGAAGCTCCGAAAATTTCGTAGAGATATTTTGAGTTTTCTTAAAGTTATTGAGATTTCGCTAGGGGATTTTTTTTGCCCCAGTCTGTATATATAAATAAATAAATAAATAAATAAATATATATATATATATATATATATATATATATATAGGCCTATAGACAATTAAAATTAATTATTTAATATCAAATGGAATAAAATAGAAAGAAGAACTGCACATGGATTGATAGCCATCATGACCTGAGAGGAAATACTTGGCCATTTTGGCTTGCTACACTACGAGAGAAGGATAATATTAAAATCCATCAGAAGTTTCGGTGACTATGATCTTCGATGGACATTTGTAAAAAAAAATTAACTATTAAAATCGATGTTTAATGTTAAGGGAAGCCCTTATGCAATCGCCAAATCGGAGAAATTCAGGGGACCAAGAGTATCCCATGCAGCAGCTGTTGCTGCTGCAGATTAGCAGCTGTAGCAGGACCGTACCCTACAGCTGCTGCTTAATGCTAGCAGCTGAAGAAGCAACGTCATCTACAGCTGCTGTTGCAGGCTATATCAGCTGTATAGCGGCTAGCTTGCAGCTCAGCTGTTAAGCAGCTGATCATAGGAGCCAGCAGTGTCGCAGCAGCTGATCGATGAAATGTATGCAGCTTAGAGAAGTAGAAGAATGTATCGACAGTGCATTCGATTAGAATATTAGAAGTATATAGGCCTGGTATAAGAGGTATACGAGCCTTTGAGCGTAGATATACATGTAGAGTTGTCATAGGCTGTTTAGGCCCTTTAATTATTTAGCCTATATCATTGTGTAATTACTCTCACCATCGCATATCATAGATTATACTTGTATAGATAATAGTTCTAGTATCACATATATCATAGATTATACTTGTATTAATATAATAGTATCACATATCATAGACTATACTTATATAGATAATAGATCTAGTATCATATATCATTGATAATACTTACATAGTCTCTGTATACTCACTCGTCATCGTGTGGTGCTTTGGCGGCTGTTTATGTAGAGTCTGCAAGAGACGTCCCAGGCATAGCCTTATGGCGAGGAACCGGACGTTAAATCCTTATTGATTGATGGATTGATTAATTTAGTATTTTTGTGTGGTTGTTGTCTAAGCGCTTATCTCGTATGTTCGTTTATCTAAAAGTACAAAGCTAAATTAATATACTCTGAACGTATTATATCTATAGATTGTGTCACTTTGTCATTTAGATCTAGAGATTGTGTCACTTTGTGTCACTGATCTAAGATTGTGTCACTTTGTGTGATTTAGATCTAGAGATTGTGTACTTTGTCATTTAGATCTAGAGATTGTGTCCCTTTGTCATTTAGATCTAGAGATTGTGTCACTTTGTCATTTAGATCTAGAGATTGTGTCACTGATCTAGAGATTGTGTCATTTTGTGTCACTGATCTAGAGATTGTGTCACTTTGTGCCACTGATCTAGAGATTGTGTCATTTTGTGCCACTGATCTATAGATTGTGTCGGTTTGTGCCACTGATCTAGAGATTGTGTCGCTTTGTGCCACTGATCTAGAGATTGTGTCGCTGTGTGTGACTTCAGCTTTACTACAAACGCTTGTAAACTAGACTAAATCGCTAACTACTTACAAACAGTATAAACACGTATTTAAGGGAAGTAAATTCGCTGCGTCATAAGATGCTGATTAGAGGCTATCAGGACCTGCACTGAGCTATGAACCCCTACACCACGGAGGAAGCCTATGAGGCAGCCTGTGTGGGTGATGATGAATCAGAGCCGACAACTTACCAGGTGTTCTATGCCAAGTACAACTACGACCCTATCCATAATTCACCCAATGATAATCCAGAGGCTGAACTGAGTCTTACTGCAGGGGATTTCTTGTTTGTATATGGCGATATTGGAGAGGTTACTCCTTATTTCTCTCTTAGTCTCTCTTCATCTCTCTCTCTCTCTCTCATCATCTCTTTCTCTCTTTCTCTAACACACAAACGCATACATACAAACACATACACAAACACAAATAACTTGTTTCTATCCGCTCCAAAGTCATTCGCCCTTTTTCTTTTGTAATCTCAACAATTCATTTATTAAATGGGCGCCTAACCAGTTCACTACTGCTTGGACAGTTGATTAGTTTACTAATTAATTGATTGATTGACCCATTAGGACTTTACTTACTTAATTGTTTACTTTTTTACTTTACTTTGGACTGATTTCCTGGACTTTGGAATATTGATTGATTGATTGATTGATTGATTGATTAGGATGGTTTCTACGAGGGGGAGTTGATGGATGGGCGGCGGGGTCTGGTGCCTTCAAACCTCATTGAACGAGTTCCAGGTAAATCAATCAGTCAGTCGATCTGTAAATCAATAATCAATCAATAAGAATTTAGCGTCCGGTTCTTCGCCATAGAGCAATGTCAGGGACGTCTCAAGCAGACTCTGCATCAGCATACGCCAATGCACCACATGATGATCACTTAATCAATCAAATCAATCAATTATCAATTAACTAACGAATCAGTCAGAAAATAATCAAGAATTCCAAAAATAAATTTAATGTAGTTTTGCATAAGCTCCAGAAACACATTATATGTAAGGAGCAATAGTTAAAACTAAATATGCCAAAAGTAAGCAATAAATTTTCATGTCATTGAAATGCTAAAATACTTGAGTGTGATTTAATGATTGATTAATGTGACTTATTGATTGATTAATGTGATTTATTGATTGATTAATGTGATTTATTGATTGACTAATGTGATATATTGATTGATTAATGTGATTTATTGATTTAATAATGCGATTCATTGATTGATTAATGTGATTTATTAATTTAGTAATGTGATTTATTACTATAATATATTACAATTATTTATCTATTCAGTAGTTCTGCGCCATACACTAGTTATTTGTTGATTGTTGTAGACGAAGAATTGGATGACTTCTATGAACTTCATCCTGGTGGTAGGGAGATTTCACCACCAGGTAGACTGCAGACTGGTGGAAGAGAGGCCTCACCGCCTGTGGGATTGCATGCTGGTGGTACTGCTCTAAACAGAAGCCCTGGTGAGATCAATGGATGACTAGTCAATCATTTAATCAATCAATCAACAGTCAATCAATGCTAAGCATTAAATTAGCGGTACCTTAGTCAATCAGTCAATCAATCAATCTGTCAGTTAATCAAGTAAATCATTCGGCAAGTTGATTCCTCCATCGATAGCTATGCGTATTGACAAATTATATAAAAGCAGAATGTACTTATAACGTTCCTGACATCATCTTGGTATGAGGAAACGGACGCTAAACCTTTATTATTATTATTATTATTATTATTATTATAATAAACTGTGACTTTATAAAATGAGTGTAAGGCAGAAGGCAGTGGCGATGTTGGTAAGATATCTGAACACGGCCTGCGGTTCAGGATGAGTGCGTTCAAATTCTGGGCTCTCCCGTCACTGATATCGTTTTAGAGAGATGAAACTAACGTTATCATCTTCTTCTAGAGCTTCATGACATTGTATCATTGTATTTCGAAGTTAATTCAATTCATTAATCTTCTTGTTTAAGTGCCGTGCCTGTTCCAAGCCTGCGCGGTCATGGTCATATTCCTCCATATGTCTGTTCATTGTTGCTCTGATCATCTCTGTTTCAGTTAACTGAATCCATTTGCTAAGACTCTTTATGAATATAAATTCAATTAATTACATCATCATCATCATCATCATCTTCCCCTGAATCCCAGTCTAACTAGGGTCGGGATACGAATAGACTGTCTCAAATCCTCTCTGTCCTATATCATATCATCAATCAATCCCTTATTTGAGACTTTTCCAATCTATATTTTTATTAATTCATTGAAATACATGTCCAATTAATTACCTAGACGATTTTTTGACATTGCCTTATGGCGAGGAACCGGACGTTCAATTCTTATTGATTGATTGATTTAATTAAAGTCTTGTATTCCAGACTCAAGGCAACAGCAGGAAAGTCCTCGCTTGACTTCAGACGACCAGGTGGCGCCAGCTGTAGAGGAGGAGGAGGGAGTAGCTGTGGGCTATTCAGACATGGAGTCTGTGAGGCAGCAGAGATCTGAGCTTAACGTTCAGTACGAGGAGACCGCTGAAGACAAGTGGCTTGCCTCTCACGAGAGATATCATACCGTAGTCACTGAGCTAGAGGAATCTGAGAAAGGTTTTAATCAATCAATCGAACGATCGAACAATCGATCGAACAACCGACGATGGACGGTGGTTCGATCGATTGTTCGATCGTTCACATCATTCACTGTGTCAATCAATCAGTCAGTCCATTGATCGAACTATAGAGTATTCAATTAATCAATCAATTTAGCGAACCATCGAGCAATCAATCAATCATTCAGTTAATCAAGCAATCAATCAATTACTCAGTTAATCAATCACTCAATCAATCAATCAATCAAACAGCTAATCAACGAATCATCCAATCAAAAATTCTATGTCGCTATTATGAAATTAATGTATCAATCAATAAATAAAACAGTCAATTAGTAAACAGTAATCGAAAGTTTACTAATTATTAATAATTACTAATTATTACAGACGCACCCTACCCTAGAGAGCTGAGATTAGAGAAGAAGCTGATGAGCAGTCTGCTTGTATCATGGAGCGCCCCTGTCTGTATCTCTGCCGCCCCTATTCTCTCCTACAACGTCTACATAGACACGCAGCTCAGGGTCTCAGTGAAGGCTTCTGACAGGACCAAAGCTTTGCTAGAGAGAATAGATACCAGCAAGGTTACTATCTCACTCATCTCTCTGTCAATTAATAGGTCTAAGACATTGTTAGAGAGAATAGACACAAGCAAGGTTACTGTCTCACTCATATCTCTGTCAATTAATAGGTCTAAGACATTGCTAGAGAGAATAGACACGAGCAAGGTTACTATCTCACTCATCTCTCTGTCAATTAATAGGTCTAAGACATTGCTGGAGAGGATAGATACTAGCTATCCTCAGATAACTAGGAAGAGAGGATAGATGACGCATATATAAAATGTTTTGTTTGTAATCAATCAATCAAAGCACTGCATGTATTCATTAATTTATCTTTTACAGCGTGCTAATAATAATAATAATAACAATAATAATAACACACATTATAGTGAAATGATAAACTACGTTTATATCTATAACTTTTAATACCTCATGTTAAATCCGTTAGGCAATTTTGTCCGTTTTTCGTGTAGCCAGTCCAGTGAATGCCCGAGATTTTACTCTCAGATCAGCGCGGCTGGGATTCGAATCCACGAGGGTTCAATTCACCTCAGAATCTGTTACCATAAATTGTGCTGAACATAAAGCCTGCACTTCAATGTATTGGAAAAGTTCGATAACTTTCCCTTCTTCAATTTACATAGTCTACCTTACTATTTTTTTAATTACTTTTAATATTTGTCTAATTTAGTAACTAAATATTGATTATTGATTGGCTGACTGATTGATTTTCTAAACACGCAGACTCACAAGGTTTCAGTGAGAACTATTACAAACCTGGGCCAGTCTAAAGACCAGCAGTGCATCATAACAGTGGGTCCATCTGGTGCGTGCAATTAATCATTTCATTTCAATAGCTTATGTCTCAACTTATTGTAATAACTAATTAAACTGGGATTCAAGGATAGAAGAAGAAGAAGAAGAAGATGATGATGATAATGATGATTATAACTTTTTATAACATGTAACTTATAGAATGTTTAATCAAGTAAGTGATCAAATGATTAATGAATGAATTGATTAATTTATTGAATACTTTGTTTATTAATTTGATTGTTTTTATCGATTGATTGATTATTTGCTTGATTAATTGAGCGATTGATTGATTGATTGATGACGGATGAATTACTCATCTAACGTTCTATCTATCGACTGGCCAATCACTTTGCGACTAACCCACCCATTGACTGATTGATATATAGATTGAATGACTGATTGATTGAATGACTGATTGATTGATCGATTGACTGACTGATTGATTGATAAACTGATTAATTGAATGATTGGCTGATTTATTAATAAACTGATTGACTGATTGATTGATTGATGATTGTCACGTGACACAGACATGGCGGCTAAGGTGACAGACGTTCACGTGACCACTGTGACAGCCATGTCTGCCACAGTCACGTGGACTCCCTTCGACTCTAACCTAGAACACGTCGTGTCTGTCAATGGTCAAACCTGCTCCGTGCTCAGACCTTCTATATACACGTGCGTTGTTAACGGTTAGTGTTAACAATCCTCTATGTGCACGTGTGTCGTTAAAGGTTAGTGCTAACATTCCTCTATGTACACGTGTGTTGTTAACGGTTAGCGTTAACATTCCTCTATGTATACGTGCGTCGTTAACGGTTAGTGCTAACATTCCTCTATGTACGCCTGTGTTGTTAACAGTTAGTGCTAACACGCCTTTATATACAGGTGTGTAGTTACCGGATAGTGGTAATACAATGTACAAATTTGTATTTATCTGATGAAGAAACTAAATTTACAGATAACTGTTAAGAATCGTAAAATGAAATTACTGGACAAGTATTTGATGAATTGTTTAGTTGATTTAAAACTGATTTATATCACACTGATTGATTGATCGATTGCTGTGCTCGATTGATTGATCAAGGTTTGGCTCCTGAGACAAAGCACACAGTATCGATACGACCTAAGGTCTCACAAGGCATTGCTCATTCTGTGTCTACGACATTCAAAACACTCAGACTAGGTCAGTGCTACTCGCTCTAGTCTTCTTTAGCGTGATCATGCAGATTGATTAGTCTACTCATGGACCTCTGTATATATTATGTGTCCAGTGGTAATATAATATACATGTATGCATATAATATATCCAGAGGTCCATGGTATACTTTTAACTTGTTTCTAAAATTTACTTCTTTGATTATTTTCGCTTCATTATATTATTTTACAAGATGTCTCCAGATATACCTATCTCATTATTTTTTATCGAACTCTTAAATACCCTGACTTCACACGCTGTTATTCAAGTAGGCCTACTGAATCTAATTCAACAGGATTTATTGGTAATGCAGAATATTAGGCCTATATAACCAGATAGATCTTTTGGGTTTATATAAAACGGTGAATTATTTATTCCCATGGGTAGTAGCTTAACTCTTTTTAGCAAACATTAGAAACTCTTGAACATTCATATATCAAGACCTATTATTTTGAGTATTTCCTCATTAAGTTTCTTTTATTTCTGCTATGGTGTTTGTGTGTCATTAAAGCTTTTAAGGTTGTTTGTAGTGTGTATAACGTCAAGGTTCAGAAGCACAAGATTTCACTTCAAAACGACTCGACACACTCGAGCTACCGTCACAATGATTAATGTAACAACAGTATGTTACTGCTAATAGAATGTTACTGCTTTTTAAGCTTTTAATACCGAGTTAATGAAAATAAATAAATTTGTCGTGCCAGCTTAAAATGGTGTTTTAGAAACACCTTTTTTCATCGTAGTTTCTGATTTATAAACGCCACTACTTCTATATGCACGCAGAGATTCCTGACCCGCCCAGGGACGTTCAGGTGGAGAGCGGGCCCCAGCAAGGCAGCGTGCTCATCACCTGGCGCCCCGTCCAGCCCAACGGCAAGCCCTCAAACTCCCTCGTCACAGGGTACTCAGTGTATGTGGACGGGCATAAAGTCAAGGATCTACCGAGTCCTAACGGTTAGCAAACAATCCTGTAGGACTTGACATCCCAAGCTAAAGCTAACTTGGGAGACTTCGTCTCCGGGGTTAGCCCAAGCAACTAACTGGAGACCAAGTTTTTTCTCCTAACTTGAAAAGGAGAACTAACTCTCCTTTTGTTCGAAGAGTTAACTTAAGGTTAACAAAAGGTTTACACATAAGTTAGCATAAGTTAGCATATGAGTTAACTTTAGTTTCTAGCTGGATAGCTAATGAGTGATGTGTTCAGTGCTGGGTGTGAACCCCGCTACTACCAGTTCTCTATGATATCACTTAACAATTGCTATTGGACAAACTTTAAATACCTTAAAGTAAAGACGTAATTCAGTTAGTGTAGCATTACTAATATCAATACCCAATGAAAAACTAATCGACTTAAATTACATTAATCGATTGAGTTAATTGTAGATTCTGTGATTGATTTCTATTGATTTGTTTGGAATGTTTAGTTGTTTGAATTAGTCAATGATCGATAGTGTGCTCGGAGGTCCGGGCATATCGGACCCCGTCTCTCTTCACCTACTATACATAGAGCGCTTCTGAGCGCACTGTTAAGCAGATGCGCTGCTATGTGATGTGATTTCTATAATGTATTACATTGATATTGTGCTTTTGCTATCTGTGTTCTTCTGGTTTGATCAGTCATGTTGTCAATATCTTGTCTATTGTGTCTCTCTCTTAGTGCACTGCCTACTGGCAGGTCCATGGTATATAACGCCTCTACTCATCTCTGTCTTGCGCTTTCCTCTTCTTGTTCATATAAGAGTGGGTCTTTAAATCATTTAACATTCCTTATCTCGGCCAGCTTCTGCCTCTTTTTCCTTCCATTCTACAATACCTTCTATGACCTCTTTTAGATTACAATAATCTACTTTGAATACTTTATTGTAATTCACCGATTAAATCAAGTAGACTGCTCTATCGAGCATCTTTTAAAAACTTTCATATGATAATAAATATGAAAATAAATCGAAATCAGAGATATACCTTCTACCATGGCAATATGCAGCATGTTTGCTCTTCAAAATTTAGGGAATATTAAAGATCCTAATCCATTATGTCTATAAAATATTTATCTGTTATATTTACAATTCTTTAATTGATTGACTAAATGATATTTGCACGATTGATTGATTGATTTTAACAGGAGATCACAAACTGTTATCTGCTGAAGATTTTCTCGATTGATTGATTGATTTTGACAGGAGATCACAAACTGTTATCTGCTCAAGATTTTCTCGATTGATTTATTGATTGATTGATTTTGACAGGAGATCACATATTGTTATCTGCTCAAGATTTTCTCGATTGATTGATTGATTTTGACAGGAGATCACATATTGTTATCTGCTCAAGATTTTCTCGCTATCAACAATCCTCAGCGCGTGACGATTCGCTCAACGACAGGAGTCAAAGAATCATTCGACTCCATGCCCACCCCCCTCTCTCCCCTCATCCTTCAGGAGCTCTCTGCTGCTGCTGTATGTCACAGCTATCAATAAATCAATCAGTAGACTAACAATTACTCTATCAATAATCAATCAATCAATCAATCAGTAGATCCAAAATTAATTAATAAATCTGTAACCCCACAATTGATCAATTAATCAATCAATCAATCAGTAACCCCACAATTAATCTATCAATAATCAATCAATCACTCAGTAGACTCGCAATTAATCAATCAATCAATCTTTCAGTAAACCCACAATTAATCTATCAGTAATCAATCAATCATCAGACGAACTGAATTCATTGGGTATTCATTTGGGTACTGCTACACGAATTGAATGTCTCAATAGCGTTGTGGTAACTTCACGAATTTTCAAATGACAGATCCGGAGATGAATTGAACTCTCGTGGGTTCGATTCCCAACCGCGCTAATTTGGATTTGAGAGTAAAATCTCTGACATTCACTGGACTGGTTATACGAAAAATGAACTAAATTGCCTAACGGTTAAACATATGATATTAAAAGTGATAGATATCAAAATTGTTGATCATTTGACTATAATGCATGTTTACTTTTACTTTACAATAAATCTCTCACCGATCCATCAGTTAATGAGCGTTAGAACAACAAATCTATCATAAATCAATCAATGAAAACTTCATTACTAACAATCTGAAAGAGTGAAAATGAACACTGATTCAATCATATAACGAAATTTATATCATAATATAATTATAGCCATTTACTTTATGGAATGGTTTATAGATAAATTATATTGTCAGTGATTATGACAATTTTTGCTGAGGATTTTCATATAAATTCACTTCACGATTGTAGCAAAAATTCTTGCTGCAGGTTGGTCCTCTCAAAGTAGGTCAAGGCTGCTCAAGTACCTCCACCAATCAGAAGCCGCGACAGTCAGCCGGTAGACCTACTTCCACGCCATTGGCTGACGGTAGGTTAGGACTGCTAAATATAGCCACCAATGAGAGAGAGGGTGCCACAGACTCAGGATTCAGTGCTTCACAGTTGAGTCCTATGGAATTGAGATTTAACTCTGCTGAAGCCGCTTGTGTTCTAAACGGAGTCGAAGGTGAAGGTCAAGAACCGGACTCAAGATCAGGTGGGGTGGGTGGTAAAGGATCGAGGTATCAGACAGGAAGTGCGGATGGGATTCCACAAATAGGTTACTGACCTCCTTTTAATTCCCTACATCTTAAATGCTTCTTCTGGATGTTGGATTTGCTCTGCTTAGAGTTTCTTAATTTTGCTCTTCGGCTTGGCTCTGTTTCCACCACTGAGTTCAATGTTAACATGGACTACAGTAGCCCTCTAATTATTGTTTTCGCATATTTACAAAGGCTTTACCCCCCCCCCCAAAAAAAAATTATTGACACATTCTACTCAGTCTCGCCCAGCTCATGCTGTGCAATTTTTTACTTCCATTACTTTATTATATTTTCACTTACATTACTTCCCCCTGATTTCAAAGTTCCTCACCGATTACCAATTTCCCCTTTTTTAAAGTTCTTTACCTTTTTCCATTCCCTCTATTGCTCCAATGACGCATGGGGAGTCGTTGTAACATTGTATGCTGGGTTATTTATTGCAAAGGTTTAAATGTGAGTGAAGCCTGTGTGGGTGTGATAGACGAGTCGATTGATAGAGCAGAAAATTAATCGATAATGTAACTTAGCGTTTCGATTTTCAAGATGAGTGGGCATTTTACACCGACATTGCCACAGGCTGGAGCCAGTGGCGTGCCGGTAAGGTACTCGACCGCGAATCAGTATATGCGGGGTTCAAATCCTGAGCTCGCCCGTCACATCGAGTGTGGAAACTGACACAGCTGAGCATACCATAAGGCATTATCTTTACCAGCATTTTTGAATTTATGATAAAGAAAAATTTAGTTTAAATTTGGGATGAACTAAAATTTAATTCTGATTTAGAACGAATGAATACTGTTACTGTTGTAAAAATACGAAGTTTATTGAAAAGCTTGTTTATTGACGAGTTAGCAGATTTATCTGTGATTGATTGTTTAATTGATTGATTGATTAATTTGATTGATTAATTTATTGAATTATAACAGAAATTACAAACGGCAGTTTCTCAGAGTCAAGCTTTGACGTGGACTCGGAAGAGAATGGGAGGGGCAGAACCAGCCAATCACGTCACGCCACGTCAAGCCCCACATCTCATAGGCGGAGTCAGTCTTCAGGCCACGCCCATCAGGGAAGAGGGCGTTATGATGGAGCCAGACATAGAGACAGAGATAGAGAGAGGTACAGAGAGACGGACAGAAGGAGGGAAGAAGGAAGGGTTTTGTACGCCGTGGCACTGTGTGATTACGACCCTGCCACTATGTCACCCAATCCAGACGGTATCTACGAGGAGATCCCCTTCAAAGAGGGTCAGACCGTCAGGGTTTGTAGTTCTTCTGAAAGAAACTTAGGGGTCCGCCTAAAATTAATTAGAAATTAACATTAAATTAATTGATAATTAACTAAATTAACATTAAATTAATTAATAATTAATTAAATTAACATTAGAAATTAATTAGTAAGATAGACGTTTCGATTAAAATGTTCATTGTGTTTCGATATTTGATTTTTATACATTGGGTAAACTGGAGAGTGTTCAAGAAGGAAGTGTTAAACAGGGTTGTTTTCTCAGGGAATGACACCCCTGCCCAGTAAATGTTAGTCAAAGCTGAGGAAGGCATAGGGGTCCACCTAGCCGTAAGCAGAATCACCCCCTCCCCCCAATAATGACATATCAGAAGGAACGTTAGATGATTTAAAGATTCACTCGTTTGTGGACATAAAGAGGAGAACAGAAGATAGACACGAGTGGAGTCGTTCTAATCCAAGGACCTGCCAGTAGGCAGTGCAGTAAGAGAGAGAGAGAGAGAGATGAGAGCAGCTAATCCTATTAAATGTTTATTTTCTAGAGATATTTTTATTCTCTGAAGGAGCACACAATCATAGTAGTGTATGTATTGTCGAATAGGTTTAGCCGATGGTAAGGAAACTAACGTTAACCTTAGCTTTACCGGCTTAGCTATGAGCTTTAATTAGACTTTCTTGTCGACGTTTTTTCATATGTTACTTTTAATTCTCAGATTTGGGGGGCACGGGACCCCGATGGTTTCTACATGGGGGAGGTGGAGGGGGCGAGGGGGCTGGTCCCCAGCAACATGATCTCAGAGCCCGCCCCTGACGACTCGAGGCCCCCGCCCTACTCCCCGGGTGAGCCCAGGTCCTCGTCGACCGGGCGCCTGCAGGGGTCTCACCGCGCGGTGTCTCCCGTGCCTCCCGGGCGAGGCTACCACACAGCGCCGCCCCACTCGACCAGGCACAGGCACCACCCCGCGTCCCGTGCCGGGCACCGGGGCACAGGTAGGACCGCGGTGGTATCTTATGTTAATACAAAATATTGCGACTTCACAGCAACTTGAATTGAATATATTAGTTGTATGAGGAAGTCAAAGGGAAACCATCTCAGAAGCCCTACTTTTCCCAAGCTATAGGCTACATAAGGTATGTGTAAGGCAAGCTATAGGCTACATAAGGTATGTGTAAGGCATTGACTTTGTGAAGGGATTAACTTGTTGATGTAAGGAGTGCCTTTATGGAGCGAGATAACAGACTTTGAGTATGAATATGTACCTTGAACCTGCCACTTGGCTGAGCAGTGAAGAGAGAGATCTATATATATATATATATATATATATATATATATATATATATGTATATATATATATATATATATACAGTATACATGTATATACGTCCGTTTCCTCACTGAAGAAAGAAAAAGAAGAGTTGTTTGTGTGATATCGAAGCTTTGTGCCTCAAAGACTCGTGTGCCGGTGCTATTCTACCTCACAGGTGATTCAGTCAATTGAATGAGCTAGCAGCACTGCAGTATAGAAAGTCGAACACTGGTGAGGTGTCATAGTGTGAAATATAGTCTCTACTCGATTCAATATAAAGTAATATGACGCTTAGTGTAACAGACAAATATGTATTGTGAATTATGAACATTACCAGTTGAAAAATATCAGCTTTACATGCAGATTTTGCATAAATATACGTAAAGAAATCGATTTATTGAAGTCGTTGAAATTATGTTAGTACTTACATGCATTATTGAACATATTGAGCACTATGTTCAATAATGCATGTAAGTATTTAATTAAATTTGTCATGGACGAGAGTAGCACTCTGTTTTTTTGTGTTAAATAAGCCTACTATAGGTGTAAATCTGTACCATCTCATCAATGGAATAATACGATACCGATAGGCATCGTATCAGTATCGTATCGTATGCGGGGTTCAAATCCTGGACTCGCCCGTCACTGACAGTGCTTTCGAGTGAGGAAACTGACGTTAACCTTGGTTTTTTTGATGAGTGTAGTAATGAAATGTGTCATCTGTCAAATGAACACATTCTTCCATTCATCACAGAATCTAGACTGCGTGTCACTGGTCACATTGAAACCAGCCTAGCTGATCATTTCAACAGCTGTATGATATATGCCAGAATATTAGAATTGTCTACACTACTAGGACGAGAATTAACGATTTTCACTGTTCTGTATCGATCTTTTATTTACCTCACAATGACTGAACTATGGCTTTATTGTTTCTGGATCTAGTCAGTGACGACGTTAACACCTAACAAACGTGTTGTTGTTATTGGTTCTGTTGTTGTTAGGAGTTGTTGTTTTTGCTGATATTGTTGTTGCTGATGCTGTTGTTCTAATGTTGTTGTTGTTGATGTACTGTAGTAGATGTGATGAAAGATATTACAGTAATTCTTTATTCAATGCATGTGATACGATATATTAGGTCTACTGATGATGTTGTTGTTGTTGTTGCTGATATTGTTGTTATAATTTTGTTGTTGTTGTGGATGGTAATATTGTTGATTTGATGAAAGATATTACAGTAATTCTTTATTCCATGCATGTGATACAATATGTTAGGCCTACTGATGATGTTGCTGTTGTTGTTGTAGACATGAGACGAGGCGGTGGTAGACGTTTGGTAGCACTGCACAGCTACGAGCCCACGCAGCAGCTGCCTAACTCTGCTGGGCCAGCAGTTGATGCAGCTACAGCAGCTGAGCAAGATGTTGGCTACTCTCGTTGCCTCTATTTAAATGCATTTATAGGAGAAATGATTTTTGTAACTCTTAACTCTTTTTGTAAATCCTGGGCTCGCCTGTCACTGATATCGCTTACGAGTGAGGAAACTGACGTTAACCTTAGCTTTACCTGCTTTAAGGTATTTGAAAGCTTTCTAATTAATTGTGATTCTACCGCACACTCCAAGACTGCCGTTGGCGCAGAAATCTGATTAATCTTCCAGGTGTAAAATAAAAGTATTGGCAGTCAGTGGTTGTAGATCCATTGGCCCATTCTGAATAGATCTTTTCGGTAATAGCTATAAATAGAACATCGTGGACACCAAATGTAAACATTGGACAAGAAAACGTAAACAATGCATAGAATACCATTGAAATGTACTAGTTCCTCATAAAATTTCTAATACAAGTTTTCTTTAGAAATGTTATTTACTTTACAACCTACTATACGGATATTAATTAAAGAATAACTTAACACTTATAGTTTAACTCTGACACCCATTATAACGATATGCATGCATTATAACAAAGTTATAATATAGACCCATTATATATACATGTAAATATATGTATCAGATGTCAACATAAACAAACCAATGTTAACATGCAACAAAATATGTTTTCAATTACCGAAATGATCTATTGCCAAACCACTGCTGATATCATGTTTGCGACCTTGTACTACATTTTATACACTATTGAATAGTTAAGATGACGACGATGTAGAGCTAGAGTAAGCCAACTGGTCCAGCTGTTTCGTTCCACTTCACTCCTCTGACATATTATCTTTTGAGTTGAAGAGGAAAAGTTTAATATTATTTATCATTTTGTATTAAATTATAAAGTTTAATTATTTTTTGATTGTTAAAAGTAAAAGTAAAGGTACCGTTAAAGTCAGTTTCCTCACTCGAAAGTGATGTCAGTGACGAGCGAGCCAAAGATTTGAACCCCGCACATATTGATCCGCGGTCGAGTATCTTACCGACATCGCCATTGACTCCAGCCTACCATCCCTTGAGACTGGTTGATTGATTGATTCATTGATTATTTTATTGATTGATTGATTAATTGATTGATTGATTGATTGACACGACAGCGACACAGTGAGCTGTCATTTCGCAGTGGTGAGTCAGTGATTGTCCTGGATTCTGCCCTCAATGACCGCGGCATGCTCTACGCTGAGCGTCTCAGGGATGGTAGGCGTGGCTACATCAGACCTGAGGCCTTCAGGGAGTCCTCTCAAGGTCAATCCTCTCAAGGTCATCCGGATAGGTCACGAGGAGAAGTGGGACACAGGGGAGATGATAGAGAGAGGGATAGAGGAAGAAGAAGAGGTAGAATGGCTGATCCATCTTCAGTTAATCCGGATCAGCAAGTTAGGACGGATCATTGGCAAGATAGAGGTCAAATTCGAGGTCAAGGTTACCAAGATCGGGGTCACGGAGTTGGTTATAAAGCAGGTCAAGTCTATCAGCAAGATCAGGCGTATGCACAAGATCAGGGTTATCAGGAAGGTCAAGGTTATCAGCATGGTCTAAGTGGTCAACCTCGTCAAGGTAGTCAGTTAAGTCAAGGTTATCAGCAAGATCAAATGTTTTCACAAGATAAAGTTAATCAATCTGCTCAAGGATATTCACAGAGCCACAGTAATCAACCAAATCAAGGTCAGCAACAAGGTCAAGGTAACCAACCAGGTCGGGCACAACACCAATCTGGTCAAGTTTACCATCCAGATCAGAGTATATTACCAGGCCAAGATCAGAAACTAGGTCAAGGCTATCAACAGGGATATTCCCAATCACAGGGTCCAGGTAGTCAACTAGGTCAAGGCAATCCATCTACTGAAGCTTATCCTCAAGGTTATTCACAAGGTCAAGGTGGCGTTCATCCATTAGGTCAAGGCTATCAGCCAGGTCAAGGTCAACAGCCCAGTCTAAGCAATGCACCCGGTTATCAAGGTTATTCTCAGCTCCAAGGTCGAGCACAAGCGATGGGTCATCCTCACGACCAGAATCAGTTTACAAATTTAGATATAAGAAATCAGACAGGAGTGAATCAGTCTCAAGGTCAGTTAAATTCATCAGGTCAGATATATGGTCAAGGTCAGTCTAGAGCTGACGGAAGGTCACAGTTGTCGGATGCTCATCAAAGACTTGGAAAAGAAGATATGGCTTACCAGCGAGATGCTGATAGACATCCCACTGTTGGAGAAGGCGTACGACAAGGTGAAGTTCGACTTGGTTACGCAGGAAGATCTCCACCATTAGGAGGTCATCGTGCCGACACTGGAGGTGACAGGGGAATGGGGGCAGGTCAAGGTCATCTGCCGAGTTCTGATCAGAGACTAATGGATTCTCGACGAGCTGATTCAATTATGGGTCAAAGGTCTTCAGAATTAGGTCAAAGTCCTTCCACTATAAATCAGCGACTCGTGGATTCGGGTCAAGGTCAGTCGAATGTAGGTCAGAGGTTTTCGTCTCTGGACGGCATGATTAGACAGGGGGATCAAGGCAGAGCAGGCCCAGGGCCTGATGCTCGTAGCTCTGACTATAGAGTGGGCGGAGACTTGACTGAAAGGGGCGGGTACTCGTCTAGAGGAGGCGTGGTTAACTCGAGAGGAGGCGGAGCTAACATTAGTATGGGCGGAGAGTTTTCACGAGGTGGTGGGGGTATGCAGAGTGGGGGTGGAGATATGCATAGAGGAGGCGGGGACTTCTCTAGGGGAAGTGGTCATGTGGAGAGAAGAGAAGGAGTCATGACTGGACTGGGTGGAGCTATGTCCATGGGAGGAGGAGCAGCGATGAGTGGAGGCGGAGCAATGATGAGTGGGGGAGGAGCTATGATGAGTGGGGGAGGAGCTATGATGAATGGAGGCGGAGCAGCGATGAGTGGAGGCGGAGCTATGATGAGTGGAGGCGGAGCTATGATGAGTGGAGGCGGAGCTATGATGACGAGGGCAGAAGGAGCTATGATGAGCGGAGGCGGAGTCATGTCCATGGGAGGAGGGGCGGCTATGAGCGGAGGAGGAGCTATGATGAGTGGAGGCGGGGTTATGATGAGTGGAGGTGGGGCTATGATGAGCGGAGGTGGGGCTATGATGAGCGGAGGCGGAGCTATGATGAATAGGGGTGGAGCTATAATGACTGGAGGTGGAGATTTGTCACGAGGAAGCGGAAACATTCCTGTTGACATGTCTAGAGTGGGTGGAGATTACTCAAGAGTGGGCGGAGATTACTCAAGGGGAGGCGGGGCAATAAGGGGAGGTGGGAACATGGGGAGAGGAGGTGGAGATATATCTAGAGGGGGCATGGATATGAACTCATCAATGGGTGGTCAGCAATATGGACAAAGAATGGATCAGAATTTCAACAACCGACAACCGGAGAGGTCTTTAGTGCAGGCTCAAGTACATGGTAGCATGTACGACCAGAGAGTGGTGAGATCATAACATATAGAAAGTTTGACTCATTCGTGTCGTGTTAACTTTATTTCACAAAAGATTGTCTGAGAGTCTTCTTTAGGGGTAGTAAGAATTGAGCAATTCAAGAAAATCAGGAAAATAATTATGAAGTAAGGTGTAAATAAAATTACTCTCTCTCTCACTCTACCTGTCTCTCTATCTCTCTATCTCTCTATCTCTCTTTCTCTCCTCTATCACTCTAGTTATGTATCTTACTCAATATTTATTATCCATTCAAGACATTAGTGATCAAGGCTTACTTTTAGGAAATGGAATATTCCTCGAGTTTAATGCAAAAGAGCTGCTGCCGTCTTCTGCTTTAATACCTCGCTGATATTTCTCTGTCAGAGAAATAGAGGGAAAGAGAGAGAAAGAGAGAGAGAGAGATTTATCTGAGACACACTCCATGAATAGGTCACACTTCTTTCCTGAATTTATACTGTACCGAATCTCAACAACTTTCTTTATCCAATGGACTCATACGATCTCTCTAAACACTAGAAGTATATGAAACTTTGGTGTGTGGTTAGTTGTTAGCGCATACACATACTGGATATCACCATAGACTGTTACCCTTTCAACCTCTCTCTGGGTCATTACACTGAGCTCGAGAGCTTTGCGTTGTTCAATAGTGTGCGTCTGCTCTAAGGCGATCGTAACATTTCCACTGTTCCTAATCCGGCTGAAGCCAGTGTTCCGGCTAGAGCCAGTGTTCCGGTTAGAGCCAGTTCCGGCTGGAGCCAGTTCCGGCTGAAGCCAGTTCCGGCTGGAGCCAGTTCCGGCTAGAGCCAGTGTTCCGGCTGGAGTCAGTGTTCCGGCTAGAGCCAGTGTTCCGGCTAGAGCCAGTGTTCCGTCTGGAGCCAGTTGCGATGTCGGTAAAATATTCGACCGCGGATTAGTATGTGCGGGGCTCAAATCCTGGGCTCGCACGTCACTGACATCGCTTTCGAGTGAGGAAACTGACGTTAACATTTGCTGTATATATATTGGTGGACACCCTAACCCTCTTCTTGTTCAACCATCGTGAAATTCGGCCAACTGGTAGGTTCTATTCTGCCGACAATTTCGACTTGATTTTGAAATGAAGTATTTCGGCATCAACGGTTGATGAGTTATGTACGTTGAACCTATGCTCGCTTAGAGCGGGTTGCGCGTTGACTGACCTGGGCTTTGAACTCGCGCCACTTGCATTCAAGGCGAACACGCTAACCGTTACCCCATATCCCTCCCGTAGATACTCAAATAAATCAGTGACTGAGACGTCACTAACATTGTGTGTGAGAGAGGAAATGGAAGGTTGATGGAATTGGCCGCTGTTAGTGTAGATTTGTTTAATCTCTTAGTTAGAACAACTCTTAGTGCTTTTCTTCTAACAACCGCAGCAATAATCAGCTTTAACATCAGTTTTCTTGTTATTACTTCTTTGTTTATTGTTTATTAATGTGAATGAACTGTTCTCATTTCGTAAGAGCTGACTAAAACAGAAGCTACGGAAAGCAGTGAAAACGTGTTTTAAAATTGGAGTTTATTTATTTTTTTTGGTGTGAACAGCATGCATTTATTATGAGCCTTCTGATTGATAAGTGATACCTGATTGATAAGTGACACCTGATTGATAAGTGACGTTCCCATTAAAAAGCGAAATGTTGAAATGATGAAAACAGTCTTGAACCTGCTGATTAACCACAAGAGCATAACTTGATGATTTCATATTCATATGCACTAGATGGTATATGTGTTTGTTTAGTGAGCCACATTGAAATCGCCAATTCATCTGCATTTCATTTAAATTTTTTAAATAAATGTATTTATTGTCATATAGTCTGACTTAGCGTCTTATAAACATTACCATTCAACCTTGCTAGTTTTGTGTTTTACTTCTTTATTTTAATATTATTCTGTTACTTCATTATTATTTATTTATTTATTTTACCTAAAGGCAAAGCTGAAAGCTTGAAGACTGTTTTGCGCAGATAGAAACAGCCCGGTACAGAATTGAACCTGTGAGCTCTCCTTAGCAGCAAGTGCACTATGCTCTCGACCACTCTATAGAGCAGAGACTGAGTTGTTGTTGTCAAAGGCTGTCACAGATTCTGATCAGATGGATTTCTTAATTTTTGTTCTTTGCAGCTGATTTGCTCAAGAAAATTGTGGTAGAACTAGGAAGGACAGAATGGAAAATGAATATGTGAGGATGAATTTGAGTGTTGATGGGATTATGGAAGGGTTGGCTCAGTCGAGATTGAGGTGGTATGGGTATATTGTGAGAAAGGCAGATGAGGATGTAGTAAAGAGAGTTTGGAGGGAAGAGCTGGATGTTAAGCTAGAGAGAGGTAGACCACAAATGACTTGGGATGCGGTAATTAAGGAGAACATGAAAAATAGGGGATTGACTGATGATATGGTGTGGGACAGAGAAGAGGATTGGAGAAAGTCTATTCGTATTCCGACCCTAGTTAAATTGGGATTCAAGGGAAGATAATGATGATGATGACGACGACGATGATGATGATGATGTTAATGATAATGATGATAATGATGATGATGTGAGAGACATATGTGTTTATTTTAGCATCAACACCAAATCACTGACAAATATAAATAGAAATAAACATCTAAATGAAATAAAAATAGAAAATTCCCAGAAACAGAGGGTATCAAACAGTCTGTAAACACTAGAACAACGATGACGATGACGACGACGGTAGTGATGATTTTATGTTAATAAATATTACAATTTACAAAGTTACATGTAAGTTACTAATGCCAAGTTACTGGTTACTGATTAAATCGCTTTCCTATGAGCGCGGAATGGGAAGTGTTCAGCCTGTAAATTGAAGACTCTTTAAAGAGCGAGATCGCTTTCTTAGAGAAGGAATCTGTGGATTGGGTCTGCGTCATTATCTTTGACAATGAATGCTAGAGAGAGATTGAAAGAAATAGAGAGATAGCATAGAGCTATAGACAGAGCGACATTACATGCAGCGAGGGGTGTTTCAGGGTGTATTGAGTTACAGGGTGCTTCAGTACAAGACGGCGGGGTATAAATTACAACAGGGTTGACAGTCGCTGTTGTAGATACACTTGCCTATACACCACGCTGCTTCGTTAAATTAATTTGTAGTTTTTAAAATTTAAGCGCATGACTCTTGGGAACAACTCAATGTTAAGAATCAACGATGCCAAGGAACTATATACATGTATATGTAGGTATATAGGACCCATCATGTAGGCCTAACCCTGTGTCTGTTGGGTACATGTAGGCCCATGTATTTAGGGCCCAACATATATGCCTATCCTATAGGCTCATTTATGTAGAGTCCATAATGTGGGCCTATTTAAGTAGAGCCCATCATCTAGGCCTATGTAAGTAGGGCCCATAATGTAGGCCTATTTAAGTATGGCCCATCATGTTGGCTTATCTATGGAGGGCCCATAATGTACGTCTATATATATATAGATTTACAGTTAACGGCTGTTTCCGCGTGCGAAGCAAATTTTAAAATCCGCGAACAATGATTTTGTAATAAAGAAAATTTCATTAAGATAAAAGTTATATGTTAGGCCTACATTGAACAGAAAGAAGCCAGAGATAATGACAGAGCAGTATCAATAGAGTTACGTGAACTATTAACTAAATATAGATTTCATCTGCATTTGAAAGACTGATCAGACGCACTTCTTTACAGCATGGAAAGTGTAAGAAGAACGTAGTATGTACATATTATCTCGCACACGCTTCTGCCACTATTTTCCTAGAGGTGACCTGGTAAAGTATCTCTGGTAAAAGTCCTGTCGCTTCAACAAAAGCTCTACTTATTTCAAATGTCTAGATTTGCTGTTAATTGATTTGACGATATCGATATCTCTGTTAACCGCAAATATGAGAGAAACACGCCACCCCGCCTCTCTTCCATTCAGCCTGGGGGCAGTTAAAAAACCCACGTGACACACTGTGACGTCAAGACTAGGATAACATCTGTTGCTCTAAACCACGCCCCGCTGCGCTGTGATTGGTTGAGCGGACAGGTAATCAAGAACTCGCATAGGTGTGCTTGATTGAGTTCATAACGATCAGGTAATGTGCATGTATGTGGATGTATTCTAGATATATGAAAGTATTAAAGTAAGATCCTCGTCGCGGATTAGTATGTGCTGGGTTCAAATCCTGGGCTTTCCCGTAACTGACATCGCTTTCGAGTGAGGAGACTGACTTTAACATTAGCTTTACCAGCTTTGCTTTGTTAATAATTAATGGCTCAGTTATCCTCTTTAACTATTATAAAACCGTTTTGGTGCTCAAGTTAATTAAAATAATAATTATAACGCTTGTAAGTTTATTAATGCCTTAATTTAGTAAACAAATCAAATATAAAACCGTTGTTAAGAAGATTTACCGTCATCTATTTGATGACAAAGGGGTATCAGTCACTAGCGAAATATATTCTCGTTTATACTATAAGTACACCTTGCCTGTCGTCAATCGAAGAGAAACGATGGGGAAAACTGATTTACATCTGCATGTACATGTAAATTAGATTGATGTGGAACAGTAGAAACGTGTCCTATCCTTCATTATACTGGCACAAGATCTAGTGGACCTTAGGCATCATTGGATATGAAAGGACTCAAATCTTGAATCGACATAGGCCTACCATGTAGATTCGAGATAGATCTAATAATTATAGATTTAAGTAGATGTGTGCATATGGTCAGTACTGTAGCAAGACGTCTTTCTTTATTTTCAATACAGGAATCGTGGCAATCACGACTCCATGACCCGAGTTGTGTCCGGGTCTCTATAGAATAGACCAACCGTAAATTATTTGCATTATATCATTTGGGTAAACAGGTTTTCTATGGGAACGATATCCCTACCTAGTAAATATTAGTCAAAATTGAGGAAGGCATAGCATCTCTTAGTTCACTCACTAATGGCTGGTCCATAACATATAATTCTTTCAACCAATTCTGTCCTCAATTTTTCATTAGGTCTATATAAGTTTCTATGATCAAAAAATTAAATGATCCAACAAAATACTTCTCTATCAGCATCGAACTCTTTTCCCTCGTTTTCTTTCTTCTATAATTTCTCATATGCTACGCTATGAGTGAAGTAAACACGCATTATATGCAGTGAAATGATCAACTACGTTAATAGCTATCACTTTTAATACCATATGTTTAAACAGTTAGGCAATTTAGACCATTTTCCGTATAACCAGTCCATTGAATATCCGAGATTTTACTCTCAGATCAGCGCGGCTTGGATTCGAACCTACGAGGGTTCAATTCACCTTAGGATCTGTCATTCAAAACTTCATGACGTTACACCTACGCTATTAAGACATTCTATATGAGTGAATATCAACAGCGAGCTAAAAGCTCAATGTTTTCGGAAACGGAAGCATCGGTGGTTCAGTGGTATAGATGCTAGGCTTTAGATCATGGGGTTCGGTTTTCGAAGGATGTTGTAGTCAGGTATGATTGGAGATTGAAATAAGCCCTTAGCTTTCTTCCTTTGTTCCTGCTACCTAAGTTTGAAGAAGGCTTGGAATAACGAAAGATGGTAGAAGTTCTGGTAAATTCTGGTAAATGTTGAATGTTGTAGCGAGGATTAAACGATGACCTCCTCTAGCTCGACCTCTGGACCCCTGGTGGTGGTGGGGCAGGCACCAGTGAGCAGCTCTCATCTCGTGTGTCTCTTCTGTGTCACTGCTGGACAGAACGGAGAGAACCTCGGCAGTGATGAGGAACAGATCGTTCTGCTGGTCTATCTACTCTATGATCTCACCAATAATAGGGTACACACGCACGTGTTTACATTCTCTCTCTCTCTCTCTCTGTCTCTGTTGCGTTGTGATTTTCTATCTACTCTATGATCTCACCAACAATAGGGTACATACGCACGTGTTTACAATCTCTCTCAATTTTCTCTCTCTCGCTTTATTTTTGTTAAGTGGCAGGGTCAAGTCACATATTACTGTCAATAGAAACTTAGAGAAATCCTTTGAAACTATGGAAAGAATTCATAATTACCTGCCAGGAATCGCTTTCGAGTGAGGAAACTGACGCTAACATTAGCTTTACCAGTTTTCAACTTCCAAGGTATTCAGCAGTATATCACATTATGTGAAAATGTTTAAAGAGCAGCTGTTACACCAGCACTACGACAAGCTGTGTCTCCCTCATCCTACACCACCCCTCCCCTAGCCCTTCTCTCTCCTACCCCTCCCCTAGCCCTTCTCTCTCCCACCCCACTTATCACATCTTGACTACTGAATTCATTCTACTTGTAGTGGGTAACTCTATACTCAACGCTAAATATTTCATAATACAGTGTATTAATTGTGTATATATATATATATATATATATATATATATATATATACTGTATATATATATACATGTACAGGAATAGTGTGAAGAATTCAAGGGCTTAGCCGATATTAATTCAGACCACAATCTAGTAATGGCAAAAGTAGGGCTTCAGCTGAAGAAAATACTTAAGAAGAAAAGCAGTGAGAGATGGAATTTGAACGGATTGAACGAGAAAAGCAGTCAGTTTCAGGAATCAGTGGAAAGAAAAGTTAAGGAAATGAATGATTACGAAAGATCAGGGGTAAATGAAAGATGGTGTCAGCTAAAGGAAGCTATTAAAATAGGTGCAAAAGAAGTTTATGGCTTTCTTAAAGCAAATACAGCTAAAAAATCTTGGATCACAAGCGAGATGCTTAACAAAATGAATGAAAGGAGGAAATGGAAAAGTATTGACACCAGTCATGGCCGAAGGTAATATAGAAGCTTAAACAGTGAACTTAGAAGAATTACAGACAAAGCAAAAGATCATTGGGGGAGAGAAAAGTGTGATGATTTAGCAGAATATGATAGAAGAGGGAGGTCGGATCTATTATACCAGGAAGTCAGGATATTAACATGAACCGATAAGAAAAAGAAAGGAGATGCAAAGAACATTAGTATAATGGGTAAAGATGGGGAATTGAAGACAGAGCTGGAAGAAGTAAAAGAAAGATGGAGAGAATATGTAGAGGAATTGTATGATAAGGCTAGGAAACCAATTCAAGAGGATTTTAAATTGGAAGAAGAGAATATCATAGAAGACGATAAAAGGGGCCCCGATTTAATGAAGGAGGAAATTTATTCTGCAATTAATAGTATGAAGAAGGGAAAGGCAGCCGGAATAGATGAAATCCCAGCACAATTCTTGAAAATGTTGGAAGGAGAAACACTCAAAAAGTTAATGGAAGTATATATGGAAGTGTACAGTACAGGTATTTGGCCAGACGACTTTACCAAGTCAGTGATGATTCCAATTCCCAAAAAAGCCAACGCTGTGGAGTGTTCGGATTACAGAACAATCAGCTTAATACCTCATGCATCGAAGATCTTATTCAAGATAGTAAATAATCGCATTCAGTCGAAAGCAGAGATGATACTGAGCAAGACACAATTTGGTTTTAGGAAAGGATGCGGCACAAGAGAAGCAATAGGAGTAATGCGGGTTCTTTGAGAAAGAAGCTTAGAATATGGAAATGACGAAGACATATGGAAATGACAGAGAAGAGTGGAGGCGTTATGTACCATGGACCTGCCAGTAGGCAGTGCACTAAGATATATTATTATTATATATATATATATATATATAATAATATAAATGAAAGTTTGAAATAGGAGTATATGATACTGTGACCACCTGCAGTCAATGAACTCTAGTGGTATATTGTTTTATTAAGAAATCACACCGAGTTGCTCTAGAAAAGTTTTTTTTATTATTATTTAGAAATCATTTCGAGATACTCTAGAAAGATTCCTAGTGTGCAATATATATATATATATATATATATATATATATATATATATATATATATATATATATATATATATATATAATCTTAGTTTCACCATTTCTTGGTAGAAGACATACACAGATACAATTACATTGCAATAGGTGACACTACAGTGTACATATATAAAGTGTACATAAAAATCTAACAGTTTAAAAACGTTCACATACTGCGCAATAGTTAAAATGGAGCATTTTTAAAATAAAAAGCTAGTAAAGCTAATGTTAACGTCAGTTTCCTCACTGGAAAGCGATGTCAGTGACGGGATAGCCCAGGATTTGAACACCGCATATACTCATTCGCGGTCGAATAACGTACCGACATCACCACTGGCTCCAACCCAAAATTAAAATCTTAATTATATCTAAAGAGCTGTATTATAAATAATAATAATATTTTATTTATCTACATTCGACTAGCTGTTGGGATGTACATGTATATATTGTGATGCTTTGTCCTGTGTGATATGCAGCTATGTGTTAGTATAGCAGAGGCTTATAATACACCACATACAGACTGCTACAGACCAAAATGTGTACATTACAAGCCTGTTATCATGTGCTCGACAAGGCACAACACATTAAACACAATTTTCATTCATTCAAGATTTAGCAACAGCTGGCGCACTACAGTGTTGCCAGGCTAATTGCTATATTTAATTTGTTTACTTAAAATTAAGGCTATAAGAGTAGGCCCCTATTTATATCTGAATAATTATATATCTCCTTGTTTTACCAAATGGCAGGACCAAGGTGCATATTTTTACCAACATGCTGTATTCCATATTGAGCATTCCATTGATCAACGAGTTAATTCCTTCACAATTATAATACCTCCTTCATTCATACTTTATGTAGCTTTTTGCTTGGGAATATATCACTTCTGTGGTCGTCTTGCGTTTTCTTCCTGATTGATTTATTGATTGATTGATTGATTGATACAGGTGGTAACGCTACAGGAGCACTACGTAAGACCTAGCTGCTCTGAATTGAGCGCCACTGATGTTGTGCTCACAGAGGAGTGTAGGATTCAGACGGGTCTCTCTGAGCAGAGGATCAAGAATGCTCAGACGCTCGATGTCATCATAGACGAGGTTAGTCTCGTCCAGTTATATATATATATATATATATATATATATATATATATATATATATATATATATATATATATATATATATATTACCTGAATATACATCCAGGTGTTTACCGACTCGCCAATGGCTCAGCGTATTTATCATTAGTAATTATTGGTAATTATCATTAGCTAATGTTAACGTCAGTTTCCTCACGCGAAAGCGATGTCAGAGACGATTTTATTGTTTAATTTGATTAACGATTTTACGTTCTATTGCACAGCTGGAGCGCTTTCTGTGCTCTAAGGAGATCCACCCAGACCACGGTGGACGTCCCTTCCACTTCATCACGGATGGACAGCTCCACATGAGGATGTGTCTACACCCCGAGTCCTCAGCCAAGAATATCTCCCTCCCCTCCCACTACCATCGCTTCTATGACCTGCGCAAAGAGTTCAGAAGATTCTACAAGACCGAGAGACCTCTTAACTGTCTCAAAGATATGCTCGACTGTATCCTTCTATATCATACTACTTGTCTCTCTGTGTCAGAATTCTTGTCTCTCTATGTCACCCTTCTTGTCTCTTTATTTCATCCTCCTACTTGTCTCTCTATATCACTCTCTATATCATCCTTCTTGTCACTCTATATCATCCTTGTTGTCTCTCTCTATCATCCTTCTTGTCTCTCTATATCATGCTACTTGTCTCTCTATATAATCCTAATTATCTTTCTATAACATCCTACTTGTCTCTCTACATGTATATCATCCTACTTGTCTCACTATAGCATCCTTCTTGTCTCACTATATCATCCTACTTGTCTTTATATATCATCCTACTTGTCTCTCTGTATCATCATTTTATCATCGCATAACTAAAGGTACGTTTATATGTTTATTTGAAGTTGTATCTTGACACACCGCTAACAGTTTTGGGTTTAGAGAACGACCAATCGATGGAGTACGGAGTGAGACACTGTCAGGAAATGGCCACTGTCATACATCGACTCGTCAATGACGGTATGTCGTGATTGCTAATTGTTGAGGACGTCCCTGACATTGTAGATGATGGTAGAGATAATATTCATTGTTGAGTGACTTATGGTCAGAGATATATGAGTTAGTCGCCTGCTAAATTATAATTATCCAGTGATCGGATGATCACTAATTGCTTATGAAAAACCAACTGAATTCCTTGCACAACTTTTATAAGAATATTTGGTATTTCAATGATGACAAAGCAGTAGAATTTTATATTTTAAACTCATACCCTCATTTTGACAGTACAATCACAACTTCACACTGTTGGTTGTCTAATGGCTGCTTCCACAGCGTATTATTTATCAGATGAATTAATCGTTATCATCATCATCATCATCATCATCATCATCATCATCATCATCATCATCGTCATCATCATCATCATCATCTTCCCTTAAATCTCAGTTTAACCAGGGTCGGGATACGAATAGACTTTCTTTTATTTTTTTTCTATAATTTTTTATTTTTATCAGATGAATTAATAAAGTTATTAATTTATGTGGATAATTAATTATTATAGTTATAGCTATTATAGCTAACTAATAAATTATTAAGTAAATATTTGGTTAATTATGATGGATTAATCAACTCATTGATTGATTTGTTCAGGTCACGTGTTCAGTGATTATGAATTGATTCATGATAAACTGGAGCCAGGAGTTTGGTAAGTCAGTAATAGCTTATTGGTTAAAACACTTTCGTGTATAAAAACTTAATAGTACAAACGATGCTGTGAGATGTGATTCGTAGGCGAGATGAGACAAGATTTATTCTATTTTAGAGACGTCATTATGCAGCCATTTAATCAGATGTATGTGCCACACTGTAAGAGCCTTATGTGGCTAGTAGAATCATGAGCTAAGGCAGACAATGAGAAACCACCTCAGAAGCCAGTTTTCCCAAGCTTCAGAGATTAGATAAGTATTACAGAATCATAAAGGCATAGCCTTTGTTATTGTGTCGGCTTAATGGTAAGTGTAGTGCTCTTTAGTCGTTATAATAGACAATTGAGAGTAGAAATTTGTACCACGGAACTGCCCTTCTTGACAAAACACACGAGAGGGATAGAGTGTAGAGAGAGACAGAGAGAGAGAGGGAGAGATAGAGTGATAGAGCGAGAGAGACAGAGATAGAGAGAGACAGAGAGATAGATAGATAGATAGATAGAGAGAGAGATAGATAGAAAGAGAGAGAGAGAGACAGATAGAGAGAGAGACAGAGAGATAGATAGATAGAGAGAGAGAGAGAGAGAGAGATAGATAGAGAGAGAGAGAGAGAGAGAGAGAGATATTTAGCTCTACCACGTGTTGCGCACAATCAATACAGTCTCTAACGTCTCGAGTACAATCAACAGTTTACCATTGCGCCAGGTGTCCTCTTTGTCCCCGCTCTCAAGTCTATGTGGGTGTGTGTGTATGTGTGCCTGTGTGTGTACGTATATCTGTATATATATATATATATATATATATATATATATATATATATATATATATATATATATATAATATATATTATATATATATATATGAGTGTTCGAGTGTGTGTGTGTATGCCAGTGTGTGTGTGCCTATGTGTGTGTTTGTGTGTCTGTGTGACTGTGTATGCCTGTGTGTGTCTGTTTGTATGACTATGTGTGTGTCTGTGTGTGTGTGTCTGTTTGTGTGCCTGTATGAGCGTGTGCGCAAGCGCTTGTGTATGTGAGTATATCTGTATAAATACAGTATGTGAGTCCATGTGTGCGTGCGTGTGTGTGTGCGTGTGTATGTGTGGGAAGGGGAGGGAGTTTTGAGGTAGGAAGAAATTAGACGAGTTTATTGATTCATCAGCTGAATTAAATATCAATCAATGAAATGAAATCTGTCAACATCGACTCATCGTGCTCTATCTAATAAAAACCTCTTCTATTCTTTCAACAAGAGGACTAACTATAACTGCAGAGACAATGGGGAGCTTTGGCGCATTGTAGTCTTGTTTGTGCTCACCCAAGAAGTGGATGTCTCGTTAATTCAATAAAGCATCTAAACGCTAATCCCCTGCGATAAAAATTTGTCAGAAAATAGTAAACTCGAGTTAGAGAACACTCTGGAAGACTTTCTCATATGTTTCTCTTCCAACCTTTGAATGAAACGAGATGTTGAACTATATATGAATTAATAGAAATAGAGCGAGAGAGGATTAGAGGAATAGGCAAGGACAGACACACAAACAGACAGACAGACAGAGACTTCAGACAGACAGAGAGGGGCAGCAATAATATAGATAATATAAGTAAATATCTCTCTTAGTGCACTGCCTACTGGCAGATCCATGGTACATAACGCCTCCACTCTTCTCTGTCTTCCGCCTTCCTCTTCATTTCCGCATATGAGTGGGTCTTTAAATCATCTAACAAACCTAATCTCGGCTTGCCCCTGCTTCTTTTTCCTTCCATTCTACCTTCTATGACCTCTCTTAATAGACTTTCCCCTCTTAGAATGTGTCCTATCCATCTCTTGTTCCTATTTCTTAATACATTTATCAACTGTCTATTTGTGCCAACTCTCTCCAGGACTTCCTCATTTGTAACCTTTTGAGTCCAGCTAATCCTCTCCATTCTTCTCCAAATCCATATTTCCAATGCCTCCAGTTTCCTAATATCTTCCTTCCTTAAGGTCCAGGTTCCACATCCATAAAACAGCGTGGTACAAACCAAAGTTTTCACTATCTTTATCTTTGTGTCTTTCTTTAGACTTTTTGTTAACAGTTCTTTCCTATTACCAAAGGCCGCTTTTGCTTGTGCAATCCTACTGCATATTTCAGTCTCAGCTTTCCTGTCATCGGTTATAGTATGACCCAAATATTTTAAACTCTTTACCTGTTCCAATTTCGCACCATTTATTGTGATATTAACTTCCCCTTTATTATTGGACACTCTCATAACCTTCGTCTTTTTATATTAATCTTCATGCCATATCTCAAAGCCGTATCATTCAGCCTATCCATTATCTTCTGCAATCCAATCTCGTTGCCCGCTACCATTCCTTGGTCATCTGCAAATCGTACATCTTGTAACAAATTCCCTACTACTTTTATTCCTTCTTCCATGTCTTCCATGGCTTTCTCCATTATTGCCTCAGCGTAAATGTTAAACAGCTGCGGCAGTAAATGCGAAGTAAATATAAATCAATGAAATAAAGTAGAGCTATTTCCTAAGCATTCTCTCTCTCTCTCTCTCTCTCTCTCTATCTATCTATCTCTCATCTATCTTTCTATCTATTCATCTATCTATCCATCTATCTATCCATCTATCTATCTATCTCTCTAGGCCGATTTCCAGTACTCTATCCATATTTTTATTACTATAACTCTTTTCCAGTCCTCTCCCCCTCTCATTCCCCCTCTCTCGCCTTCTCTCGAACAATTGATCTTTAATATTATGAACGACTCATTTTAATCCATCATTTTACACTGAGACTTCAATCAATATCAGACCACAAAATGGCAGTCAACTGCAGGTGGATCTACGTATTGAAGACAAAGCGACATAGGCAGACATCCAGGCATAGTGATAGAGACGAAGAGTAGAACATTTAGCGCGACTGTTAATGAAGGACGTCTAAATCTTCAACGCCTCGCTGTAGAAATACAATTTTCATTAATTCAATTAATTTCTGTCATTCGTCACAGTGACTTCGTTGTGTCACACTACCTAAAATAAAATCAAGCAATCAATTAAGATCAAAGTAATCTAATCCGGTTCTGCAGACATCCAATCGAGAATTGAACTAAAACTAATCACACTTACCAAGAGTGTTGATTGATTTTATCTTTATAATTCTATTGTTTGCCATTTGATTAACAGATTTTGAATAATATTGATTGAGTATTCTATTAATTGATTGATTAATTACCAATCGACTGTTTAATTGATTGTTCAATTAAAGCAATTGAATGGTGGATTAAACAATAAATGTAATATTAATTGCTAGATTGTTTGATTGATGGATTAATAAATGGTTTTGTTTAATTGATTGATTGATTGATTGATTAATTACTTGATTGATGTTTGATTGATTGATTTCATTGATCGATTCATTGATGGATTGAAAAATGGTTTGTTTAATTGAATGATTGATTGATTGATTGATTGCAGTAGCTCAGATGATGTGGTTGATGACGAGACGGTAGTGAGAGCTCGAGGTCTACCCTGGCAGTCTTCTGATCAAGACATAGCGAGATTCTTCAAGGGGCTCAATATAGCAAAGTAGTCAAGCAATCAATCAATTCATCAATCAAGCAGTAAAATATAAATTAATTAATCAATCACCTGATCAATAAAACAATTAAATAATATTTGCGTTTTAAAGGTATGTATGGGAGAGAGAGAGAGAGAGAGAACAGAGTGAAGGAGAGAGAGGGGGAACTATGTTTATGTAAGAAACCTCATAAATCATACATGCAATCAGGCGACAATACACACTTACAGACACTAGGACATAAATGTGGATATAGATAATCTATCTAGCTGACAGTCTAAAAGCAAAAGGAATAAACAAATCACACAAAAATATAAAAAAATAAAGATTAATAAGAGGTACTGAAGAATAGATCAACCATTATATAGACATGTCGTAACGGGAGTCTAAGCAACAACTGAGGAAGAAACTAGAAACCACCTCGGAGGCTATATTCTCCCAAGCTACAGCCTTCATAAGACTTAGACATTTTGTGAAGGACATAACTTGTTGAGCAATGGAGTGCTCTTTATGGAGCGTGAAAGCAGATTTTGAATATGAACTTGTAACGTGAACCGCCCACTTAGACAGACTAAGAGAGAGAGAGAGAGTATTATAGTTTTTTCTCTCTCTCTCTTAGTGTTTAAAGTTTTTGCGATCTCATTGTTGTTGAGTCATTGATGTCATTAATCACATTTAAGAAATATGAATTAATTAAACGATTTAAAAATCAAACAGGTAATCAATAAATTAAATTAGCTTTTCGTATTGCTTGTGGTCATCCAAAAATCAACAGTATCTGGGCCACAAAAGTTTAGATCAACTGTTATCTGCCCTTGACACAAAAGACTATTAAGCGACATCTAGTGCAGGCTAACTACATATACCTAAGAAGCAATTTCTTTCTGGCATTATTTTTGATTGAAGGATTAATTTATGAATGTATTGGGCTGTATTTGATTGTATTGGATGGATTGTATTGGACTGATTGGAGCGCCTAGGCTCCAGAAATTGCTACAAAAACTTAAACGGATGAAAAATTTTGAAAGTCTATTCATATCCTGACCCTGGTTAAACTGGAATTTAAGGGAGAATGATGATGATGATTAATTGCTTGATTGATTGATTGATTTATTCAGTGATTGATTGACTGATTAATTGATAGATTTACTGATTCATTGTATAATTAAATAATTGATTGCTTGATTGATTGATTGATCCATTGATTGATTTAGAGGTGGGGTGGCACTGTGCCTGAGTCAGCAGGGACGGAGGAACGGGGAGGCCCTGGTTCGGCTGGAGAGCAGGGAGCACCGGGACCTCGCGCTCAGGAAGCACAAGCACCACATCGGTCAGAGGTACATCGAGGTCTATCGAGCCACCGGGGAGGACTTCCTAGCCGTGGCGGGAGGTGAGCATGATCCCTGGCGTGATAGTACCTAGATAGGTCTCATGTGACCCCTGGAATAATAGTATTTAGATAGCTTTAACGTCAGGAGGTTACCCCAGTCATAATGTTACTAATTTTAACATTATTAGGTTAGAATTGCCCCAGACATGTTGTTACTAAGATAGGTTTAACGTTATGAGGTTAAAACTACCCCAGGCGTGATAATACTTCGATAGGTTTAATATTAGGAGGTTAGAATTACCCCAGGCATAATAGTACTTAGATAGGTTTAATGTTAGGAGGTTAAAACAACCCCAGGAATAATAGTACACAGATAGGTTTATTGTTATGAGGTTACAACAACCCCAAGCATGATAGTACATCAAAAGGTTTAACGTTATGAGGTTAAACAAACCCCGGCATAATGTTACTTAGATAGGTTTAAGGTTTTGAGGTTAAAACAACCCCCGGCGTAGTAGTACCTAGATAGGTCTAATGTTAGGAGGTTAACACAACCCCAGGCATAATAATACTCAGATAGGTTAAACGTCAGAAGGTTAAAACAACCCCAGGCGTGATAGTACTTAGATAGGTTTAAAGTGATGAGGTTAAACAACCCCAGTCATAATGTTATTAAGATCAGTTTAATGTTAGGAGGCTAGAATTATCCCAGGCATAATAGTACTTACATGTAGATAAGTTAAACGTTATGATGTTAAAACAACCCCTGGCGTAGTGGTATCTACATAGGTCTAACGTTAGGAGGTTAAAACAACCCCAGGCATAATAATACTTAGGTTAAACGTTAGAAGGTTAAAGCAACCCCAGGCGTGATAGTACTTAGATAGATTTAAAGTTATAAGGTTAAAACAACCCCAGTCATAATGTTATTAAGATCAGTTTAATGTTATGAGGTTAGAATTACCCCAGGCGTAATAATACTTAGATAAGTTTAATGTTATGAGGTTAGAATTACCACTTGTACAATGTTACCAAGACAAGTTTAACGTCATGAGTTTAGAATTACCCCAGGCATAATGTTAATAAGATAAGTTTAACGTTAATGACATACTTTCTTTCTGACACACACCTTGTATACGTGCCTTATGATAGCCCCAAATATAATCCTAACTGTAACTCCTTGATTGATTGATTAGTTGACTGGATGGCTGACTGATTGATTGATATGATTGATATGTATAGGAAGCAACACAGAAGCTCAGGAGTTTTTATCTAGACGTGGCAGCACTGGACAACAGGTCATAGTTCGCATGAGAGGCCTACCTTACACCTGCAAGGCCGAACAAGTGGTGTGTAGCCAGATAATACACTACAATCAATCAATCAGTCAATCAATTAATCAATCAGCCAGCCTATTTATCTACCGTTTACTCAAATAATTAATCTGTCAATTAATCGATACGCCATTCAGTCAACGCATCGTAATTCTTAGCAATATTATAATTTAATTAAAATCCATTCACTAATTTCATACGATGATTAATTGATTAATAAGCATCTAGTTATGGGTGGCATAAACCTATGGAAATGGTATAAATATTAATTAATCAATTACAAGCATACATGATCAAGTGATAGATGAAGTTATTCCGCTGTGGTTATCGCCCACCATTTGTTACTTTCTCACACTTGTGCAAATGTTGATATAAACTATAGCGAGTGTGAAATACTGTGTTATATGATTAGTTCAGATTTCGTTATTTCAGTCCTGAAAGTGAGATTTTCACTGTCTTTACGTCTATCTAATTCATATTTGGCTTTATCATATGTCATGTAATTATTATTCGTTGTAATTCTGTTGTAATCTGAAACTGAACTTCTATCGTTTGATTAAGGAATTCAAGAGTACGAAATCTAAAACAATAGCAGTAATATCAGGATTAATACTGTAGCTGTTGAAGATATTATAGAAAGCACTTTTGTGGAGGATAGACCTCTAGGTTTAACGCTCATTTCTTTGTTAATTTTTCTCTCTCTGCGTCTGTGTGTAGCTTTAAAGTTTAGTGTTGATATTTAGCACGGGTTACTAATAATCTGATTATCAAACTCCTGGATCATGCACTCAGTACTGGGCGCTCATTTAACTGTTGATAATTAATTAAATTAATCCATCTAACTGTGGAAGGCAATAGGAAACCATCTCAGAAGCCATACCTTTCCCAATCTATATGCTACATGAGGTATGGGTAAGGCATAGACTTTGTGAAGGGATAAACTTACTGATCTAAGGAATGCTCTTATGGAGCGAGAAAGCTGACTTTGAGTGTGAATATGTACAGCCTTGAACCTGCCACTTGGCAGTGCTCTGAAGAGAGAGAGGGAGAGGGAGAGAATTAATTAAAATAGAGAGAGTTCTTAGTCAGTTTTTCTCTTCCTTTAGTTCCAACGTCTTCATCCTATATCTTCAATAAATTACAGCTGAGTCGCGACGAAAGTTGATCACGTGTTAACCCATGCGAGGTAAGTCAAGCTGGGGTTGAAGTAGTTTGCCACACTTTTGTTGAGGTATTCGGTGCAATATAGACGGTGAAAGCAGAGGCGGCGAATGATACTTCTAACACCGGTTGAAATGTGCGATAAAAGCTAATAATAAATGTGTTGGTGATTGGTTATTGAAATAAAGGGTTTTGGGAAGTTTTAGATTGGTCAAAGAACAAGAGGGTTTGGTGAAGGTTGTAGAATGGTTGGGGTTGAGTTTCGAGATTAGTAGCAGTATGATTAGGATGGCTGAGTGGGTAGCGCACGTGTTTGATTACTAGGAGATGATCTTTGCCCTTGTTCAAATCCTAAACCTGATCTCACTTACAACATTATATAGCGTGATAGAGAAAGCAACCGTTAAATTAAGTTTAATTAATTCTGGGTTAATGTCATGGTTGTGGTTTGGGATTTATTGCTGTCTATAAATCAGCCGATGTAATATTGGTATGGGAAGGAAAACAGCTTTATTAGGCTAAAATAAATTTTCAAATGTAATATTATAATAAATGATTCTGTACATGTATATTTTCTGCGTATAATATCAGTTGCTGTCTATTACCATCTACAAGCATCGAGCGTATCAACCATTGATATGCTCTGCTGGTTATCGAATAAGATTTTGGGTTAAGGTTATTGTAATGGTTATGGTTATAGTTAGTGTCGGAGTGACGTAAAATGAAGGTTATGCATGCGTCCAGTATAAAGCGTTACTAAGTTTGTTTGATTTTATTGTTATTATTTGTACATTTTATGAAGGTGTAGGCAACAGGCATACCTACATGTAGTACATGTATATGAAGATTGCCTCTCCCTATCTCTCCCTCTCCCTATTTTCTTTGTCTTTGTCTTTCTCACTGTCTACCCCTCTCTCTCCCTCTTTCTTTCCCTCTTTCTCACTCTCTCTCTCTCTCTCTCTCTCTCTCTATTCCTCTCTCTCCCTCTTTCTCTCTTTCTCAACCTCTCTCTCTCTCCCTCTTTCTCTCTCCTCTCTCACTCACTCTCTCTCCCTCTTTTTCTCTCTCTCTCTCTTCTCTCTCTCCCTCTTTCTCTCCCTCTCTCTCGCTTTCTCTTTCTCAAAGTTGTTTGGTTTTATTGATATGTTGATATGCTTTGATAACGGTTATGATGATAACAGTACTGTAATGGTAACAGTGATAACCACAGTGATAACGGTGATAGTGTGTGATAAGGAATGGGTGGTATGGTGTTGGGAGTTGAGGCGGGGTCTATGTTTTAGCTAATTCATACAAAGCTTATATTCAGGGAAAGCTTTGAGGCCGCTAAAAATATACCAACCGTAAATTAAACGTGTCGTAAGAGGCGAATAAATAGGAAACTGCAGAATACAATGAGAAACCATCAGTTTCATCATTTGGCGGTATAAAATGTCAACTGTTTTACTGAAAGCAATGTATTACCACATCAGAAATGTTCAGAATCCAGAAAATCAAATGACCGAAATGAGAAACCGGAAAATGTATTCTCTTTTCAATTCCACGTGTATTTTCTTTAATAATTTTGTTCAGAAGAGATGTACCTTGTCGGTGCTACTAATTCTATACCGGTTGAATGGCCCATTGGATAGCAAGCTTGTCTGAGAATCCAAAAATCATCGGTTCGAATTTCTGGCGTATCTGATAGTCCCTTATGGCATTGTGCAAGACGTTAAACGTGTTTTATTATTTATAATTCAACGCTTGAATTATGCAGACCTATTTTATCTGTAGATTGGATGAGGGTTGGAGAAGGTCTATTCGTATCCAGACCCTATTTAAGCTGGGATTCAAGGAAAGTGATGATGATGATGATGATGATTATGATGATGATGATGATAACGATGATGACTATTATGATAATGACGACGGCGATAGTGATGATGATAATGACGATGATGATGATGACGACGTCGATAGTGATGATAATGATGATGATAATGACGACGTCGATAGTGATGATAATGATGATGATAATGACGACGTCGATAGTGATGATAATGATGATGATAATGACGACGGCGATAGTGATGATGATGATGATGATAATGACGACGGCGATAGTGATGATGATGATAATGACGACGGTGATAGTGATGATGATGATGATGATAATGACGACGGTGATAGTGATGATGATGATGATGAT
This sequence comes from Enchytraeus crypticus, assembly GCA_905160935.1. NCBI lineage: Eukaryota > Metazoa > Annelida > Clitellata > Enchytraeida > Enchytraeidae > Enchytraeus > Enchytraeus crypticus. The sequence goes on along the minus strand of CAJHZI010000493.1, from coordinate 763,793 downwards.
AATGACGACGGCGATAGTGATGATGATGATGATAATGATGATGATAATGATGATAGTGATTATTTAATCTGTAGATTGAGTTTTTTCGGGAGGGCCCGTCGCCAGTTGAGGTGTTGGACGGGGAGGACGGGATACTGTTCGTGCACCAGGCAGATGGCAGGTCCACGGGTGACTGCTTCGTCTTGTTCGCTGAGGAAGAGCACGCAGCTCTAGCTCTCTCTAAGCATCGGCAGAGCATAGGCTCCCGCTACATAGAGCTCTTCAAGAGTACCACTGCTGAAGTGCAACAGGTGATCAATCAATCAATCATTCAATTAATCAATCAACCATTCAATCAGTCAGTCCATCAATAATAAATAATAATAATAATAATAATAATAAAGGTTTAACGTCCGTTTCCTCATACAAGGATGATGTCAGGGACGTCCCCCCATCACATGTCACTACAAATCAATTCACCCCAAACGATCTGAAAAAACACGTGCTGAAGAGAAATAAAAGATCCTAAACAGTGCCGGTCCGGTGACCAAAAAAACAGTCAGGCAAGATTAGATAAAATCTATGGTGGGAAGATATGTGATCAACCAATAAATTAGTCAATTAATCAATCAATTAATTAATTAATCAAGTGAGTAATTAGATGAGCCAATCATCTACATTTAAGTAAACCACCTCTAATGGCACATTAATACAGGATCCCCTACTACTGTCAATTAAAAGCAAAAGCGAAGATTAACGTCTGTTTCGAAAGCGATATCAGTGACGGGCTAGCTCAGGATTTGAACCCCGCACATACTGATCAGCGGTCGAGTATCTTACCGACATCACCACTGGCTCCAGTTAGAAACTATCTTAACGAATAGTGTATATTTTGGACTGATTTTCTGGATTTTGGAATTTGCACCGTTTTTGGACCCTTCATTTTGCTCGCCGGCTTGATTTTGACACAAGAGGGCTTGAGATTGTCATTGATGACTGTACATTGAGTGATATTTTGTTTGTAACGTATTGTATTGTACAATACGTTACAAACATGCCTTTGCAACATTCGCTTTGGCGCCTGTTTGCGTAGAGTCTGCTGGAGACGTCCCTGACATTACCTTATGCCAAGGAACCGGACATTAAACTCTTATTGGTTGATTAATTGATTGATTGATGGATGGATTGATTGATTTATTAAATGTTACTGTATTGCGCAGGTACTGAACCGCAGCATGGACCCCCGCCACTCTATGGACGACATCCTACAGGGGTTCACCCAGGCCGGGGCTCTCTTCACGCCCCTGCACGCCGGGAGCCTGGCTACGCTAGTAGTGCCCCACCAGCAGTTCCTCATCACCAGTGGCACCCAGCGAGACTGTGTGAGGCTGCGGGGCCTGCCCCTAGAGACCACCGTCTCTGATATCCTCTCGTTCCTGGGTGAACACTCCAAGCATATAGCCCTCCAGGGCGTACATCAGGTCTACAACTCACTGGTAGGAGCCTCTGTACTAACTAACTAAATAAAATCATAGATGAAAAAAACGTTCTTACCAAAAATAAAAAACGCGTTTTTTCCCAAAAAATTAAAAACGTAAAAAACGTTGAAAAAAACGTTAGTAAGCGTACACATAGCTTACATATAGTATATTACCATGCCTTCATTCCATAACACTAAACAATTTTATTACAACTAGACTTGATCTAAAGTTCTAAAGTATGTCCATAGACTCCATACAAATATAAACAAATACTTTCAGGTCATCTACAGCCACACTGTCAGTTGTTCATAATTAACAATAGCCTACAAGAAAATTTACATCCGTAAGAAATTAAGAATAGACAATGTCTTACAAATTAGAACATAGATCTGCCTAACTAGGAAAATAAAAAATGTAATGAATTACCTTTTATATAGTGATGTTTTTGGCACGAAACTAACGGCAATTTCTCAATATTTATGTGCAGTCCACGTCAAACCATGGTCTACGTTTTTTTACGTTTTTTTATTTTATAAAAAATAAAAAACGTAAAAACCCGTTTTTTTCAAGATATAAAAAACGTAAAAAAACGTTTTTCTCATCTATGAAATAAATAAATAAGATAAATAAATACATAAATACATAAATAAATAAATACATAAATAAATAAATACACAAATAAATAAATTTATAAATATCTAAATAAATAAATATACAAATAAATAAATAATTAAATAAATAAGTAAATAAATAAATAAATAATTAATACATAATAAATAAATAAATCTTTACTGTACTCTGTCTACTAATTAACAATCAGCCCTTCTGAGAAAAGTTTATTACTTTTGAAGCGAAACAAGCTATTTATCTGCGTAAAACTTAGTAAAGATCCAATTTGACACATTTCTAAAATTGACTGATTCTTATTAACTGATTCTTATTGACTGCTACGTAATGACTGATTCTTATTGACTGATTCTTATTGACTGATTCTTATTGACTGATTCGTATTGACTCATTCCTATTGACTGATTCCTATTGACTGCTTCGTATTGACTGATTCTATTTAACTGATTCTTATTGACTGCTACGTATTGACTGATTCTTATTGATTGATTCTTATTGACTGATTCTTATTGACTGATTCTTACTAATTGATTCTTATTGACTGATTCTTACTAATTGATTCTTATTGACTGATTCTTATTGACTGATTCGTATTGACTGATTCCTATTGACTACTTCGTATTGACTGATTCTATTTAATGATTCTTATTGACTGCTACGTATTGACTGATTCTTATTGATTGATTCTTATTGACTGATTCTTATTGACTGATTCTTACTAATTGTACTTCTTACTGATACTGAATTGTAATTCTTACTGATTTATTCTTATTAACTGATAACTGATTCTTATTGAGTGATTTATTTTTCCACTGCTTTTTGTTGATTTATATATATATCTATATATATATATATATATATATATATACATATATATATATATATATATATATATATATATATATATATATATATATATATATATTCACAGAGTCCTTATAGATAATATTGAAATGCACTAGGCCTATACTTGAATAATTAGCTGATTGACTGATCAGGGCCTACCATCGGGCGAGGCGTTCATCCAGATGGACTCTGAACTCTCAGCGGAGTCCGCCTTTCTCTCCAAACATCAGAGAACTATCTACGTGGGCAGCAGGAAGGGCAAGGTTGACGTCATCCAATGCTCGGGGCAGGACATGAATCACGTCCTCACTCCTGGCCTACAACCCCCTCCCGTCCAAGCCCTCTCCTCCCCTCCCTCATACCTCCTAACCGCCCCAGTAACGCAGTATCAGCTGCAGCAGCTGCCGCAGGGCTCGGCACCAGCTGGGCACTACGCCGCCATCTTGGCACAGCTGCAGAACACGGCAACAGCGGGGCAGTATGCCGCTATATTACCGCAGCTGCAGAATTCCGCCGGGCAATATACCGCGGTTTTACCGCAGCTTCAGAATTCAACTGGTCAATATACCGCGGTTTTACCGCAGATACAGAGTTCTACCGGGCAGTATACCGCGGTGTTGCCTCAGATACAGAGTTCTACGGGGCAATATACCGCGGTATTACCGCAGATACAGAACACCGCGGGGATGAGTCAGTACACCGCGGTGTTGCCAGCTCTACCCGGTACAGTGGGGGAAGCACCGGCTCTCGGGCTCCCGTCGTCCATGACACCATCAGGGCCTAGAGGTGCCCTGCCTCCCTCGAGCTCTGATCAGCAGCTGCAGGGAGTTGTTTCAGGTTGAGATTGATTTATTGATTGATTTATTGATTGATTGATTGTTTTATTTATTTATTTATTGATTGATTTATTGATCTTGTCGTACACACCTCATACAGAAAGTGTTTTAAGTATCATTACATAACGTAACATAACAGTCCTTTAAGCTTGTTTGAGACTCACTAAAACACTAATACAAATACAGAATTATTTTTCGTTGATAAGAAACAAATTAATATAATATAAACCTAATTCAAAGATTGCTTGAGATTAGTCGGTCAACATAGTTCATGAAAACTGAGACATCATGAAACTATTCGGTAATAGAATGCTTAAATCACAAAATGTTTAAAACAGTTTTATAACATTCAGTAGAATCCTCAGAATATGATCACTTGTCCGCTCTATGTTGTTGGATCAACTTCTCTAATGTCTACATCTTTATTGTATAAATGTTCTGATGTTTTACTTCTCATTAATATGTTTTATTTCTCATTAATATGTTTTATTTCTCATTAATATGTTTTATTTCTCATTAATATGTTTTATTTCTCATTAATATGTTTTATTTCTCATTAATATGTCTTATTTCTCAATAATATGTTTTATTTCTCATTAATATGTTTTATTTCTCATTAATATGTCTTATTTCTCATTAATATGTTTTATTTCTCATTAATATGTTTTATTTCTCATTAATATGTCTTATTTCTCATTAATATGTTTTATTTCTCATTAATATGTTTTATTTCTCATTAATATGTTTTATTTCTCATTAATATGTTTTATTTCTCATTAATATGTTTTATTTCTCATTAATATGTTTTATTTCTCATTAATATGTTTTATTTCTCATTAATATGTTTTATTTCTCATTAATATGTTTTATTTCTCATTAATATGTTTTATTTCTCATTAATATGTTTTATTTCTCATTAATATGTTTTATTTCTCATTAATATGTCTTATTTCTCATTAATATGTTTTATTTCTCATTAATATGTTTTATTTCTCATTAATATGTTTTATTTCTCATTAATATGTTTTATTTCTCATTAATATGTCTAATATGTTTTATTTCTCATTAATATGTTTTATTTCTCATTAATATGTTTTATTTCTCATTAATATGTTTTATTTCTCATTAATATGTTTTATTTCTCATTAATATGTTTTATTTCTCATTAATATGTTTTATTTCTCATTAATATTATTTCTCATTATGTTTTATTTCTCATTAATATGTTTTATTTCTCATTAATATGTTTATTTCTCATTAATATGTTTTATTTCTCATTAATATGTTTTATTTCTCATTAATATGTTTTATTTCTCATTAATATGTTTTATTTCTCATTAATATGTTTTATTTCTCATTAATATGTTTTATTTCTCATTAATATGTCTTATTTCTCATTAATATGTTTTATTTCTCATTAATATGTTTTATTTCTCATTAATATGTTTTATTTCTCATTAATATGTTTTATTTCTCATTAATATGTTTTATTTCTCATTAATATGTTTTATTTCTCATTAATATGTTTTATTTCTCATTAATATGTTTTATTTCTCATTAATATGTTTTATTTCTCATTAATATGTTTTATTTCTCATTAATATGTTTTATTTCTCATTAATATGTTTTATTTCTCATTAATATGTCTTATTTCTCATTAATGTTTTATTTCTCATTAATATGTTTTATTTCTCATTAATATGTCTTATTTCTCATTAATATGTTTTATTTCTCATTAATATGTTTTATTTCTCATTAATATGTTTTATTTCTCATTAATATGTTTTATTTCTCATTAATATGTTTTATTTCTCATTAATATGTTTTATTTCTCATTAATATGTCTTATTTCTCAATAATTTGTTGAATCAAAGGCACTAAAGAATCTACACTTTATTGTAGAAAATATTCTTTTGTTTTATTTCTCATTTATTTTGTTCAGCAGTGAACTCCAAGATGTCTCCTGCAGTTTTTCCATCCAGCCCAGCCTACGCTAGCTACTCCGGCTCCAGCTACATCATCCAGGCTCCAGCAGCTGCTACAACTCTAACCACAGCAACTGCTGCAGCTCCTCAGCTGCTGTCCTATCACACAATGTTTACAACTCGCCCAGCTATCATCCCAGCTGCTTCTGCTGCTGGCTCACAGCTGCTGCCCGCCAGCCTGCCAGCAGCAGCTGCTTACCCAGCGGCCTATCAGCTGGGCCAGCAGCTGACTCCACAGCAGTCCGCCTACTTTATCAGCAACGCCCATGTGGGGCCCACGCCTATTATTAACGGAGCCCACATGGCCCCAAACGCTCTAATAAATGGGCCTGGTCAGATGGCAGAGCCAGCAGGTTCTGGGGGCTACCAATCTATACTCTACTGGTACCCCAGTCCACCCGTGTCTCCTCAGAAGAATGGGAGCGCAGTGACCTACATTCAGCCCTATGTCGGCGCAGCAGCCGTGTCGATAAAGGGGCTGCCACCCAACATACAGGCCCAGGACATACTCAACTTTCTCTCAGGGCTCTATGAGGTATGAATTCATTCATTCGTATAATCGTTAATTCATTCATTCGTATATTCGACGTCCCTGACATCATCTTTGTATTAGGAATTAGGAAACGGAAATTAAACCTTTATTATTATTATTATAATCGTTAATTCATTCATTTTCAAAATTTCCTCGAATTTAAAATTTCCCGGACTTGATTCTCGAATAATCTTGTTTATATGTAAACAAGAAATACTATTTTACCTCCTAGCAACCAATGCTTGACCTCTTGTGCTTATACAGTACTTACACCTCCTCGAATTGTACAGTAATCCTCATCAACTCTGCGCTACTGTACTGTACTGTATGCTGTACAGAACTGAACTGTACTCTGCTGCATTGTACCGCACTGTACTGTACTGTACTGTACCGCACTGTACTGCACTGTATCGCACGTACTGTACTGTATCGCACGTACTGTACGGTGCTGTTTTGTACTGCGCAATACTGTACTGGATTGTATGGTATTGCACTGTACTCTACGGTACTGTACTGTACCATACAGTACAGTTTGGTAACCCCACTATACTGCATTGTACTGTACTCAGTACTATATTGTACACAACTATACTTACAGATAGTACCGAACGTGCAGATATTGAGGACGGAGGAAGGTCAGCCCACTGGTGAAGCCATTGTCACGTTTCACAGCAGAGCCGAGGCTGAGAGAGTTCTCAGAGAGACCAATCATCGCCTGCCAGCCAATCAGAGCCTCAGCGTCTGCATCTGCTGAGTCATCACATTCCTTACCAGCCAATCAACATCAACGTCTGAATAAGATGAGTCATTACATTCCTTATCAGCCAATCAACTTCAACCTCTGAATATGATGAGTCATTACATTCCTTACCTGCCAATCAACATCAACGTCTGAATATGACGAGTTATTACATTCCTTACCAGCCAATCAGAATCAACGTCTGAATATGATTAGTCATCACATCCTCTACCAGTCAATCAGAATCAACGTCTGAATATGATGAGTCATCACATCATCTACCAACCAATCAACATCAACGTCCGAATATGATGAGCCATCACATCATCTACCAACCAATCAAGGCAATCATCAACATCGGAATCTTTATCTCGTCCATAAATGTAAGCTTACACGTGCATACCCTTTAGGATCCATAATTCTATTTCTATATTACATAATTGTCTATTACATAATTGTCTATTACATAATTCTATATTACATAATTCTACATTACATAATTCTACATTACATAATTCTATATTACATAATTCTACATTACATATTTCTATGTCAAAGGATACTGCCGATGACGGTATCCATTGCGGTTCTGAAACAGACGCAAAACTCGGCTTTACAAATTTAATAGTTTATTATGTTGTAACGACCAACATGACAACATTCCACAGTGTGTTCAACTTGTACATATATAAACGCCTTATTGTTTCCCGCAGTTGTTCATTTTTTAAATCTTATTTTTTTCTTTATTTCACTGACTTGTTTTACTTTTAATTGATCTTTGTATGATAAGCTACTTTTAGTTCTAACCGCATGAACTACTTTGAAGTCTAGTCTAGGCATCGATTGTGGCCTGTGTTGTAGTATATACGTTGTATATACTACATCACATTGCTTTAACACTAGCCTATTCTTATCTGCTCGTGCTACAAAGTGTTCATTTCTATTGACTTGTACTGAATTATACTGCATCGCATTTTAATGAATTGTACAGTATTTTATGTTAATTCAGTTTAATATATCACATCGAGACACATTTGTGTTGTGAATGATGTTTATCTCTCAGTCAAATTTAACTAAGAATTACTTGATTTATTCGCTTACACGACCCTAAAGTCTATTAATATTATTATAAAATTCTATACTACCAATAATAACATTAATAATAATCATCATCCTTGAATCCCAGTTTAACTAGGGTCAGGTTTACATATTCTTGTAGCTTTTCTGGAGCTTAGGCGCTCACCAACCGAATGCCTTTCTGACGTTGGTTTGGATGTTAATGCTTTGTCGTCTTTTACGACACGCGCAGTCCACGGTGGTCAATTCTTCAATACACCGGATACACACGGGTAACATTAGCATCGTAATCTAATTTAATAGAGCCCAATGAACAACAAGTCGCCGAAGCCTAGCAACTGTGGGTCTGGATGAATCTAATATACGTCATATTGATTACACAGTTGAGACACCGGTCGTGGCATTTAGCAGGCTAGACCATTTTATCACCTTCTGTCCAGTAGCTCATTATTAATAAGACATCAGACCTTTAAAGTCCATCAATTTAAGCAAAGTTGCGTGTAATAACCGACATCGCCACTGGCAGGAGCCAATGGCGATGTTGGTAAGATATTCGACCGCGAATCAGTATGTGCGGGGTTCAAATCCTGGGCTCTCCCGGTACTGATATCGTTTTCGAGTGAGGAAACTGACGTTAACATTAGCTTTACATTAGCTTTATAAAGAAAAATGACAAGTCATGTCAACTTACATGAATTCCATTTATTAAAAACTAAATATTCTTACGACTCGCTTTTATACTAGGAATTAAATATGAACTTTTTATTCAATATCTGAATTTAAATTATAGGTGAAGTTTTTCTCATATCAAGTAAGCTGAAGTCCTAAGAGCCAAGAATATCAATACAAAATACACGAACAGTAGAACACAAGAATTATTCTATACAATAGCTTCAGGCATTAGCGCCATCTTTATCGTTTAGAGTTCATTGTTGTTAATAGGAGTAAGCAAACCATTATGAATATGAACAAGTGAAGAATGATTTAAATGATTTAAACTAAGAATTAACATTAAATTCTAAGAATTAACATTAAATTCTAAGAATTAACATTAAATTCTAAGAATTTACATTAAATTCTAAGAATTAACATTAAATTCTAAGAATTAACATTAAATTCTAAGAATTTACATTAAATTCTAAGAATTAACATTAAATTCTAAGAATTAACATTAAATTCTAAGAATTTACATTAAATTCTAAGAATTAACATTAAATTCTAAGAATTAACATTAAATTCTAAGAATTAACAGAAGAAACATCTGACAAAATCATTTGTAATAATCTCAACACTAAATTACGGTGAAGTCTCACAAACACTATTTAAAGATCATCAAATACTAACTAAAAGATATTAAACAATTAAAAGTACTTGTTTAAAGTTAATCCAATATATGGAATACACTGTCGATATATACTGGTGATATACAGCGTTATAATAGTAAAAAACGTTGTAGGAGGCATCTCAGTGCTTTCAGTTAATCTGATATAAGTTTAGCAAACTGGCTTTAATGGGTAAAATAGGTTTGTCCTATGAGTTTTGGTTTCAGTCGATGCTGATAATGCTTTCAGCCAGCGAAGACATCGAGTCAAGTCCGGTTTGATGCAAGAAAAGGCAAAACCTTAGTCGTAAAAATATTTCAATAGCATAACAATTTAATGTAACATCTAAATAACATTCGTCAACAATGTAAATATTCAAAGTAAAACTTTTGCATAGAATCAAATTCATCAAAAAGGCAAGATAAGTTAATCAATAAAACAAGCAAATTGTACGTTATACAATAATGTATTGCAAAATATACATACATACATACATATACACATACACACAAACATACACACATGCATGCACACATACCTACAGAGATTCTAGTGAGCATTGTAGCAGTATGAATTCTATTAAATTACAAAATTTATGTTTATGAAATGGCACAAGTAGGAATGTATCAATAAAACGAATAAAAAGATACAGTGAGATACAAAGAGTGCTAAATATTATCTAGAATAGTCAATATGTGATCAAATGTAAACGGTTTTAATCAACTCCAAAAATATATAAAAATATATGTTTCAGCAAAAGTTAAAACTACAAAATTACTACTCTGTCTCTCGCTCGCTTTCTCTCTCTCTCTCTCTCTCTCTCTCTCTCTCTCTCTCACTCACTCACTCCCTCACTCACTCTCTCTCTCGCTTTCATTCACTTTTCATTCAATTCTATCGTTCTACAACGTTCAAGCAAGAAAATACTACAATGTAACTAAAACAGTGATGAAAACACATAAATTGTCAAGTTATTAGCAGGCGTGGCATGAAATGAAGTCAGTTTAACTAAAATAACAAACATTAACAAATTGTCTCATATGAAAGAAAACAGAGTTCAGCAAAACAGATGTATATGTGAATATTTCTCTCTCTCTCTTTCTCGTTCTCTCTCTCTCTCTTTCTCTCACTAACTCTCTGTCTCTCTTTCTCTCACTATTTGATTATGAACCTAATTCTATGTCTTAATATATGCTCATCCACCATCTTTTACACCTTATTAAACACGCACAGGTGGAATGAAAGAACACAGCAGCACTGGTGGAATGAGAGAACACAGCATCATTGGTGGAATGAAAGAACACAGCAGCATTGGTGGAATGAAAGAACACAGCAGTACTGGTTGAATGAATGGCACTTGTGGATGAACCGTAACAAATAAACAGCAAATCAATTAATATCAATAAAAATGCAACATCATTATAAATTTCCATCAGCAGAACAGTAAATATCAACAGAGAAATGTAAGTCGTTGAGAGGGATATCGTTGTGCATAGACTGAGGAATATACATGTCCAGAAAGTACGGCATGCTACAAGTAACAAGAACTGCATATAAAGTACTGCATGCCACAAGTAACAAGAACCGCATATAAAGTACTGCATGCCACAAGTAACAAGAACTGCATATAAAGTACTGCATGCTACAAGTAACAAGAACTGCATATAAAGTACTGCATGCTACAAGTAACAAGTAGTGCATATAAAGTACTGCATGCTACAAGTAACAAGAACTGCATATAAAGTACTGCATGCTGCAAGTAACAAGAACTGCATATAAAGTACTGGATGCTGCAAGTAACAAGTACTACATATAAAGTACTGCATGCTATAAGTCAACAAGAACTGCATATAAAGTACTGCATGCTAAAAGTCAATTTGTACTTTCCATGCTACAAATCAACAAGTACTGCTAAAGTCCTTGTTTTACCAGTGGAGTAACTTTAACTAATTTTCAACATGCTGGTCTTGCAATCTTACAATATAGCAAGACAAATACACACACATACAGGTAGACATTTCGAGTGTTACTCTAAGCCACACACACACATACAGGTAGAGACACAGAGTGATACTCTAAGCCACACAAACACATACAGGTAGAGACACAGAGTGATACTCTAAGCCTGTTCAATGTAGTTGGCAGGGATCATGCCAGTGTCTCCAGTTCTTTCCACGGTGCCCTTCACCCACCCATCATCAATCACCTCACAATTCACTATGCGATCATTCTCTGAGAACCCCACCTCATCGTCATCCTGTGCCTCGTAGTCATACAGCGCTGTGTACACCAGTCCCTATATTAACAACAATTAACAATTAGAGTGCTACAGCCATCAATGACAACATCGAGCACTATAATAACAGTTAACAACAATTAGAGTGCTACAATCATCAATGACAACATCGAGCACTATTGAGACAAAATCAAGCCGGCGAGCAAAAAGAAGGTCCAAAAACGGCGCAAATTCCAAAATCCAGAAAATCAGTACAAAGTAAAGGGAGTTAAAGAAAAGGTGGTTTAGGCGCAGGTCGCTGCTCATGGACACCAGATAGAAATAATAGATGGACAAGATAGGTCTTCAACTGCCTATGGAACTGCTCATAGAAAAGCAAAGGCCGATATAATTCAAATGAAGATTTCTGAAGATTAGATGGAAGTGAATTCCAGATTTGCGATACACATAAAAACATCATTAATGACAATATCAAGCTGTGTACACCCTACGTAACATTATACGTGACAATACCAAGCTGTGTACACCCTACATAACATCTTACATGACAATATCAAGCTGTGTACACCCTACATAACATCTTACATGACAATATCAAGCTGTGTACACCCTACGTAACATCATACATGACAATATCAAGCCGTGTATATCAGCTAACATTGCTAGTCTCGGCCAGCCAATATATCCTTCCATTCTCCCTTCTATGACCTCTGTTGATTCCAAACTAAAATAAATGTAAGCTATTTAGAAAATGAAATGGCCATTGCTTTTCTCTATCCCCCCCCCCTCTCTCTCTCTTTCTTTCTGAATAATTCACATAGTATCTCACGCCCAGGCATAAACGGTAGTAATTGAAAATAACTTAATTATTTGTACCTTGATGGTGATTTATTAAAATCTTAATCTTTCAATTAATTCTAGAAATTTCACAGATTTAATTTAATTTCATTTAAATTCATTTTTACCTGAGAGGCAGCCGCCTGGGGTGCTCTCCCACCCCCTCCCCCCATAGAGGCCTGGTAGCTGGAACCTAAAAAAATAATCAAGACTTATACAGTGGCGAAGTCGGTTAAGATACTCAACCACGTATCAATATGTGCGTGGTTCAAATCCTGGGCTCGCCCGTCACTGACATCGCTTTCGAGTGAGGAAACTGACGTTAACCTCAGCTTTACTTTAGCTTTTTATGACGCCTAAATTTAAAATCCAATTAGATATCAGTTTATGTAATGGAACGATATCAATTAGATTGAAACAGCGCTTACAATCGCTGTTCTACAACAGTAGAAATGTACTGTCATTGGATTACAAAGAAATGTTAGATAGTTGAAAGATTTAACATAACACAAACATAACATAAAATAACATAATGTAACGCCCAGCATAGGGGAATAACACCCGTTATAGTGAAATGATCAACTACGTTGATATCTATGACTTTTTAATACCACATGTTTAAACCTTTAGGCAATTTATATCATCCGTATAACCAGTCCAATGAATGTCCGAGATTTTACTCTTAGATCAGCGTGGCTGGGATTCGAACCCACGAATGTTCGATTCACCTCAGCATCTGTCATTTAAAATTTCATGACGTTATCTACATCACTAACCATTACGCTAATGAGACATTCAAAAATAGGAATAGGGGAATGCACAGCAGAAAAAATGAAAGCTAGGGGAACAAAGTTCACCTGTGTTTCCTCCACTTTAGCCACTACCCTAGATCCTCTCTATTTAAATAAAAAAATCTTATATATGAGGGTGAGGGGTATGAGTGAATAATTTCCTGCCTTAACAAATGAGCCAGAGTCTTACCAGAATGAACGTTCTCAAAGTCTTCAGCGCCCCCCTGTGAAGGGCGTCCACCACTCCTGTTCATCATACTCGACATAAAAATCTTCTGCTTCTCCACCTACAACAAAAAACATTTTATTTATTCTCACTCTCTATTGCTCTACAAGAAAGCAGGTTCTAGACAACATGTTTAAACCGTTATATAATTTAGACCATTTTTCATTTAACCAGTCCAGTGAATGTCTGAGATTTTACACTCAGATTAGCGCGGCTGGGATTCAAACCCACAAGGGTTCAATTCACCTCAGGATCTGTCATTAAAAACTGCATGACTACGCTATTTAGACATTATTTGAACTAATGATATCAATACCTCACTGTTGAACTTAGAGTTCTGCATATTTCGTCTCATTTCAGGAGTGTCGGCCACCTGAGTGTGGGAGATCTGTGGACAGTGCCTGCAGGTAAATCACATAGCGTCACATCACAGTGATAATCATGTTACAATCGCATCACAATCACAGTGATAATCATGTTACAATCACATCACATCACATCATAGTGATAATCATGTTACAATCACATCACAGTGATAATCATGTTACAATCACATCACATCACCGTGTGATAATCATGTTACAATCACATCACTATCACACCACACGACAATCACATGACAATCATGTCACATGACAATCACATCACATCACATGACAATCACATCACATCACATGACAATCACATCACATCACATCACAATGTAATCACATCACATTACAATCACATCACAATCACATCGCAATCACATCACATTACAATCACATCACATCATAATACATCACATGACAATCACATCACATCACATGACAATCACATCACATCACAATCACATCGCAATCACATCATAATCACATCGCAATCACATCACATTGCAATCACATCACACCACAATCACATCACATCACAATCACATCACAATCACATCACATCACATTACAATCACATCACAATCACATCACATCACAATCACATCACATCGCAATCACATCACATCATTATTACGTCATAATCACCTCAAAAATGCTAAAACAAGCTAATGTCAACATCAGTTTCCTCACTCGAAAGTGATGTTAGTGACGGGCGAGCCCAGGATTTAAATCCCGCACATACTGATCACGGTCGAATATCTTACCAACATCGCCACTGGCTTCAGCCATTGGCGATGTTGGTATTCACTAGATTATCACATCTCTATCATATCATAATCACAATCACATCACATTGATCATCAAATCACAATTATCACATCACATCAGAATCACATTACATTGATCATCACATCACAATTATATTAAATCAAATCACAATCACATCACATTGATCATCACATCACAAATACATATCACAAATATACTGCATTACATTGATCTTCAGGAGTAGCCATGATTCAATCTTGGGGGAGGCACTTTAATTTTGGAGGGGCACTTTGGGTATGCATACAACTTAACAACAACAACAATATGATTAGAGTGCTACTGTTGTCCATGACAACATCGAAACTGTGGAACCCAATTACAACCGATGAGCAGAGTGAGGGGTCTATAAATGGTGCGAGCCAAAATCCGGACTACCCCCTCCTGCTTCTCCCTCGCTAAGCCACTGCGAAGATTTCTAAATACTTACGCTTTGCAGTAGGGAAGTTTGTTGGAGCTCATGTGATTGTTGATAGTCAGTGCCATGTTGCACTCCCAGCACCTGAAGCACGGCTTGTGCCACACCTAACATACAAACAACAACATCTGAAGCACGACTCATGCCACACCTAACATACAACAACAACAACAAATGAAGCATGGATTGTGCCACACCTAACATACAACAACAACAACAACAAATGAAGCCCAGTAAATCGTTGAGAGTTCAGAAAAAGTGCTGGATATTTCATTTTCAAAATAGTGGGGTGTCGAATGGTACATTAGTGTGGTGTCGAACGGTACATTAGTGGGGTGTCGAACAGTACATTAGTGCGGTGTCGAATGGTAGAAAAATGAGTGCTTCATTATTGGAAATATTCAAAATTACTTTAGAGGAAGGATTGCTTATTAGACAGATTATATAGTTAACTCCAAAGTTTACAGGAATTTCGTAAGAATTCAATGTAGGGTTGAAAATTAGACCAGAAGAAAATGGCATCTCTCTTTTAACTTTTTCTTTATCAACTTAACCAGATTACTGGATAAAGATATGTATGGGACGGTTAATTTTATAATTCTAAATTAGTACAATTAAATCAGGATAGATAAGTCAAACACGAACGAATGTCAGCACCAAGTAACGTAATTATAAAATAAATTCCACAAAATTGAAACCCCTTAGAGAACAATAAACACAGTGAATTTTTACGTAGTTATAGATCTTGAAATTTTTATATCAGGAAGTATATTAATTTAAACCTAACCTTATCTAGACATTTCAATTCTTCGGCCGGATAAACGGGTCTTTCACACTTAGCACACTTCTTCGACATGATGTTAAAGAATTTGTCGATTATAACTTTACGATTAATCAAACTTTATAAATTAGGTATAGAATGGATCAGATCGCAGTTAGGCAAGAAAGCTATCAGAGGTAACTCCCATCCACGTCTTAAGAAAATCACGAACCTGTGCTCGAATATTATGAAGCCAATTGGGCTGGAATTTCAAACAGGTAAATAGTACTAATTATAGTAACAAGTGTTCTATAAATAGGTTCTACTAGCAGACCATCGACGAGCACCTGCGGAAATACCCAGTGCAATGTGACATGTTAGATTCAAGTCTCTGCTCCAGTATGTCCATGGTTCTACTTATTAGTAATCATACCAGGCACGTAGGCTGGTCGTTCCTTAAATGGGCTTCAGAAATAATGAGTCACCAAAGATGATTGATCCAATAAAAAGAAGCATCATCATCATCAACAACAACAGCAACAACAACAACAACAACAATAGAATTAGGTTGCTACTGTCGTCCTGCGCAAATTGAGCACAATATAGAGCCAAATCTCAACGATCATCGTCAACAGATCGTGTAGTGATGTACTAAAGAACGATCCGAACCAAAATCCTGGAAAATCCGAAAGCTAGTATCCATCGCAAGTCATTTACTATTATCTAATTAGCCAATTTTAATCTGTGTAGGTTGTAACTGATACAATAGTTGCCATTTCAGACAGTTGATTTCAATGATTTTTTAAAAGGAACATTAACAATCTAAGAAAGAAAAACAGGTGATGGTAACTGGGTTGAACAAGTTCGTGCACGATTCTGGAAAATACTACTTGAACCAATCAGGGTTCAGTATAAGAATAGGATTGGTATCCACAAACAGTAACAAGATCTCTGATTGGTTGAATGTTGGCTTGTACTTATGTGGTGCTAAAACCAAAATATTGACAATGTATTTTCGTTTATTATTATTTGCGTTATAGACAACTAATATATAGACAGCTAATAATAATAACATATTATGGTAAAAAGATCAACTACTTTTATATCGCTCACTTTTAATACCAGATGTTAGATCCGTTAGGCAATTTAGTCCATTTTCCATGTAACCTGTCCTGTGAATATTATTCAGGCTAAATAAACCTGTAGATTTCGCCTTATTTTCAATGAAATTCCAATTTTATCTGCCTACTGCTTTAATTGTATCCAATTGTTGGCTGTGGCTATTATTTTTAGTAGATTTGGAGCAATTGATATAATTATTGAGCATATTTGTAATTTTTTTAATATTTAGAATGTCTCAATAGCCTAGTGGATAGGGGTGTAGATAACGTTGTGAAATTTTATATGACAGACCCTGAGATGAATTGAACTCTCGTGGGTTCGAATCCCGGCCGCGCTGATCTGAGAGTAATATCTCGGACATTCACTGGACTGGTTATTCGGAAAATGAAATAAATTGCCTAAATGATTTAAGATGTGGTTTTAAAAATGATAGACATCAACATGGTTGATCGTTTCACTATAATCTGTGTTATTATTATTAAGTCAACTTCACTTTATTTATGTACTAAATTATATAAATATATAGTATTTATACGCTAAATTATGTATAAAATACTTGAAGAACTTTACTCTGTAAACATCGTTCTCGTAAATTTTAATAAAAATTGGTTAAGTTATGTGTTCTATGTGTCAGTTGATAGGAATAATATTCCATTGAATAATTTATACATTATCCTAAGTCAGTAAATAGAAGCAAGTCGCCAGCGCCTTCAAAACTATACTGTCCATCTACATATAGTGCAACCATAGTTTTTGATGATTTGTTTTTGAGTTTATCTAAGCGCAAATATATAAACACAAAACTGAACAGCACTATGCCTCCAAAGGGGATTCTTAGAAAACCTGCTGTTTCGCACACTTCAAGGTATGTCAAGATTTATGAACACTTAACCAATCAAAACGTATTAATTAATGATTTATAATAGTGTACTGGACCTGCCAATAGGCTGTACACTGAGAAAGAACGATATCGTGTATTGCCTAAAATGTCTAATGTTTAACTGACAGAATTTAAATGTAAAATGGAATAGTCAAATGTGCTACTAAGACTTTGTATTTCAATCAGTTATTATATGATGTAACTAATTGTTATCATCTGACTATGATGTTTGAATGACAAATTTAACTATTTTAAAAACAAAATCTTTGTATTACGCTACTGCCCATTGGTTCTGTGTGGGCCAATAAGAAACCAAAAGTACAATTTGATATAATTCAAGAATTTGTTTAATACTTTTAGTAAATATATTTTTTAATTTATGCTGACACTATTCTGATATTGTTGAATTATTGTTTAAAACAACTGAACCTATTTAGTATGTTATGTAGTTATTTAATTGCCTATAAACTATATTTTTTAAATACTGTAGTACATAATGTCTGCATATAGTATTATAATTCATAGCATCTTGTTTTCATCATTTTTGCTTCTTTTGTTTTTCTCAGATATGGTAACACTATGATGACATCATCAGCAGGTGATGGTTTAGCTCCGCCCATGTTCCCGCCCACTAGGTCTATACTGTGGGACCATGAGGCTGTGGGCCAGCCCATCATCTTACAACTCGGTGGTCTCCATAGGTTGTATATCTATCTCTCTCTCTCTGGCTCTCTCTCTCTGTCTGGCTACGGCTAGAGCCAGTGGTGAAGTCGGTTAGATACTCGACCTCGGATCAGTATGTGCGGGGTGCAAATCCTGGGCTCACCAGTCACTGACATCACTTTCGAGTGAGGAACTGACGTTAACATTAGCTTTTAGCTGCTCTCTCTAATGTTCTGATAAATGCCTAGTTCAAGGTACATATTCATTCTCAGAGCATTCACTCTCCATATAATCTATAGATCAACAAGGTAATCCCTTCACAAAGTCTACTATGCCTTATTCATACCTTATGTAGCCTATAGCTTGAGAAAATATGACTTCTGAGGTGGATTTCTGTTGCCTTCTTGTCGTTTTCTATATTCTTGATTCTCACAGAGTCACCTCTTACGACACATGAACAGTTGTGTTGTCTAATTCTGCATTGTGTGTTTTGTTGTCTGTAGGAAGATTGTTGTATGTTGTGTTGTCTGTAGGAAGATTGTTGTATGTTGTGTTGTCTATAGGAAGATTGTTGTATGTTGTGTTGTCTGTAGGAAGATTGTTGTATGTTGTGTTGTCTATAGGAAGATTGTTGTATGTTGTGTTGTCTGTAGGAAGATTGTTGTATGTTGTGTTGTCTGTAGGAAGATTGTTGTATGTTGTGTTGTCTATAGGAAGATTGTTGTATGTTGTGTTGTCTATAGGAAGATTGTTGTATGTTGTGTTGTCTATAGGAAGATTGTGGTGCAGATTGAGGAGAAGATATTTCGACTGGTGCAGCGTCTCGCACAGGATTCCAGCCGCTCGCACGATGAAAAGTTCATCTGTCACCTGATTGGCTCAGTGCCACATCGCACTGGTCGGTACAGTTTGCTTTAGTTACACGATACGCCAAATCATGTTTATATTAGCTTTTTAAGCCGGTAAGATATTCGACTGCGGATCAGTATGTGCAGGGTTCAAATCCTGGGCTCGTCCGTTGCTGACATCGCTTTCGAGTGAGGAAAGTGACGTTAACATTGGCTTTACTTTTAGCTTTTACTTTTAATTAATTATAATTTATCATTAACATAGAGTCATTCATTATCACTCAGCAGGCTATCTTTATTCTATTTATAAAGGGATTTTTGATATGTTTGGCACTTAGCAGCTTCTGTTCCAACGCTTTATTTAATTCAAAAATTAAATGAAACTCAAATATTTCACAAAGTATTTAAAGTATGAAATTGCACGGATAGAAACTTAATTTTATCTATAGTCAGTAGCATTTGAATTCTTTATAATATTCTTCTGTAGGTGTTGTTGTGTAAAAAATTGCTTGATTCTACGTGGTAGTTTGTTGAGTAGATGATGAGAGAGTGTTGTAATTGTTTGATTCAGCAGATGGTGATGAAGTGCTGATAAGTGTAGACAGGTTGGACACTCTGGGGATAGGACTTGATGGTGGGACGAGAGTGGATGATGGAATGAAGAGATACGGAGGATCTGAGAGACAGGGAGAACTGGACATAGTGTGTGCGGTAATGATAGCGAATATCTATTATCTACTGTTTCCATCTCTATTATTGTTATTATTATTATTATTTTTATTTTATTTTTTTTAAATACAATTTTTTTACCCAGGGGTAAAGAACCTGGGGTTTGATAAAAACGATTCAAGCAATACGTGCTGAATCGCCGCCCGGCTACTCAAGGTCATCAATCGGTTAAAAGAATTGTTGAAGCAGACTGCATGAAATCTTTGCAAAGTCATGGAAAGCCTTTACCAAAGAAAAGATGTCTCTCGCTTATCGCCGGTTTGCTCTGCAATAAGTCT
This sequence comes from Enchytraeus crypticus, assembly GCA_905160935.1. Lineage (NCBI taxonomy): Eukaryota > Metazoa > Annelida > Clitellata > Enchytraeida > Enchytraeidae > Enchytraeus > Enchytraeus crypticus. The sequence continues at coordinate 743,385 of CAJHZI010000493.1, read as the reverse complement.
GCTTATTATTATTATTATTATTATTTCTATTATTATTATTATTATTATTATTATTATTATAAGCATGCTAATCTAAACTAACAAAAGATTAGATGTGGAAACTAAACAATTAGAAACAGAAGCTTTTACCGAAAACCGTCACAGATTTGTCTGAAGTTTGTCATTTTGTCACTAAATTCTATCAAACGAAATTTAATGAATGTAATTCGACATGGTCTCACTCATTCAGTAATCAAGTTGCTCTATACAAAAATCACTGCAGATCAGTTTCGACCTGCGACACATTCGTTCTAGATGAACAAGTAGAAGTCAACGGTCTGATCTAATACCATGATGCAATGGTAGCAGTGAAAGGAAAAATATAATGTGCAATGCAAAAAATTAATATTTTTATCCCCACTAAAAACTCACCAAAATATTTTGACGATCAGCTTTCTCCCTGTGTGACATCTCACCATTGGTCCATCTGAGGAGTAGGTTTCGTCTAAATTGTGAGTTATCTAAGACTTGGCCTTTATAAGCAGATAATTGACTTTCTTTAATGACTAATTAAGTGCAAGTAAATTATTTATGGAGTTCAGTTGGCCTATTTCTTGCAGTCATGCATAGTTGTATCTCCTCTATTCTTCAATATTATATTCACAAAGCTTGAAATATTCTAACTAACTAACTAACTAACTAACTAACTAACTAACTAATAATGTTGTAATAAGTTTAAACGCACTTGATATCTTTCACTTTTATGTCACATGTTTAAACCGTTGGGCAGCTAATATAGTAATATTCCACTATGCCACTGTCTGGAGCCAGTGGCGTAGCAAGTCGGTAAGATACTCGTCCGCGGATCAGTATGTGCGGGGTTCAAATCCTGGACTCGCCGTCACTGACACGACTTTCGAGTGTGGAAACTGACGTTAACCTTAGCTTTTTTATCCATTTTACCGGTTCAGTGTGAGATATTACTCTTTGATCGGCATGATGTGGAGTGTAATTAAGATGTTGTCATGTATCACAGGTCACCTGTAACAAGCCTCGTGGGTCAAACAGCTCTGAAGACTTCGTTAAATCAATGCAGGTTCAGTTCAAGTCTCATTCTGTTTAATTTCCTACTTATTGAATGATTTGAGTTTCATTTGATTTAATATTTTATCTGTAACTTGAGTTGCTAGACAAAAAGTGATTAGAATGTACTGATGTAATGTTCTTGTTATTGTTCTAGTTATATAATAGTTCCAGAAGCTCTTCTACTCAGAGCTTGTTATGGGCGTTGGGTGCTTTTAGACATTCAATGTTCTATCTGATCAAGTCTGATCTCAATCTGTTCAATTTAATGCTTAGTTAAAATGATTTCTAGTGATATAAATACAGGAAAGTTTGTAATTAAATGTATGATCTAAATTGCACACTGATTATTACCTTGTGCATGTAGATATCTCTGTGTGTATGTATGTGCTTGTATGTGTAGATGATAGTCCATGTATGTCTCTCTGTCCCTACCCTCTTGTGTATCTGTGCTTGTATGTGTAGATGATAGCTCAAGTATGCCTCTCTGCCCCTACTCTCGATCTCTCTCATCTTCTGTCTCTCAGAATCAACGCCAGTTGTCATAACAACGCCGCCCCGGTGTCGCCGAGTACATTACAACTCGACCTTGACCTAGTTTACCCGTCTGCGTCATTCAAGGTCACACCGGTGAATGACCTAGTTATCGTGCCCACAGCTCTGTCTAAGAACCTTGCTGGACCTCTAGGCATCAGTGAGGTCAGAGGACAACCTAAGACTGGGTGAGTGCAATATGTAGGTCATATCTAGGTCATATATAGGTCATCTTGACAACGATGGGCAAAATAATTTTTAATTTTTGCAGTTATAACTCAAAGTTTAGCTGCTAGGAAAGAGTTACTGTAGGAGTTTAAATAATTTATTTTAAGAAAAATCTTAATGTCTTGCTTTTCTTTACTAGGAAAGTGTTGCAGTTGGAGTTTAAATAATTTATTTTAGGAAAACCTTATTAATGTCATTCTCTTCTTTACTAGAAAAGAGTTACAGTAGAAGTTTAAATAATTTATTTTAGGAAAAACGTTCATGTCAGTATAGAACACCCCGCTATACGACATGCTACAGCAGAGTTACATGAAGACAGTAGCAACAATGATACTAATAGTGTGTATGAGTAGAGCAATGGTCATCTCTGAAAATCTAACATTTTTACAAGTAGAATTGATAATAGCTAATCTGTTTCATGTAGTGCCCTGTCTAACGGCAGGTCCATGGCATATAACTCTTCCAACCAATTCTATCCTCAGCCTTCCTTTTCATCTCTGTATTGTGTATATAAGAATTTGTTATCAGATCATCCAGCACCCCACGTCTCCTTCAATTACTCCTTTAGCAAGCCATTCCCCTTGTAATATGTCCTATCCAGCTTTTCTTTCAGGATAGGACATTTATGGTGGATGGTTTGTTAAAGTAGGTAATTGAAGGAAGAATGCAAGGGAAGAGAGTAGTTAATCACACAAATAAATTTAATTTCATTATCTGCATTTCACTGTCTGTTTTTTCAAAGTATTTTCCTCAGTTTTTAACATCTATTAAAGAGACGCTGACTTCAATGTTAACTTTGATCAGAGAATGATGTATGGTGGACTGATAATAAACGTGTGGAGTCTAATAAAATGGGTTGTCGTTAGAATATGATACATTCTACGTACATATGGTGTGTAATGTCCAGTTCAACAACAGTTTCCTATGTTAGCGAAAGGATGAGCCCTGGATTTGAACCCTACACGTACTGATCAACATTAAAACAACTTAACGAAGTGGGAAACGCTCAGCCCAATCTAGCTGATAATTAATGTACTGACTATTTTATTCATTAAATATATTTAATTGATTGATTAACAGGTACGTGACGTTAGACGCTACACGCAAGGCTCTGCTGGTGCTGGAGATGGACCCTAAAGCCAAGGCCCTGCCCATAGTGGGCATGTAAGTCTTCTCTGTATTATAAGGCCCTGCCCATAGTGGGCATGTAAGTTTTCTCTGCTTTATAAGGCACTGCTCATAGTGGGAATGTAAGTCTTCTCTGATTTATCTCTATTTAATAATCTCATTTTTGGATGTATCAGCTTTTTCTTGCTAATATTTTCATCACACGCCATATTGTTAAGCCATATATGTCTACATATATTTAATTAACAAGGGATGATGTGCCTATTGGTTCCATACTAATTCCTATACTATAATCTATTGTTATAGAGATGAACTGTTGTCAGCTAGATAAGTGTAATTGATTGATTGTTGTACAGATGGATAAGTGGTTGTAGAAGGATAGATGAGAGTTTTGTGTGGGCGGCCTGCCTGAGATATGTCTACACCACACAACTCACTGATAGGTATAGACACTAATAATAATAACAATAAAGGTTTAACATCCGTTTCCTCATCCAAGGATGATGTCATGGACTTCCCTACAGCACAATTAATAAATAGTATATCACCGATACATCTTTAATTTTATATATTTATTAATTATATTGATCAATTATGCCTAATAGCTGGTAGCTAACTTATTCGTTGAATGTCTCTGTATTTACTTCACCAAGCATTTTCATTACCAAACATCAAAGCTTTTATATTGAGCTCGTGTGATTGCTTATTCTTAACGGTGCTTGATATTGTTGTGGCCTGTGATTAGACTCTAATTTCAGTAAGCAGATAGTTGTTAATTGTCTGCCACTGATGTTTTTTAATTATAATTACAAACATAATTAATTTGTTTTTAATTACTAATCATTACTGATTTGTTTCTATACAACAGAGTGTGTAGACCACCTGATCCATTTCTCATCATCCTCTACTCTCCTCTCCACTCCATGCCTCTCTACTATGACTGCCATCTGCTGCCTGCAGCTGCTGCAGCACAGCTGTGCAGCTCTCAGCTGTTGCCTGCAGCTGCTTCATCACAGCCGTGCAGCTCTCAGCTGCTGCCTGCAGCTGCTGCAGCACAGCTGTGCAGCTCTCAGCCTAGCTTTACTATCAGCAGCTGTCATGACGTCATACAAATTAATCAGGTCAGTCTAAGAGTCTTTGTATAAAATATAGGTCAGTTCAAACTATTTTAAATAACGTTGAAAATTTAATCAGACTGGTGCTCTGATTGATTGATTGATTGATTGATAAATTGATTAATTCATGATATTTTTAAAGATTTATTTAACATTATTTCATCTTCTGATAGCAAAGTTTGTTATGCAAGCCAATCGCCGCTGAACTGCTGGATCTTTGTGTAGTAAAGCTGGTAAAGCTAAGGTTAACGTCAGTTTCCTCACTCGAAAGCGATGTCAGATATTAAGACGTTTTGTGGTTCTGTTGAAAGGTTGATCTGTTTATCAATATATTATATTATATTATTTTATATTATATTATATTGTATTATATTATGACTTATTGATTGCTAGACATATTGGTTGAGTGAGTGATTGATTGATTGATAGGTTGACGTGTTGCTAGATACGTAGATTAATAGATGGATTCATGGATAGATTAATATATATATAGGTTAACTGATTGATTAATTTGTTGATTGTTTGATGGATTGATTGATTGATTGATTGACTGATTAAGGACTTCACTAGGTCCACATTGCTGGAGCTACCACTACAGGAGTTGACTACGCCCACAGGCTCATTAGCCCCGCCCACAGGCTCATTAGCCCCGCCTTCATCAGCCTACTCACTGTCGAAGCTCAACCTCTTCCTCACAGCGTTCAACACTTTCCTGTGAGTCGCTTGTTTCAGTTTTCTCTCTCTCTCTCTCTTAGTGCACTGCCTACTGGCAGGTCCATGGTATATAACGTCTTCACTCTTCTCTGCCTTCCGTCTTCCTCTTCATGTCCATATATGAGTGGATCTTTAAATCATCTAACATACCTAATCTCGGCCTGCCCCTGCCTCTTTTTCCTTCCATTCTACCTTCTGTGACCTCTATTAATAGACTCCCCCCCCCCCCTTAGATTGTGTCCTATCCAACTCTTCTTTCTATTTCAAATATTTCGTAATACATTTATCAACTCTCTGTCTTTGCCATTTGTCTCCAGATCTTACTCATTTGTAATCCTTCAACCTTTCTCGATCTTTTAATGCTGTCTCTTAACTCACGTTCATATGAAGATAGTTATTTAACAAGCTTATTAGTGTTGCCTGATTTACAGTAATTCTATAGCTATTCATTCATGGATGAGCTTTTCATTCTTCGATTAGTATTTTATTTAAGAATTGACTGATTGATTGGATTGCGTTGTGATTTATTGATTGAATTGATTGATTGATTGCGTTTTGATTGATTGATTGATTGAATTGATCGATTGAGTTGTGATTGATTGATTGATTGCTTTGTGATTTATTGATTGATTGATTGATTGCGTTGTGATTTATTGATTGATTGAATTGATTGATTGATTGCATTGTGATTTATTGATTGATTGAATTGATTGAATTGCGTTATGATGTATTGATTGATCGCAGGACGAGGTCAGATTCAGATTCCGCCCCTACTGGTCGTGGTGGCGGCAATGTTGGATACGAGCCTAGACATGTGGAGGCTGTAGAGTGCTCAGCAGTGACTCAGCAGGGTCGTGGTGGCGGCCATGTTGGATACGAGCATAGACACGTGGAGGCAGTAGAGTGCTCAGCAGTGACTCAGCAGTTAGACGATACGTTACCCAGGTCACAGCCTCGTCCTCATATGTCCATGGTATTCCTCTCATACTGTCTATATCTGTTTCTCTGTCTCTCTCTCACTCTCGCTCTGTCTGTCTGTCTCTCTCTCTCTCTCTCTATCTCTATCTATTTATATATCTATCTATCTGTCTGTCTGTCTCTGCCTGCCTATCTATGTATCTATCTATCTTCTATTTAATTCTGATTGTTACTTGTTTTACACTGATTGACGCTGATTTAACTTTGTTTCGTTGAGTTTCGAGTTGGTACAGTGATAAATTAATATTTGCCGTTGCAGTCAATATATTTCCGCGCTTGTTTAATTCAGTAGCTTATTTGATTTTCTGAGCGAACCGCTTAATATAGTCAGCACGTATTTGTGAAAATTTGCACTTTATCTTAAATTCTTTGTTTTAACAAAAAATAAAAATTAAAAATAGTAAACAAATTTAAAAGTAAACACACATTATAGTGAAATGATCAACTGTGTTGATATCTATCAATTTTTAATACCACATGTTTAAACCGTTAGGCAATTTAGACCATTTTCCGTAAAAACCAGTCCAGTAAAGGTTCGAGATTTTACTCTCAGATCAGCGCGGCTGGGATTCGAACCCACGAGGGTTCAATTCACCTCAGGATCTGTCATTTATAACTTCATGTTATAAAGTTATCCATATTCTAAGCTATTGAGACATTCTAATAATTCAATATCTTAATTTATTTCAGATGCCGCTGATTCGACCTTCAGTTCCAGAAGTATCTCTGGTTATAGAGAACGGCTTCCAGGCCTACACGAGCAGCAATCCTATTGGCTCCCAGTCACTTAACTCCTCCCACTCTACTGATGTCCTACTTTCTCTGTCAGGTCAAGGTCAGGATTATCTAGGTCATGATCACGTGACAGCTCGGCGTCAACAAGGTTATATAGATAAAGACCAGAGACTTATCAATCAATATACTGGCCAGTCTCGCGTGAGAATGAATCAAGGTCACGGTTATATAGGTCACGTGACTTGTGAAGGTGATGGTCAGACTAGTCAGACACAGCTCAATGGTATCAGTTATCAGAGATCAGTTAGGCCTGGCCCTGCCGTTAGTCATCCCACCTATCTACAGGCCCGTCCTGGAAGCACTGGGGTCAGGGTTCAACCCCCTGCTGGAAGCCCTGGGGTCAGGGTTCAACCCCCTGCTGGAAGCCCTGAGGTCAGAGGTCAACCCCCTGCTGTGTCTGCAGGTGCCCCCATGCTGCCTGGAAGTTTTTCTGTCCTATCTTCCTATACACCAAGCACTGGAGCTGTGGCTGGGTGGAGAGCTGCTGGTGTGGTGGGACTGAATCAGTCATCTCCATTCAGTGTGTCCCGTGTCAGCGGTACCATGTCGATGAGTCCATTACCTCAGAGTCTTTCTGCTTCTCGGTGTGATGGTAACACTGCTCAGCTTTCTCTGTCAGATGTTAACACTGTCTCATGGCCCCTTCCTCCATCAACTGCTGGTCCTGGTCAACCTCAGGCTGCATTCTATAATGTCAGCCCTGTTTTAAGACAAATGACTTCCTGTATACAATCTCCCATATCTCAGAATTCAGGAGATGTCGATGCTTTACAGTCACCTTTAAATCAATCCTATTCACCAAGTAGCCCTGCTATTCTAAATCAATCCTATTCACCAGGTATCGCTGCTGTACCAGTAAATCAGTCAAATTCACCAGGTAGTGCTGCTGTACCATTAAATCAGTCTTATTCACCAGGTAACGATACTGTACCAGTAAATCAGTCAAATTCACCACGTAGTGCTGCTGTACCAGTAAATCAGTATTATTCACCAGGTAGCACTGCTGTACCATTAAATCAGTCTTATTCACCAGGTAGCACTGCTGTACCAGAAGACGTGTACAGACGTCTGAGCGATCAAGATGCTGAGTTAAAACTGCTTCGTCAGCAGTTGCAGCTTCTATTGGCTGCCAGGACTGACCAATCGCTGAGCTCCGCTGTACAAGTAGCTGCGCCCGGGCAGCGAGACCAGCTTGCAGGTGAAGCATCTGAGAATTTGAGAACCAGTCAACACAGCGAGTCCAGTGAAACATTGAGAGCTAGTATTCAACATCTAATACAACAACCACATTCCTATGCCTATAATCAAGTATATCTGGAGAATGTTGGCAGTATGCCAAAAAGTTATTCTGACACTTTGCCAAATACCATTGACGCAACTGCTAAAGCTGTCTTTGGCACAGTTCCAAGTTCTACAGCGTCTCGGGGTAGAGATGAAGTAATGAGGTCGCTAGAGAACTATGGTTTGACTCCACCTTCTGATGAAACAGTGAGCTCTGAAGTGGAAATAAGAAGATGTTCAGTTGGAGTTGGAACCAGTATATGCTGGCCCAGCACACCTGATACCTCTCAGCCACCTGTCCTTCTGGATAACCTCAAATCCTCTCCACAGCTGTCTAGCTCAGCCTACTCTGTCACCAAGTCTGCAAATCCTTCGCTTGGCACTCGTCCAAGATCATCAGCTGACCTCGTGACGTCAGCGGCCACTGGGCGACAGCTGATTGCCAGTCAGTCAGCCACTGCTCTACCCACGCTGCACAGATCTGCTGAGGCAAGGCTGGAGGGTCAGAGAGGTCTTGATGCTGCTGCTGTTGCTGCAACTGCTGCTGCAACTGCTGCTGCAACTGCTGCTGTTGATGAGAATCTAACTGCTACAAGACAAGAGAGAGTGACCTTGGGTCAACAGTTTGGATTAGTTAATAAAGCTAAGCAGGGCAGAGTTACCACTGATAGAAAATTCAATCAGCCAATAAATAAATCTGACAATTTTGTAGACACTGGTAGTCAAAAGAAAGAAAACATCAAATATTCACCCAAATCTTATAATCAGACCGATGATTTGAGTTCAAAGCAGCAATATCAGAATGTGAGCAGTAGTGCTAGAGGTCAGCATTATTCAGCCGGACTGGCACCGGTATTGGACACTAGTAGTCCTAGAGGTCAACAGGATTCAGCTGGACTTGCACCGGTTTTGGACACGAGTGCTGAGCAGGGTTTCAGTCCAGACGTGACTTGTTTGGACCGGCGAGTCAGTGACGCAGTGCGACAACAGCGTCTGCAGGAGGCAAGGAACCAGAGCGTAGTCTCAGATATCATCATGGATTTGCCTGGCTACACGTCCTTCTCACCTGATAGACCTGGATTTAATGACGAGGATCATGATGACGTCGAGAACCAGAGCATGGCGGTGGGGGAGAGTGTGAGCTTCTATGAGGAAGGTCAGTCTGTGGAGATGCCTTGTTATGATTTCACTAAAGATTTACCTCAAGCTTTTGACTATGTTAATTCAGTGGATCAGCAAAAATTTCAAAGTGATATTAATAATGAGAGTCATGGCTATGACGATGTGGATGTAGAGCGGTATGATCATCTTTATGATGGTGATGAAGTAGGACAGAGCGAGAGATACGGAGATATCAGAGTAGGACAAAGAGAGACATGTAGAGATACAGGCAGTAATGAGAGCAGTGACACAGAGCAAGCTATTAACAATCAGCGGCTGTTCTATCAGAATCTAATTCAAGGCATAAATAAACTGCTGAGTGAGGGGCAGCCCACCCACCCCAGTGAATCCACAACCCCCATATCTACCTCAAAGAACCCAAACAAAGAGTGGGATAAGAAATTTAGTTCAGGTCATCGAGGAAAGAGTAAATCAGTGGAGGCGTGCACGATGGAGCGGCTGAGAAAGATGGGATTAAATGTGAACGGGTGGAACGAGTCAGGAGAGAGGTCATATATCTCCGATGATCCATCCTGTATCATCAACCCAGCCCTCCTGCCTCATCTCAACTACGTCTCCATGATTCTGGACAACACTGCCTCAGACCAGAGCATCAACGCTGACGCTCTCGCCATCAAATACCTCTCTGATGCTCAGCTAACGGAACTTGCCAGGGCGAGAAGATCTCCGGGGAAATCTGGGAAAGTTCTGGAAAAGATTGCAAGCGGAATGACGCGGGAAGACGGTAAACCGGTAAAATCGAGATCCTCTGATATCAGCATGTACGGTCTACCTGTTGGGCAGATGTCCTTTGCCAGCAAGAGGTATCTGAAGAAGTTTGGACTTATTGAGTGTTCCTCTTCAGACGATGATGATGAAGATGCGAGTGATAGTCGTTCAAGGGTTCGTGACAGGATTGATAAAATTCGTGATGATGAAGGTTATGTTAACGAGAGATATCATGACGGTGACGATGATGATGATATGAATTATGATAGGAATGACTTTGATCGCAATGAATACATTCACGATGATTTCAGCATGGCGGCAGAGTTGCCCGCTGGAGCAACCGCTGGTCATTTGCGACAACATCAAGAGATTCTTAGAGAGCAACCACAGCAGATATAAGAGAAGGGCTGCATCTTCTGCAGAACTTGAAGACTAGACTATCTAGTGGCGCTGTTTGTAGGATGATATGATAGAAGAATTTGTGTGACTCAGATCACGTGATATTATAGAAAACGCTCAACGAGTATTCTGATAGAAATATATAAAAGAAAATTAGACGTATGATTTATCAGAGAGCGCTATTTGTGTGTACTACTCTTGTTTTATAATGACCTGCAGACTGAAGTTCACTAGTATCATTCATTTACTCTCTTCATTGGACTGGCATCGTTTCTGTACCTCTCTTATCTCTTCAACTCGTGTCACATGTCGTACAGCTAATTATACAGAGTGCTAGGGTAGATGTCTCTCTGATATAATGTTTCATTTAGAAATCACATACAATAGCTCAAGTGTGTTCACTAGAACATACATGGCTTTCGTTTAGGCCCTTACTTCTCAGCACATTTCTTTCGCAGATTGGTCTGGGTGAATTGATCTGTAGTGACATGTGCTGTTGGAGACGTCCCTGACATCATCCTTGGATGAGGAAACAGACGTTAAACCTTTATTATTATTATTACATTGGGTATGAGTTTAAAAGACTTGTACATTTTACTCTTTTCTTTCTCCTATTATTTATCACTTGTTCTTTACGAGCCATTGCTGATCTCCTCACAATGGAGTACACTACAGATAGAATTGCTGCTGTTTACTCGTGTTTTTAATGCAGTAGGCTTATTGTACTAAGTGCTTAGAATTGCTGTTGATTTTACAAATTACTAATCATTTTTAAATAAAAAGACTTTTAACTTTGTTTTAGTAGATACTATTTTATGACATAGACGAACGCGTGTGAAATATCTAACAATTACAATTACAGTTCTACAGTTGTCGGTGACAACATTAAGCACTATTAAACCAAATCCAGAAACAGACGCTAAACTCAGTCTTATTTGGATCATTCAAAAGTATCTCTCGTTTATACTCTGCCAAGTGGCCGGTCAAAGCTAGATATCTCTACACCGAGTGTACTCAGCGCTTTGTAAAAGCTCACCGTTCAAATCCAGGCTGACGAGAAAAATTGAACAAAAGCGCAAAATTATGAAATCCTTAACGTCAATTTCAGGCTAGATATGCCTATTCGTTTATCCAATGACACTGCATACCATTTGATGGGTTTTTATCTTCCTGATGCGCTCATAAATGTTGATATGGATGTGTGCTGTGGGGACGTCCCTGACATTATCCTTGGATGAGGAAACGGACGTTAAACCTTTATTATTATTATTATTATTATTATAAAGACTCTGGGTCTGACATTGGGACCCAACAGAACGCTCACGGGAAGAAGTGCCCTATCATACCGCGCACATATCTTGTATCATCAGCCATTACAGGTTATATTAGTATTGTTTACCGGGGAGTAAAATAGCGATTACGGTTTAACTTTGTTTTGTCATCCAATGCTAATGTCAGGAATGTTGCGCAGAAATATAATGGATTATATCCTAACTGCGGGCAAGGAAAGTGGAATCTGCCGGGTGTGTCTAGCTTTACGACAGGTTCATCTGCGAGATGGCCTAATCCACCGACATGGCCCTCGTAAATCTCCTTGTCCCGGTTCTGGTCAACCTCCTCTTGATAAAAACCTTTCTCTCAACACTCGTAATGCTACTTCCACATCTCATCAACCTATTCCCAACCAGTCAGTCACTCACACAGATGGAAGCTGCGTCCACTTTGAACATGTAGATGGATATTTTTCAGATTCCAGTCATCCAGCTAATTGCAAGCCTAAAAACAGTAGAACAAGCAAAAACAGTGCTGCTAGCATAAACTCAATTGTCACCATTGTTGACAGCAGCCGTGAAAGCAACGTCAATGTTTGCTCAATATCTCATAATTTAGCCGTTCAACATCCCACTCTGACAGTTCCCATCATCAAGCACATACCGAGATCAGCTAGAGCTCCCTGTGCTAGGGCTTTGACCACTGTGCTTAACAAGATCTCTAATAATTCTGAAGAGTTAACTTATTGGATTGAACTTCTTAATTTTGCTCCTGCTACTCTAACTGTTCCTGTCAAGTTGGGAAAGAAAGTTAGTGTAGTTGGCATCATTCGAAATCGTCTATCTAAAGTTTCTAATTCTGAAAACTTGGAAACATCTAATAAGGCCAAATATGTTTCTAAAAGACATATTCCTAAGTCTTCTATTCCCTCTTTGGTGCAGTCAAAGTTAGAAGAAGGGAACATTCGCGCCGCTGTCAGAATCCTGTGTTCCGATGAATATTTAGCGGAAAACAATGAGAAGACTTTTAAACAGTTACAGGATAAGCACCCTATTGCTGTTGAGTCTCCTGACAATCAAGTACATAATTCCTCACCAGCCGTTCAAGTACAGGAAGATGTTGTTTTGAAAGCTCTGCATAGTTTCATATCCGGCACCGCAGGCGGCCCTGATGGTTTACGTCCCCAACACCTCAAAGATTTAATTAAATGTAAGGAGGCAGGTGCCCAGTTGCTTACAGCTATCACTGGCTTTATCAATTGTTTGATAAGAGGAGACTGTCCCATACAGGTGAGGCCTATACTTTTCGGTGGCAACTTAATTGCAATTAAGAAAAAGAATGATGACGTACGTCCTATCGCCATTGGCTATACATGGAGAAGACTCGCAGCTAAATGTCTAAATATGTACGCTATGCCATTAGTCTCTGATTATCTCAGTCCTATTCAGTTGGGTGTTGGGGTATCAGGTGGTTGTGAAGCTGCTGTCCATGCGACGCGTCAGTTTGCTACACGTATGCCTTCGGGTTCTTCATTGGTCAAACTGGATTTTGCCAATGCTTTCAACAGTATAAGCAGAGTTAAGATGTTGCGAGCTGTTCACAGTTTCCTTCCGGAAATTTATGACTTCTGTTCATCTGCTTATTGTCAATCAACTCTCCTCAAATATGGCGAAAGAGTTATCCTCTCCAGTGAGGGCGTTCAACAAGGTGATCCATTGGGCCCAATACTATTTAGTCTGACTCTTCAACCACTTCTTAAAGATCTGATAAGTTCATTCCGAATTAGTTACCTGGATGACCTTACGATTGGAGGTTTAGATGCTGCAGTAGCTAATGATGTCAGGATGGTCATCGATAAGGGATCAGAACTTGGCCTTAAGATTAATGTTAACAAATGTGAGATCATCTCTTCGGCCCTATCGCACGATGATCCAATACTAAACTCATTTCAGAAAAAGAACATTAGTGATGCAGATCTTCTAGGTGCTCCTATAGTTGTGGGTGGAGCAATGGACAGTAAATTAGAGAAACTCATTGCTGACCTCCGGAGGGCCGCTACGCGGTTGAGAGATATTAGCCGTCACGACGCTCTGATCTTGATTCGCCATTCTCTAAGTGCGCCTAAAGTGATGCACACTCTCCGTTCATCTCCGTGCTCTCAACATCCCCTACTACAGACTTATGACAAGATACTCAGAGAATGTCTGTGTAGCCTGTTAAATGTCGACCTAACCGAACGACAATGGCTACAGGCGATACTCCCTATTCGCAATGGAGGTCTTGGTATTCGCAGCACTTCGCAACTAGCTCCGTCAGCCTTCCTGGCTTCATACAACTCTACGCGGGCGCTTCAGTTGGAAATACTCGGTAATGTCACCTCTCCCATTGATCCGGAATTCGTAAAAGCTAAGGCTTTGTGGAGCTCAAAATTCGATGTGATAGCTCCTATCGGTGAAGCTGCCTGTTTCCAGAAAAACTGGGACAACCCTATTGTAGAAGAAAGCTTCGCACAGCTGTTAAATTCTACATCGGAGCCCTTAGAGAAAGCACGCCTTCTTGCTGTGTCCGCTCCAAATAGCAGCGACTGGCTTCATGCTCTTCCAATAGCTTCTTGTGGTTTGCGTCTTGAAGACGAGGCTGTAAGGATAGCTGTTGGCCTACGGTTAGGCACAAAGTTATGTGAACCCCATAAATGTATGTGTGGCAGCATAGTTGATGCTAGAGGATATCACGGACTTTCTTGTCGCAAGAGTGCAGGTAGGACCCTCAGACATCATAATCTTAATGACATTGTGTGGCATGCGCTGAATAAAGCTGGATGTCCAGCCATTAAGGAACCAACAGGCTTGTCTAGATCAGATGGTAAGAGACCAGATGGCCTCTCCCTGATCCCGTGGGCTGAAGGTAAATCGCTGCTGTGGGACGTCACAGTGATTGATTCCCTAGCCAAATCATACCTGAACCTTTCGTCTATGTCAGCGGGTGAAGTAGCTGAACTGGCTGCAGATAGGAAAACGGCCAAGTACAGTGAACTCTGTACTAGCTACTGTTTTATCCCTCTGGCTTTTGAGACGTTAGGCCCAGTGAATGTTGAGGGTAATAAATTCATCTCCTCTTTAGGCAAGAAACTTTCTTCCTTGACAGGTGAAAAACGTGAAACTTGCTTCCTAAGACAGAGATTGTCTATCTGTGTGCAGCGTTTCAATACCATCTGTGTAATTGGTACATTTAATTCTCAAGGTGAGTACTATGGTCCCGGAGATGCTGCAACTACAGCTGGATTCAATGTTCAAGATTCGAAGGCTCTTCCTCTATCATTACTAACGATGAAGCCAGGGTCGTCGTCATCCTCGCAGGGATCGTCGGTTTCTCCAGTGGATGTTCCAGATTCACCTTCCTTGCTCTCCAGCTATGAACCCATCCTGTCTCCGGGGCTTCTCTATCAATCCTGCTTCCGTCCCTACTCGCCTCCTTCTTCTGACGAAATTATGTCGAGCAGCTCCAACATACTCCATGAGTCTCCTTCCAGGATTTCAACATCACTTCCCATGAATTCCCAAATCTTTGCTCATTCCCCTTCGCTCCTGCTTGGCGAATTCGAGAACCTCGGCGCAACAGGGTTACCCTCCTATTCTGGCGAAAGACCCTTCTTGTTTTCTATCGAGGCTGAGCAGGCATTGATAAACTCAGAAATCTTTAATACAAACTCTGGCCTTCCGTTTCCGGGTCCGAAAGCTCCTAGCGGTTCCTCTAATCCAGCTCCAATCCACGTCACTTCCGAGTCTGGATCAGAAGGACTGCAGGTTGTAGGGGACTGCTCAAGGGTGATTGAGGGGCTGAAGAAAGCTCAGAACGAGCAGTCTAGAACAGAAGGACTTCAGGTTGTAGGGGACAGCTCAAGGGTGATGGAGGGACTGAGGAAAGCTCAGGACGAGGAGTCTGGATCAGAAGGACTGCAGGTTGTAGAGGACAGCTCAAGGGTGATGGAGGGGTTGAGGAAAGCTCTGAATGAGGAGGATGCAGTGTCGAGGAAGAAGCTTCATTTAGTAGTTCAGAGTGTTGATACAGAAAAGTCCCCTATTCGGGAGATAGTGCTGAATCAGACGCCACCTGGCTGCAGAACCTCTGATTTTTCCAGAGAATCCTCTAATGGGGCCGCTGGAGATTCCACAAACATACCGAAAACTGAATCCTACCAGGAAGATTATCCCAAAAACGTAGTTGTCAAGGACTCTGAAATATGTTACGTCGTCCAGGCTTCTGTGGTAGTCAACTCAGCTCTTACGTTTGTTTCTAATGCTGACCTGGAGGTGGACTCCCCTAGTCGATCTTCCAAACATCAGTTCAATCAACTGATCCTACAGGAATCCTTGTCCGACAAGAGAAAGTCTGGATTTGCCGGTTCTATCCCAGTCAACCAGTCTAATAGTAATTGCATATCCCTGTTCATCGATAACTCCTCAGAAGTTAAGGTGGGGAGAGACACTCCGATTTCAATTTTTGAGCAGTCACCTCTTTTTGGTACGCCAACTGTGCTCGGTGCGTCAGGGTTAGAAATTGGAATGAAGCCAATGCTACGTGAGTCAGAAGTGAGTTTAATCTACCCTTTCAAGGACAACTTAACGGCCTCACAGGCGGCTGTTACCTGCATCAAGTCAGTTCTGGGAGAGAGTCAAGGTAGCAACCTCACGTATCTAACTCCAGGGTCCGCGGTAAGTGTATCTGACGAGAAGATCAAGGGAAGTACGAAATTTTGCATAGAACAAAGCGATAAGCTGCTAGCATTCAAGAGAAAAGAGAGAGTAAAACAATTAACGGAAGCTCACGAAAGTGTTCCTAATCAATATGGTGCTATAGATCATCTTGAACAATATAGTGCTGACGTACATCATGAACATCGCTGTGCTGTTCATGTTCAGCAAGGGGAAGATCTTCATGAACAGATTGGTGCTGAAGGTTATCATGAACAGCACGGTGCTGAAGATCATCATGAACAGCTCGATTTTGAATATCATCATGAACAGCACGGTGCTGAAGTTCATCATGAACAACATAGTGCTGTAGATCATCATGAAAAGCTCGGTGTTGAAGATCACCTTGATCAGCTCGGTGCTGAAGGTTATCATGAACAGCACGATGCTGGAAGTCATCATGAACAGAATAGTGCTGAAGTTCATCTTGAACAGCTCGATTTTGAAGATTATCATGAACAGCTCGGTGCTGAAGATCTTCATGAACAGCTCGATTTTGAAGATCATCATGAACAGCTCGGTGCTGAAGTTCATCATGAACAACATAGTGCTGTAGATCATCATGAAAAGCTCGGTGCTGTAGATCATCATAAACAGCTCGGTGCCGAATATCATCATGAACAGCATTGTGCTGGAGGTCATTATGAACAGTTTAGTGCTGAAGTTCATCATGAACAGCTCGGTGCAGAAAGTTATTATGAACCGCTCGGTGCTGGAAAACATCATGATCTGCAGTGTGATGAAAATCATCATGAACATCACGGTGCTGAAAATCATCGTCAACAGTATGAGACGCTTGACCGAATTGTTAATCGCCGCCGTCAGACACTTCATAAGATACAGAAGAAGAAGTTGCAGTCGTCGTGCCTTCAGATTCAGCCGGTGCTTCATTTCAATCTCCTGAAGCAACAACATCTTAATCAGGGCTTTGATCGACAGCGTATCGTGTTAAACGTGAGCCCACCTGGATCTTCTGGCTCCCTGCCCCCACCGCATTCCTCAACCCACATACCTCTGCAAGGGGCAGGGCCTCAGCTCTCAAGCCTGGCCACTGTGAGGGGTGACTCCGCAGTGAGGCAATCCACGTGGATGTTCATGGGTCGCGTGCGGCAGAACCCGATCGGCTCACCGGCTGGGTTCACCTCTCCGGTTCATCTGCGTCCTGTCTCCGCCACCGCTCAGCCGCCGCAGGATGGCTTCGCTCAACCCACGGCTGACCTGCTCTCTCCGTTTCACGTCTACCGTCCGTCCAGTCTAAAGTTCAACGCTCTGATACAACCTCTCGGTAGAGCTCAGTCTGCTCCCACGAGATCTGATCAGCAGCAGCTTGGTCCGCCACTGCTACATCAACAACAGCCTGGTGCTACGGGAATGAAGCAGGAGCGCATCAGTCAATTGATTGGCGGGGAGCAATTTTCTTTGATATCGGATTTGGAGATGTGCGAGATGGGAGGGGAATCTGAGCGCACTTCTACCTCCCCGGGTGGTGAAGAATCGCACTTACATCAACCTTCATCGACAGCATATCCGACTGCGGATCAGTGTGTGCGGGGTTCGAGTCCTGGGCTCTCCCGTCACTGACGTCGCTTTCTGACGTCGTGGAGCGGGTATACATGATATCGAAGAACAAGAGATGCGACACTGAACGCGATAATAGAATTTAAATATTGAAATTTAATATATTTAAATTTTAAATTAGGAATTATTCTATTATTTGCAACAATGTATGAAACGTAATACTTTATTTCAAACAAACAAACAAAAAGGAACAGTATGACGCTATAAAAAGTGTAATAATAATAATAATAATACTAATAATAATAATAACAATAATAATAATAATAATAACAAATAATAATAACAATAATCAACATCATCATCTTCTTGTAATTGTAATGGATTATATAATATCAAACAACGACTTTAGAAGTTTTATATCTGTAAAACTAAGAGTTGAAAACAAACAATGTAGATAATAATTATTTACTAAAAT
Source organism: Enchytraeus crypticus (assembly GCA_905160935.1). Classification (NCBI taxonomy): domain Eukaryota; kingdom Metazoa; phylum Annelida; class Clitellata; order Enchytraeida; family Enchytraeidae; genus Enchytraeus; species Enchytraeus crypticus. Next base: position 725,245 of record CAJHZI010000493.1, on the reverse strand, counting down.
AAGATTTTATGTAACAATATGCTTTACTGAATATCAGTCGTATATAAGTAGTTATTAAATGCGCTACAAACAAAGTTAATGACACAAGAATAGAACAATAGCGTGGACTCAGTCAGGTATAAAATAGTACATAATTATTGCTAAGAAATCGACTAGTGTTAAAGTTTAACTAGCGGTAAATCAAAAAGATTCTGAAATGCTACGTCACATTCTTAGCTGATCCTGCATTTGAGAATTGCTGTTTAAAAATAGTTTGCGAGGTTTGGACTATAATACCATAGGAAATAGAAATAGATATCCACAGTGTGCTGGGAGAATTAGACAACAACCACCAGTAAACTGCTTGTGTTTCTAAGAGACAACAACTACCAGTAAACTGCTTGTGTTTCTAAGAGACAACAACCACCAGTAAACTGCTTGTGTTTCTAAGAGACAACAACCACCAGTAAACTGCTTGTGTTTCTAAGAGACAACAACCTCCAGTAAACTGCTTGTGTTTCTAAGAGACAACAACCACCAGTAAACTGCTTGTGTTTCTAAGAGCCTTGTAAAAAATTTTCTGGATGTTTTTGAAGGACCACCTACAGATGGAGGTCTAATGAAATGACTCGACTTCTTGTCACTTACAGTCAGCTTATGATCTTTCTCAAACGTAATAAAAATATTATAATAAACATCTCCTGATGTCAAAGAAAATAGTGAAATAACTCTCATTGTATATTAGTTACTGTGAGTCAATTCTGTATGTAACTACTATGAATATGAGAACAGAGCCTATGCTATATTTGATCAATATTAGAACAGACCCTATGCTGTTTTTCAACAGTATGATAGCAGAGCCTCCGCTGGATGTAACCAATATGACGACAGAGCCTATGCTCGACGCAGCCACTATGATTCACTAGCGGTGGTGACCACGGAGCCTACGCTGGATGTAACCAATATGATAGCAGAGCCTATGCTCGACGCAACCACTATGATTCACTAGCAGTGGTGACCACGGAGCCTACGCTGGATGTAGGTGTAGGAGCGTTGTGACCATGCTGAGTCATGTGCCTCACAAGCAGAGAGCTGCTGGAGAACTTGCTGCCACACTCGGCACAGCTATAGGGTCTAGTTCCTGAGTGCAGCTTCATGTGCCGCACCAGGTGATAGCTCCGTGTGAATGTCTGCTTGCATTGCACGCAGCTGTACGGCTTTTCTCCTGCCAATCAATCAATCTATCAATCAATCAATCTGTCTAACAATCAATCAAACAATCAATCAATATGTGATAGCTGCGTGTGAATGTTTGCTTGCACTGCACGCAGCTGTAGGGCTTTTCTCCTGCCAATCAATCAATCAATCTATCAATCAACCAATCAATCAAAAGGTGATAGCTGCGTGTAAATGTCTGCTTGCACTGCACGCAGCTGTACGGCTTTTCTCCTGCCAATCACTCAATCTATCAGTTTATCAATCAATCAAAAGGTGATAGCTGCGTGTAAATGTCTGCTTGCACTGCACGCAGCTGTACGACTTTTCTCCTGTCAATCAATCAATCTAACAGTTTTTTGATCAATCATTTATCAATCAACCAATTAATCTACCAATCAGTTTATCAACCTATCAATCTATCTATCTAGCAATAAATCTATCTGTCCGTCAATCAATAATATAATAACAAAATATAATGACATAATATCTATCCAATCAATCGATAAAAAAGCTGAGAGTCTGAGTCAGATAATAATCAAAGGCCGCTTAGCAATGTACACCTCCATTCCACTAGTACCCTTCCTCGGACCGAACTCACGGATTTTGGATCGCACAGTTATTGGACCCCACACTCTGCTCATCGGATTTGATTTGGTACCACAGTGCTCAACGTTGTCATTGACGACAGTAGCACTCTAATTCTGTTGTTGTTGTTGTTACACGTATCAGACGCTGAGATGAGAAAGGGTCCCTATTCTCACAAGGATCACCGTGTAATACACTCTCATCTGCCAATCAATGAATCTTATGCCGCAGCAATTACTTGAATCTCAAATAATACAATTCAGCTACAAAACAAAGTTCAAAGTTGAGATAGTTCAAAGGAACACACCTGTATGGGTTCTGAGGTGGTTTCTCAGTACTGTGACGTGCCTGAAGCCACGGGAGCACACAGTGCACACGTAGGGCCTGTCAGCAGAGTGTGTGCGCAAGTGTGCCATCAAACTAGACTTCTGTGCAAACGCTAATGTACACTCTGTGCACGCAAATGGTCTCTCCCCTGTACAAAAAGTGTACAAACAGCTATGAAGAGTCAACCGCATGTTTTGAATACTGAACGTATATTAAGAGCTGACTAAGATGAAGACTGAAGAAGAGTAAGGAAAATCACATCTCAAGCTCTTCTTACAAGGTAAAGGCTATACTTTGATTTGTTAAAGGCTTTGCATTTTGATGCGATGCGATGTCTTTCGATAAGCTTTCCTAAGAGAGATGAAGATATGATGAGCGTATGTAAGAATAATAAGTGCTTCAAAGTTTAAATCTATCATTTGAGCGAGCACTAGCGAGAGAGAGAGTGAGAGAGAAAGAGAGAGCAACTTTATATATATAAATTATATACATCTCACACATAATAATTATGCTCACACAATGCAATGACTAAAATGGCAAAATTAATTAGATAAGACTCAGTGTTAATGTAATACACATGCATGTGTTTGTTAGATACGCCCCTGTGTCTACCTGTTTGTCGTATCTGATATGTTGTTTAGATTTGTCTACCTGTATGTGTAGATATGTTTATATGTGTATGCCTGTATGTGTTGGAATGCTTTGCTATACCTACCTGTATGTTTACGGATATGCTTAGATATGTCTCCCTGTATATGTACAGATATGTTTAAATATGTATACCTGTATGTTTATGGATTTGCTTAGATATGTCTTCCTTTATATGTACAGATATGTTTAAATATGTATACCTGTATGTGTACGGATATGTTTAGTGAGATCTCCTTTCTGAGCAAACGACAGGCTGCAAATAGGACAGGCGAATGGGCGCTCCCCTGTATATACATGTACACACACATGTAGACATACATGTACACATGCACACATACATGTACACAACATGTACACATATATGAACACACACATGTACACACACATGCATATATAGGCCTACACATGTACACACACATGTATACATACATGCACACATACATGTACGCATACATGTACACACACATGTATACACACATTTTCACACGCATGTATTGTACACACTACGCACATTTTCACACACATGTACACACACGTGTGTTATTATTTTAAGCTAGATACCGGTAACATGGACCTTAAGGAAGGAAGATATTATGAAACTGGAGGCATTGGAAATGTGGATTCGGAAGAGAATAGAGAGGATTAGCTGGACTCAAAAGGTTACAAATGAGGAGTCCTGGAGAGAGTTGGTACCGATAGACAGTTGATAAATGTATTAAGAAATAGGAAGAAGGGTTGGATAAGATACATTCTAGGGGGGGGGGGGGAGTCTATTAAAGGAGGTCATAGAAGGCAGAATGATTGGAAATAAATGAAGAGGCAGGCCGAGATTAGGTATGTTAGATGATTTAAAGACCCACTCATATGTGGAAAAGAAGAGGAAAGAGGATGACAGAGAAGAGTGGAGGCGTTATATACCACGGACCTGCCAGTAGGCACTAAGAGAGAGAGAGAGAGAGAGAGAGAGAGAGAGAGAGTTACCGGTATGTGTTCTAATGTGTCTAAGCAGTCCACTGGCGCACATGAACTCTTTCCCACAGGCTTCGCACTTGTAGGCCTTCAGACCTGAGTGGATCTTAGTGTGACGTAGCATAGCACTGAGTGTAGAGAACTTCTTACCACACAACTCACACTCGTGTGCTGGCTGGGTAGAGTGAGACTTGCCTGTCAATCAATCAATCAATCAATCAACCAATCAATCAATCAATCAATCAATAGTGTGACGTAGTATAGCACTGATCAATCAACCAATCACACAATCAATCAACCAAACATGCAAGCAATGAATCAAATAATCAAGTTTTCAATCGTTCAACCAATCGATAAATCGTCAGTCAGTCAATCAATCAATCGATCAATAAATTAATCACCGGATAGACTAATTTGGCTGGAGTCAGTGGCGAAGTTGGTAAGACACTCGACCGGGGATCAGTATATGCGGGGTTCAAATCCTGGGCTCGCCATTCACAGATATCGCTATCGAGTGAGGAAACTGACGTTAACCTTAGATTTACCAGCTTTTATTTAGTACATTATCAAAACATGTAGCTTAACGTGACTTATTCACACTGTTTACAATTTACTACATTCCAGACTGGCTGAGTTCTAGTCGCTACACCGATTGTGGTCTTGTACCACTTAGCTATTTGACCCTCATTGTCTATTTAGCCCTACTGCGGCATCATATATAGAGACCTTTCTAAATATTATCACAGATTGATTGATTGATTTATTGATTGATTAGGCGGAATTGCTTTAGACTACTCACTGTGTCTCATGAGCCCAGTAGATGAACTGAAGTCCTGCCCGCACTCGCTACACCTGTAACTCATGATGCCTATGTGCATCCTGGCGTGACGTATCAATCCACTCAGTGACGAACACTTCTTAGGACACTTCCCACACGCGTACATCTTGATGTCAGCATGCGTCTTCTGATGCTTCACAAGCTCCCAGGCCGATATGAACTTCTTTCCACATCCGGGCGCCTCGCACTCGAATGGTTTGATCCCGGAGTGGATCTTAGCGTGGCGAGTCAACTCAAAGGATCTGAGGAATCTTTTGTCACACTGGTCGCAGGCAAAGTTCTTTACAATGTTATCTGGGTCCATCTCGTGGATCTTAGAGTGACGCTTGAGATCTGCGGACCTGGCGAAGTCCTTCCCACACCCTTCCCAGTCACAGCTGAACGGCTTAATGCCATCGTGGACTTTAGAATGGCGTACCAGTTCGTAGGAGCGAGGGAATCTTTTCCCGCAGCCCTCCCACTCGCATACGAAGGGTTTTACCCCGTCGTGGGATTTTACGTGTCTGGATAGATCACCTGAGCGCTGGAAACTCTTGTTGCACTCGGCGCACGTGTGGATCTTCACTGGGGTTGACTCATCCAAGGGGTGTTGTTGTGGTTGAGGGGTAGAAACTGTGGTGATAGATGAGGCATTGGAGGCCATGTTGTTAGCTATACTAGCATTTATATACTCGTCAAAAGCGTTAGCCTGATCTACCGACTGATTAACTGATTGATTTACTGACTGATTCACAGACTGATTCACAGACTGATTCACAGATTGATTTACCGACTGATTCACAGACTGATTGACTGACTGATTCACAGACTGATTTACTGACTGATTTACAGACTGATTTACCGCTTGATTCACCGACTGATTCACTGACTGATTAACTGATTGATTCAGCGACTGATTCACTGACAGATCGAGCTGTTCTTTGATGATGACGGGCGCTGTGATGATGGTGGCAGGGGCTATGGCCACTGTGGGCTGCATCTGATCCACGCCCGTCACCGTGTAGCTCATCGTCCCGGGCACGAAGTTGAACACGCACCCCGCCTGCACAGCGTTTATTGGCAGAGCCCCCGTAGGCACCACAAATCTCTCATAGGCGGGGGGGAATTGGGGGCGAATCCCGGCCTGGGCAAAGACCCCCCCGCTGATACCCTGCGCGAGGGTGTAGTTGTCGATGTAGAACTGCTGCTGACCCTGCTGCATGTTCCTGGTAACAATCAATCAATATTGTTATTATTGTGGCGACGTCGGTAAGATATTCGACTGTGGATCAGTATGTGCGGGTTAAAATACTGGGCTTGCCCGTCACTGGCATCGCTTTCGAGTGAGGAAACTGACGTAACATTAGTTTTACATTAGCTTCATTAACAATCAGTTAACGATATGATCAAAATTAACCAATTAATTAATCAGTTAAAGATACTGGTGGGGTGGCCGAACGGATAGCAAGCTTGTCTGAGAGGTATGAAGAGTCAACAAAATGCAATTCCTTATCCAGATTTTAAGCAGACTATGGCTTGGAAATAAAATGCCTTCTGATGTAGTTTCCCTTAGCCTTCCTCATTTCTTACTCAATTGTCTCTTACGACACATGCAGTTTACAGTTGGTCTATTTTTCGGTAACCCGGACACTACACGGGGTCTACAGCTTGCGAGACCTTTTTAACAAATTATTATGAGCCCATTATAATTCATACAATGCTGTTAGTGAATGATAATGGGTTCATATCATATTTATTAAAATTGGCTTAATTTGCAGGTTGAGACGTCCCTGACATTGCCTTATGGCGAGGAACCGGACGTTAAATTCTTATTGATTGATTGAGTTATTGGTTGTAAGTAAATGTGTTTCATTTAATCAGTGGGTAAAGCGGGGGGGAGGGGAACTTTTTTCCTGATAAGGGAAATATTTAATATACTATAATAGGGACTCTTTATATTGGGAAGGAGGCCCTAAATAGGCTATTTAGACAGTTCACTAAAGCTCTCAATTCTCAATTAAACTAAATGGGTCCAATGTAAGGCTATATAGCCCTACATTAGGAAATTTAGGCCTTAAAGCCTACACGTACTTTATTTAGTCAATTATATTCTTAGCACATCCAATACATTCATCTTAAATGACATATTTAGAGGCAGTTAGACATAGCAGCTTAGTATATATAATAGGATGAAATTATACCAAAGTACTTTCTACACAGGAGTTCCATGCTTAAATAACGCTCAGAATCTAAAGCATGTCTTGCAACCAATGGTTGTTTTCTAATATCTACTCTAGAGGAACGTTATGCTATCATGAAGCTATGTATATCAGTATTACGATAGCACCGCATTGTCAGATCAGCCAATGTCTCGTTCACTGCCATTATCTCTCTAGCCGCGCGCATACATCGTCTATACGCACCAATCCATCAAATTTCAGCAATAAACAACCAAAAAATAGCGTTTACTGGCAGAATCTTTCTCAATAAAATATAATACCTAATTATCCAAACAGCTGCAATACGGTGTAATACAGACAAAAACAAGAGAACTCGTAGATAAGATAGTTAGAGATAATATATAAAGAGCTTCCTACATCTTGTACACTGTTGCTGATGGTCAATATATCAGCAGCTGCAGCAGCTGCAGCAGCTTACTAAGTCTGCCTGCCTCTGTAAGCAACTGCTGACAAAATTAGACCGGTTTAGTCTCCTGTAAGATTGAAAAAGTTACGATTATGTTCATTAATTGGATCTCTTCTTTAAAATATTCGTATTAGATTTCTGTTAGATTCAATTTTAAAATATTTGTACCACAAAACTTAGGGTTAAGTAACTTAGCTAAAAAGTAAACTACCAAAGAATTAGAACTAAGATCTGAGGATTTTTACCGGTCTATTCTATCATTACAGCTGGCATGTCAGCAGCTACAGGGCTGCACGCACAATGCCTGACAGCTGCGAACAGCTGCCCCGAGCGCAGCAGCTGAGCGAGGGCAGCTGCTCTAGAACGCGGAGCAGAATAGCAGCTGTGCTTCAGCAGCTGGGTCCATACAATGGCAATTGTTTCAGCGCCGTTGATTCATGCAGAATCTGATCAGCTTGTAAGGGCACCGATGTCTGTAAACAAAGAGACAATACACCCTTCCCACTGCAGAAATATAGTCATTTAAAGTCCTTAAATTTAAGTGAGACAGGCCTACTTATAGTAAGAGAGAGAGAGAGAGAGAGAGAGAGATAGAGGAGAGAGAGAGAGAGTGAGAGTGAGAGAGAGAGAGAGAGAGAGAGAGAGAGAGAGAGAGAGTGAGAGAAAGAGAGAGAGAGAGCTAGAGAGAGAGAGAGTGAGAGAGAGAGATAGAGAGAGTGAGAGAGAGAGAGAGAGAGAGAGAGAGAGCTAGAGAGAGAGATAACTTTAATTAAATTTGTGATTAATTTAACAACAGTATTCACGCGATTATTCTCGCTTAATCTTTCCTATCCACCTATAATATCCGTGAACTGAGACCAACAAGCAAACCTTGAAACCTCCATACCGCTAGTAACCTTCCTTGGACTGATTACACGGAGTTTGGCTCGCACCGTATATTGACCACCCATGCATGCATGCGTGGCCAGATGCATGCTGCTAATTGGTTTTGATTTGGTTCCACAGTGCTCGATATTGTTATGAAAACAGTAGCACACTTATCTTATTGTAGTTGTTGATGATGACTAATTGAAGGCTTATTGGATTAATTAAGCTAAATTAACTGTTCCCCACGGATAAAGAATTTAAAAATAAAGTATGATTAGTATACGTTTTGATTCTGTATTGATTTATAGGTGATAATTAAAAGCAGTCAGGCATGGTGATAGAGACTTGTGAAATTATAAGTTAAACTTCGCTTAATTTTACTGGTTCAGGAAGTAGGGATAATTTTACTCTCGATGTATTAATTGAAATTGGAATTAAAATTGTGCATTGAATTCATTTTACATAATTTCCATGTTTTCTTCCAACCGTGGATTAACATTTTACTTAATTGTTATTATAAGAGTTTACAATAGTAGTTGGTATAGTAGTTTATTATTTTTAAAAGTCCAATAGTCGCTTATGTTAAATCTTTAAATTATTTAAAGCTACGTTAAGCTGGAATATAAGGCAGCTGATATCCTGCTAACAGGTGCTCTTCCAGCAGCCGAGGCCTATACGTTGAAACCTCTTGTTTTGCAGCTATTCTTTAAGGTTAATTATTTGACATTTTGATTTACGCATTGTTATAAGACTTGATGTCAATGAAATAGTTTTTTAACAGTCTAAAATTTTGTAGCGATTCTTTTGTAGTATATTTACTAGCTCCGTCATTGCATAGCTTTATTTTTTACAAAATAAAAATTAGCTAATTAAATATATCTGACTTTTTTACTTTAGAGGTCTACCAGTTTTGATTCGCATTATGAAATTAATGTTACCCTCGCAATTACAATTTTATTTGGGTTAGAAAGCGATACATAAATAGATTTTCTAAGGGTTGTCTGCTTAATACTCTATATTGTCACTGATTATGATAGCTCTCTAAGATTTTAATTGTTCTCTGCGTTTGTAGTTGCTGTTATTGTTGTTGTTAAACAAATAGTATTTTTACACGCTGATGATGATGTGACTGAAGCGCCAATATGGCGGAACAACAACAGAGAAAGAAAACATTAGTCAGTTTGGAAATCTTTGTCATTCATTTTCAAATAATTAAATGTAATCTTAGCTGTTGTTAATGCATATATTTAATTTTATAACCGTAATTAGGCAGATTTTGCTAAATTACTAGCTCTAGTTGGGTATGAATAATTTTTGTAATTTATGCTGCTGAGTAAATTCTGTATTTAGGTTATATTGCCCTCCGCCTAAAAGTCTACCTTTAATTTGCATGAGTTTTTAACGTATTTTTATTTATTATTGTTTTTTGTGTGTGTAGGAATTAAGTTATATCTGAGAAGCAAATTAAATAAATAGATTAGCGATCTTTTTGCAGGATGTTTAATACGATCTTTGCTTAAATGCATCTGTAACGAAGTGTGTTTCACTTAAATTATTCTACTTAAATTAAGCGCTAATTCTACTTAACCATACGCTAATTTAATTTGTACATCTGGAAAATATTTCACTCTTATTGTATATTTTTATTGTATCTACATGTATACTGATTATCAATGTTCAGCTTTTCATTTATTTATTGTTTGTTTTTTAAGTAGAATTCTCATAATTACAGATAAATTAGGATGTGATCGTACCAAACAAATTAATCAATATAGAGCAATGGCATTGTGATGGACTGTAGCAGAGTGGATTTGAGATGAAATTAAATCAAATAATCATGTATTGATATAAAAATAGTAATCATGGCAAAAAAGAGCATGGATGCTACGACAAATGGAATTATAACCTACGATACGGGAGCCGTCTCTGTTCTCTCTACACCTAATAAACCGTCGAACAAAGATCTCCTGCGTTCAATCCATCAGGCCTATGAGAGTTCACCGGTTGTATCGCTGCCGGGGTCGCTGCTGGATCTAAGCATTGATGGAATGGAAACAGGTTCTCACGCAGAATGTACTGCGGAAATATCGGCGAGTGTGAACAATGCAGCTCCATCTTATGCAGACTCAGCAGAATCTCGTGTTACGTCTAATACTAATAAAGTTTGTGTAGATATTTTACGAACAACTAATTCTGACTGTAGCGCTGACGGAGTGAATAGAAACACGAATAATTCAAATGAATTAAGAAATCAAGGTGAATTAGATTTTGAGCAGTCATTCACCAGGGGGAGTAATGATGAATTGAAGCACTCTGGTGAGGTAAACATTGTCTGCGGTACTAGGAATACTGTGGCTACTGAAGGGTCGCGGATTGTATGTGGGTTGGGTTTTGGACGTAGTGAAGAGAGAGGGGTGGAAGTGGTGGGGGGTCAGTCGGGTGAATTCTGTTCAGAATATGAGGCGGGTAGCTTGATAGGCGTCAGGTCTGTAGCGTCTTAATTATTTGTAATTTATTCAGATCTTCTTCATTGTTGTTGTGGTTGTTATCATCTTCTTCTTATCATGTCCTCATACAGCACTAATCCAGCGTCTGACACAATCTTTCGCCCGATCATTAAACTCTCTGAGATCCTCACGCGTGACCCCATCACAGGTCAAGTTGCAGTTCATCAAATCAATTTTTTAAAAGTTTGAGCTGGTCGTTTTATAAATCCAAGCAGCTTCTGAGGGTAACAAGTGCTTTATGTTATTGAGATATGTCCATATTATTAAATTAAATGGCTTGCAATAATGTGGTTGGTCAAATTTGAGAATTATCAGGACTCAAAAGTTGGTTTTTCAAAAATTCCTAGTTTGCAAAACATCAAGTTTGAGCTGCTGTAGCAGCCAAGATATACATGCCACTTGAATTCTGAGTGTTTTTTCTGAATCTACGCATCAAATATAGTATTGTTGGGAAGTTTCCTATAGATAGGACCATACATAGGCAAATTATAGCAGTTCAAAGTACAGAAAAATAACACACGTTTTATTTTTCGCACCGAAATGGATCTACGATGGGGTCGAAACGACTGCCATAACTCTCCAACCGGTCAACCGATTGATTTGAAATTTTAAATCTAGCCTAGAGACATATTTTACTTTACACTGTTAAAATATCGTTTAAATCTGAGAGGGTCACTGGGAAGATTATATAAATTTGGAACAGTTGACATGGAATGACCCTATAGTCATACACATGCACTGACATATAACAAAATTGTATTGCGTTACGATGTCGATGGATATCAGTATTACGGCGGGTGTGGAGGAGCCACAACAACAACAACAACAACAATTCTAAGCTGATTGTGTTGATGCAGGAGGAGTAGACACAACGACAAAGAGAAGGAGAGGAAGGATAGGATCAAGAGCGACATGATGGAGATAAGAAATCTGCTTCCTGAATCCTACCACAAAGAGAAGAAACAGGTCTGCAGTCCAATGAATCTTGTGCCGTTATGTGATGATAATAACTTAGCTCTCTTGTTTAATCTTGAGTCAGTCGTATAGTAGATTTGTGTGGTATTTTGTGTATACTCATACTAGTCTATTAGCTAAAATATTTAATTGATTGAGTGATTAATAGATCTGGATATAAATGATTAATAGATCTAGATATGGATAGATTAATAGATAAATAGTTGAATTATTGATTGATTGATTGATTGATTAATTGATTGAGACACAGCATGATCAGCTGCATACAGTTGATTGATTGATTGATTGATTGATTCAGACACAGCATGATCAGCTGCAGAGTTGATTGATTGATTGATTGATTCAGACACAGCATGATCAGCTGCAGAGTTGATAGATTGATTGATTGATTCAGACGCAGCATGATCAGCTGCAGACGGTTGATTGATTGAGTGATTGGTTGTTTGATTGATTGATTGGTTGATTGATTGATTCAGACTCAGCATGATCAACTGCCGACAGTTGATTGATTGATTGATTGATTCAGACGCAGCATGATCAGTTGCAGACAGTTGATTGATTGATTGATTGATTGATTGATTCAGACGCAGCATGATCAATTGCAGACAGTCATACAGTACATGCGGTGTTTGATGGAGGAGAACAGCAGACTATCAGGAGCTCAGGCTGTCTCTACTGCCTCACACAGGAGATCAGCTGATGCTGCGAGGTCAACAGCCACTAAGAGCCTGGACTATACCAACATGTGCTCAAGTATGTGTGCTCTATCTCTCTCAGCCTACTGCCTAATGGCAGGTCCACTGCTTCACTATCTCTCTCAGCGAACAGCGAACTGCCTAATGGCAGGTCCATTGCTTCATTATCTCTTTCAGCCTACTGCCTTTTGGCAGGTCCACTGCTTCACTATCTCTCTCAGCCTACTGCCTAATGGCAGGTCCTTTGCTTCACAATCTCTCTCAGTTTCAACTATACCAACATGTGCTCAAGTATGTGTGCTCTATCTAAAAGCCTTCACTATACCAGCATGTGCTCAAGTATGTGTGCACTATCTCTCTCAGCCTACTGCCTAATGGCAGGTCCTTTGCTTCACTATCTCTCTCAGTTTCGACTATGCCAACATGTGCTCTATCTAAGAGCCTGGACTATACCAACATGTGCTCTATCTAAGAGCCTGGACTATACCAACATGTGCTCAAGTATGTGTGCTCTATCTCTCTCAGCCTACTGCCTAATGGCAGGTCCTTTGCTTCACTATCTCTCAGTCTACTGTCTAATGGCAGGTCCTTTGCTTCACTATCTCTCAGTCTACTGCCTAATGGCAGGTCCATTGCTTCACTATCTCTCTCAGTTTTCTACCTAATGGCAGGTCCATTGCTTCAATATCGCTCTCAGTTTTCTGCTTAATGGCAGGTTCATTGCTTCAATATCTCTCTCAGTTTACTGCCTAATGGCAGGTCCATTGCTTCACTATCTCTCTCAGTTTACTCAAAGATAGCAGTACTGTCAGTGTGTGTATGGTGAGATAACAGTACTTGCAGTGTACATATAGAGGAACAGTTAGAACGACTTCAGTAGTATTAAAATGACGTTTACTTGATGCCGCACACACTGAACTATTTTTCATCATCATCATCTTCACCTAATTTCCAGTTTAACCAGAGTCGGGACACGAATATACCTTCATTTTATTCAATTTCATTTCAATTTCATTCAATTTTATTTCATTTCATTCAGTTTCAAAACTTCATTCTATGGACACACACTGAACTATCTGTAATATTTAAATAAAGTAAGATATTTAAATATTGATGGTATTTGTTTGCAGAGGAGCAGTTAGAACGGCTTCAGATGGAGAACACTCAGTTAAAACTGGAGCTGATTAGATATCAGAACATACTCAGCATCACAGGTTCATACTCTCTCGTCTCTCACTGCCTAGTGGCAGGTCCATGGCATATATTTCCCTCAGTTATATCAGCACCCTGCTTTCGTTAGATGACTATGCCCTATGTAGCATAGATGACTATGAACTATAGATAACAATTAATAATTAGAATAATTCATTAGATGATTCTGAGAGGCACTTGTAGTGTCATCAAGCTGATGCCAACTGTTTCCATCATCTTGACTCTTTTGCATGTAATTTGTAAACTAAATTTTTCATTTACCGAAACTTGTATGGCCGTATCATTGATTTGAAGCGGAATGATATTGATTGACTGTTTGATATATTGTGATCGATATTGATTGATCGATTGAGTGATTTATATTTTGTGATTGGTGCTGCAGGCTTACCTACAGATATTGATCCTGCACAGCTGATGGTCACGTGGAGATACAGAAATCATCACGACTCTGTCGCTAACTCCTCCTCCTCCACGACAACATCTAGCACTCTCAGCTCTTCTGCTGCTGCTGCTACTGCTGCTCTCAGCTCTTCTGCTGCCACAGCTGCTCTCAGCTCTTCTGCTGCTGCAGCAACCAGTGTCAGCTACTGCACTGCTGAATCAGCTGCTGCATCTGTAAGCTCTCAGCTGTGTTCAGCAGCCTGGCAGCTGCAGCAGCAAACCACCGACTTCAGTCAACCTTTAGACATAACATTGGCCTATCCTAGTGCTGGGATTAACAGTGGGATTAGTGCTGCTGGGATGATTAACAGTGGGATTAGTGCTGGTGGAATGATTAACGGTGGGATTAGTGCTGGTGGAATGATTAACAGTGGGATTACTGCTGCTGGGATGATTAACGGCACTATAAACGGCTCCGCGATGAACAGCGGTGCTGGTGTAAGCATGATTAGCGGTGCCATGTCATACAGTGGCATGTATGGAGTTGTGCCGTGGATGTCTAACAGCACCGTGCCACCTGTCTCAGCAGTGACCATGTTCAGCGGAACATCAGTGCCATCGGCCAATAGTGCTTCATCTGCTCAAGAGGTTTGTCACTGACATGTATGACTCATTTATGACTGTGTATGACTATGTATGACTCGTGCATGACTTATGTATGACTCGTGCATGACTCATGTATAACTCATTTATGACTATGTATGACTCATGCATGACTCATTACTATAATCAATTGTTTTCATTCTTACAAGAGGTTTGTCATTGACACATATGACTCATGTATGACTCATGTATGACTCTTGTATGACTCATGTATGACTCTTGTATGACTCATGTATGACTCTTGTATGACTCTCGTATGACTCAAGTATGACTCCTGTATAACTCTTGTATGACTCTTGTATGACTCATGTATGACTCAAGTATGACTCAAGTATGACTCAAGTATGACTCAAGTATGACTCAAGTATGACTCATGTTCTTAGTGCTAAGCACTCTGATTCTGCCTCACCTTTGCTACAGAATCTTCATGATGGTATCAGACTACATAAATCCTGTCTGACCACGTTCAAATGCCTGACTAACTCACCCCCTCATATCCTTACAATTAATGTACTAATTAATCAATAGGAATATAACGGCCGAATACTGTATGCCTTTAAGCGTTTGTTCGTTAAAAGAAAACTTGGGCACTTTCGAAGGCTGTTTTACTATTTTATTTGTTTGATGTTATAGATACTTGACACATCATCACGCGTAGTGGTTTATTTAAGACTGTATGTGTGTGATGCTAGAGATGTAGTGGTGTATTTACTATTGTGTGTGTGATGCTAGAGATGTAGTGGTTTATTTACTATTGTGTGTGTGATGTTACGCATGTAGTGGTTTATTTACTGTTGTATGTGTTTGATGTTACAGATCTTGGAGACGCTGATCGACAGTTCTCTAGCTGACTCGTTGTCTGTAGAGAAAGCTGTGACAGCTGTGGAGGAGGAGCTTAATGCAGCTGCTGCTAGCTCTTCTGACTCAGCTGCTGTCTCTGCCCTAGCTGCTAGCTCAATAGATATCTCAGCTGTCTCAGCTGCTAGCACTGCTGGCTCAGTTGCTAGCTCTGCTGGCTCAGCGGCTAGCTCTGCTGTCTCATCTGCTAGCTCTGCTGCTAGCTGGGCTGGCTCTGCTGCTAGCTCTGCTGCTAGCTGGGTTGGCTCAGCTGCCAACTGGGCTGGCTCAGCTGCTAGCTCTGCTGGCTCAGCTGCTGTCAATACATGCAGCTCTATGACTGTGCTGAGCCCGTCGAAGCTGTCTAGTAACACCACTGTTGTATCAGCCTGTTCATCAATTACCACGCCTCTCAGCTATCAATCAAACCAGTGGTCCACCTGTGGGGGTGTGGCCTCAGTGGATAATCAGCTCTCATTGATTAGTGAAACTTGTCAATCAAACGCTACAGGTTCTGCTTCTGTTGATCAGCGGCTATTTGTGAGCAACTCAACATGTCTATCAAACCAAGCCGCTGCCCTCTCTGTAAGTGTACCACACACAGCTCATTGTAATGACAATGTAACCACCTCGAATGCTTTTACTATTAACCACGCCCATTCCACTGCAATAGAACAAACGTCTAGGGGTCTATTGACTGTCGTATGTAGTGATCATCACACAGATCCCACTGTATCCGACACAGCGGTAAACCAACACCAGATGTCCTACTGCGACATATCACCAGCCAATCAGAACGAAGGAACTATTAGACCAATGGAATCTCTTATAACAGATGGCGTAATGAGCGACTCGATGCTTTGCTCTAACGCTGCAAGTCACTGCGTGTTATCATCAGGTGTGTCTCTGCTCTCTACAGCCTCTCTCATCAGCTCTGACGCTGCACTCAACATCAGCGACTCACTGATATCCGGTGGAATATTTTCACATCAACGCTTCTTCTCTCCAGTGAGATCCTCAGCGGCTGTGTCTCAGTCCACTCCAGTGCTCCAGGTCCTACCGTCCACCACGGGGCAGCAACAACAACATGGCTCCATTCTCAGCCCTTCGTCTGCTGCTAAATCTCAACCATCGCCTGGGAATTTTAGCTCACCGGTTCAGGGCAGTTTTCTACAGAGCATCGGCCCACTGCCCCTTACAGGAGGGGCTATACACCCCCAGGGCTTGGGCTGTGCAGGGCTGAACAGCATGGGTGGTCAGTGGATGGGTGGAGGGGGGTTTGGTAGCTCTGGACAGAGCGAGGGGTCAGACGGGCTAACATCCTCTTCCTCGTGTGTTCAGTCCACCGATATGTCGTCCGTGCAGATGATGGGAGGCTTTGCTGGCAGCATGGTCATGCCTCAATCGTCCTACGATGGTTCATTTAACAACGGCTTAGTCAACAGCGGCCTTGCCGCTCCAGCTCAAAATTTTCTACTAAGATCTCCGAACGGGTCGATCATCACTGGGCCCATGCATAATAACGGCATACCGGTGCACGGGTCCATCATCGGTGGACCGTTGAATAACAGCGGCATGCCAGGGTCGATGGTGGTTGGACCCAACGGCATGGTCGCCCCTGGGTTACCCCAGGCCGTGGGGCTGATGAACCAGACTGTGACGGTGAACATGCCACAGGGGCCGATGGCGGTGAACATGTTGCAGACACAGAATAGTCAGTACCCCTCTGCCCTCATGCTGCCCAATGGGCAGATAGTGCCCGTGGTCACCCAGCCAAACCTCCTGTTTCCTCCCCAGCAGTGTCAGCCTGTGAGTGGTGGGCTGCTGATGCCTGCCCCTCTGCAGGGTGGGGTGCAGCATGTGGGGTCCATGGGGTGTCTGAATGGCTTCTCTGGTATGTTGATAACTTGCTGTATTCTAAGTGGCTGAGCTTTCTGTAGTCTACAGAGTTGTGGGTGTGATTTTTATGTCTGTCAGTCTTCAATAAATTTGTTTATAACTCAACATTCATAATAACTCATAATAATCATGTATGTTTAATATGAGTATTTTGTATTATGAAGTCTGGTACGAGTGTTGCTGGATAGCGTAAAGTTCCGCTCATATGTTAATTTAAATGTAATTGTTATTTAGCTCATGACTACAATTGAACTCTTCCTGTAAAGTAGTCTCGAAGGCCGGAGTTCGGCCATGACACTGCTATATAAGTTTTCATTGTTAATAATAATAATAATAATAATAATAACATTATATTATATTATAGCAAGTTTTATAGCAAAGTTCTGCGTGTGTGTTGATATTTCAAAAGTACTTTTTTTCTTCTTGTAACACCCAACAGAAATTCTTACCAGTCAGAAAGTGCAGGATGTTTAAGATATTGTTAGTTTTATAAATATTTCATATTAATCTATGCTGTAGCTGCCTTCGGTTATGTGCTCTGCTTGTGACGTTGTCATCAATGACTGTATGTGAGGAACTGAATTTTGTTGTATTGTATTATTGCTCGATAATACGTACCTCCTCTATAAGGAGGGTAGATAGACAAACTTCTACAATTCAGGTATCCTTTATTATACACTATATAATACATTCTGCTCCTGTCATTGTGTCTCTTACTTTACTAATAAACTTTAATTAATAAACAATTAATTGATAATAATTAGAATTTATTACCAACGTCAGAAAGGGCATTCGGTTGGTGAGCAGCTAGGCTCCAGAAATTGCTACAATATTTAAACGAATGGAAAAACTTCAAAAGACCTTATGATTGGAGAAGGTCTATTCTTATTCCGACTCTAGTTAAACTGGGATTTAATTGAAGATGATGTTGATGGTGATGAATTATAATTAACTGCTGGTTGATGGATTGTGTAGGTGCAGGCCTGGTCTCTATGGCGTGCAGTAACTCAGCGGTGCAGAAGCCTCCAGGGCTGGTTCAGGTCCTCACCTCTACAGGCAGCCACCAAGCTGGTGGCTCCACCTTCCTCGTCCCCTCCACCAGCTCCTCCAAATCATCCTCCTCCTCGCGCAGCAAGTCCAAGAAAACATCAAGCACTGCCAGTTCAGTGGTCACACCTGCGGTCCTGCCGCAAACACTAACAGCTACTCTGACACCAGAGGGAGCCATTATACTGACCATACCAAGCTCTGACGCTAAGACAAATGTCTCCGCTAGCAGTCAGCCGGCTAAACCGGCTCAGCGGCAACTCATGCCTAAGCCGGCGGTTACATCAGAGGTCTCTACCACAAGCTCTCAGAGTAAGCCGGTGGCTGTGGTAGCCGCTAGCCCAGCTAGCTCTTCTCATCAGCCGCCTCAGTTTACCGTTCTTTCCCAACCCACCGGTATTCCCACATCACTGGGAATGATGGGTGGGCAGCAGTGTTTTATTCCCACAGGGAATCAGTTCTCTATGGGAATGCCGATGGGTGTCATGGGAGCCCATGCTCCCGCTAACATGATGCAGAACTTCATGCTGCCGCAGATTGCTATGCCGCCCGGCTCTGCACCGTATCAGGTGAACTTTTTTGGTCCGACCTGCGTTAATCCTGGTTTCGGGTCTGGACCTCAGATTGCGCCTGTTGGCATGATGGACGGGTTCAGTGGACCTCAGGGAATTCCCTCCAGTGGAAATGTCTCTTTTGGGCAAAACCCGCAGATGGGGACATCGATGACGGAGCTGTGTAACAGTATGACGTCCAGTGGAGTGATGCAGGATGGTAATGCCCCAGTAGTCTTCAGCACTAGCTCTGGGTCTTCTAATAGCATGCTGCCCTCTAGTGATGTGTACCATTGTGCTGTGGCTTCTAGTGCCACTGAAATGTCTGGGATGGCACCACTGTCTGTGGCAGTCTCCAGCGAAACAGTGTTACCAGGTACCAGCAAGGACATCCTCGCAAAAGCTGCCGAGTCTATATTTTCCTGCATTACGCCTACTGGGATTTCCCCGGTGACATCAGGTTACCACGGCAACGACGAACTGCTGATTGATACGAGTCAGGAGTTAATGAATCAGACGAGCTTCAGTGGCTTATCAGTCTGCAGCGACAATAGTCTCTATCAGCAATCAACTCCCTTATCAGCGATGTGCGCAGCTGCGACCGGATTAAACGCTAAAACTCTAAAGTCCCGAGTGAAGACAAAGAAGAACAAGAAGGGAGAGTTGACTCAGGGGATGGAGCCCACCGTACTGTCTCAGTCCCTGCCTGACTACCAGGTGACCACCTCCCAGGTTGTGTCAGCTCAGAGCTTTCTAGACAATCTCTCCGCCTCGCGGCTAGATGATGATGATGAGAGCGAGGACTCGGCTCGGCTCAATGATTTCTCAGACCTCATCCGCATTGGCCCCTGCGTGGCTCCACCTGTGAGTGGCTCCAAGCAGATGGAAAACTTTCCGCGTCATGTAGAGAATGTACCGGAACAGCCGGTAGCTGCTGGAGAGCCAGTGTTGCCAGAAGTTAAGGGCGCAAAGAAGAAACGGTCAGTCAGCGTAAAGAACAGGAACATGACTAGCACGCCGGTGAACCTTGTGAGGACTAAGTCTCCCCCGCGTGAGGTTAAGTTTGTGATCAAGTCGTCGGAGCGACGGAGCAGATCTGACGAGAGATTGACGGCGAGGCTTCTCAACATCCCAGCGAGCACTGCGGCGATGTCTAACAGCGTGTCTCCGGTGGTCATGCTGCCTGGAAAGAGTCTGCTCAATATCCCCGCCCACTCCCTCTCCGCTACTGTTCCTTTCTCAGCGACGTGCATTGTTGACGCTTATCACGGTACAGCGGCCACACCTAAAACCTCAGTCGCTACCTCGCTGTGTCATGACTCACCCACCAGGCCTGGTGCAGTTAAACCGGTGTCTGGTGAGACTGGTGTAAGTAAATCATATTCTAGTGAATCTGTTGTAAGTAAACCATATTCTGGTGAATCTGGTGTAAGTAAACCAGCGTCTGGTGAATCTGGTGCAAGTAAACCACATTCTGGTGAACCTGGTGTAACCAAACCACATTCTGGTGAACCTAGTGCAACCAAACTATATTCTGGTGAATCTGGTGTAAGTAAACCATATTCTGGTGTAAGTAGACCAGCTTCTGAGTCTCCCGTGAAGAAACAAGCTGAGTCTACTCACAATAAATCAGGTAAATTGTTGGCTAATAAATCAGCTTCTGGTAAGTTTTCACCCAGTAAAACAGAAGCTGGTAAGTTGAGGGGGTCAAGCCAGGCAGGACTCGTTGAAGGATCAGCGAGTAAGCAAATAGATGTCTTCACATCACAGATCAGTGCTTCCTCTGTGCTTCATTGTCCCGCTACTGTTTCTACTAGCTTTGCTCCTGTCAGCGGCGTAACAGCGGCTAAAGACTTCACTAGTAAACCAGCACCTCCTGTTGTCATGGACATGCCGAGCCTGGAGTCGATGGGACTGATTGACCCGTCTCTGCCACAGGCTGGACTGCCTCGAAGAGGAAGAGGAAAGCAGATGCGAGCGCCTGGAAAACAGATTGACGAGAAAGTCGTGGCATGTTTAGAGGGTAGATCAGTGAGTAGTTCTAGGGTGATGAGAAGTAGGACGGACTCGAGCAAGCAACCTGCGACTGGTCTGAAATCTCCGGAGAACATTCCCAGCAATGCTGATACATGTACTTCAACAGCTGTCGCAGCAGTGGCTGCTGGTAAAGATAAGTTATGTTCTGGGAAAACTCTTTTGCATGACGCAAAAGTTGTTTCTGATGTTGATGGTAACTCTGGTAGGGATGATCAGAGCAGTGGAAGGGAGGGTGCTGAGGAAGCCGAGGCTCTCAGAGGTGGGCTGGATGCCTTCGAGTACGACGAAGATGATTTGCCGAAACTTCGCAAGACGAACAGGACGTACGAGCGGAGCAGGACTCCTGCGAAGAGAAAAGTGGAAGAACTGGATCAAGAGTCTGAGAGCTTCACTAATCCTGATCACCTCGCCTCTCCGAGCAGAGGTGCGTCTCTAAAGAGAAAAGATCTGAGAAATAAAGAAGTGCCTGAAGAGTTTACGAGCAAGGATGGAAAGAGGAAGAAGAAGGAGAAGCGAGATACGAGCAAATCGAAGATGAATAAAGAGAATAGAGGTTCAGTGAACACTGGGTTATCAGAGAGTCGGGAAAATTTGAGCAGAATGACGGATTCAAAAAACAGCGAGGAGGAAATGTCTGACGGCGAAATAGCAGACTCTTTCCTCAACACGTCGAAGGAAAACAAAATGGGAAAAGATGGCAAACAAAGTGCGGAAATAAATACTTCGAAAGAAAATAAAACTGGTAAATCAAACGTCAGAAGCAATGATGACTCGTTTACAAATATTTCCAAGGAAAGTAAAGCTGGTAGAAATGGTGGTAAAAACGTGGAGTCGTCAGTAAAATCTACATCAACAAAGACGTTAGATTCGAATAGAAGATCGAAGGAGGAATCGGAAAAGCCATCTATAGAGACTCCGAGCTCAAAACTTAAGAGTAAGAGGAGTCAGTTGTCAGAAGGACAGGATGTTATGCTAGCATTCGCTGATTTTGACGGCATAAAACCTGTCGAGACGGATGTCAATCGAGATAAGATAGGTGAGAGCATTGGAGACTTCACTGAGATAGCGACAGAGCCGCAGTCTGAGCCGGGTTCTTATCGAAGATTTGCATTGAGCAACTTTCTACCAGTTAAATCAAATATTTTGGACTTCGGAGGCAGCACAGTGGCTACCAGCGAATCAGCCGCTGGCAGTTTGTTTAATATTTTCACAAGTGCCACGTCCTCGGATAATCAACGGTTAAATTCAGCCAAAACCTCTTCCAATCCTATAGATTTCTCTCCCAACGACAGTGCCATTGACTACTCTACCACGCCTTCCAAGCCTAACACTGCCTCTCATACGCTACGATCAAAAGCAGAGAAAAGGAAGGAGCAGACGCTTTCCAGACGTAAAGGTAAGGGAGCGAATGAAGAACCGTTAGAAACAGCTAGGGATGAAGCGGGGTCAAGAAATCTGGTGAGTAAAGTGGATGACCGATCATTTACGCTGACATTCAGTGAGAACGACCTGTTGGACATGGTAGATAGGGTGGAGACAATGGACAGTGGCAGGTTGAGTCAGACATCCAGTACTGCAGGACAGTATGCACGTGCTGCTACCACACTGGGGGATTTTACTGACTCCACAGCGGGTGTTTTACACCAGGGAGTGGTAGCAGTGTCGTCTGGACTGAGTTCAGATAGTATTTCTACAGCCACTCGTTCCATTGTTACGACAGCAGAAGATTTATCAACTGTGAGACAATCATCGACAACTTTACAGGCAGCATCAGGTTATCCACTATCTTCTTCCACAACAGCATTAAGCACTAAATCAAGCGGTTTGCCAACGTCTAATGTAGCTACCACGTGTCTAACCTCGATGAACTTAACCGGCTTAACGTCTAACACGACCACGGCGGTTAGCCAGCAGCTGGCTGATGCGGCTGCAGAGACGGCGGCTTACCGAGCGACTGACTCGATGTCGATGGAGACGCAGACTGAGCCGATGAGGAAGAGGAAGCACAAGAGGAGGAGCGGTGAGAGAAGCAAGTGTGAGCTGTGCTCAGAGGTCGCCACGTGTCCCCACCACAGCGACGTGTCGCCGTGCAAGAAGAGAAAGAAGAAGAAAGAGAAGCACCGAAGTCACGCGGGGGAGAACTCTGATGGGAGGAAACTTCTGGATAGTTCCTCAGAACTGACGACAGTTGAGTCGAGCGTAATGGAAGAGGCTGATTCGATGACGATGATGAGGTATCGTGAAGAGCTCGTGGCTTCTGATGTGTCTTCAGCTCAGCAGAGATCACAGGCTGAGGCTATGCCGCTCAAACTCTTCATATCTAAGACAGCAGGAGGCGTCGTTAGCTACTCGGCTAAAGAGAGAGAGCAGAGGGAGGGGGAGGGGAGAGCTGGGGTGGTAGGTGAAGTGAACGGAGGAGATCTTACGAAAGGTTTGTCTTGTGACGGAGAGACTGTTGTCGCTGCTCAAGCTGCTGCGAGTGATTTGTTGGGTTTTAATGGTAGCGGTGTGTCTGGTGAATTGACTGGTAGGGAACATCTCAATGACAGAAAGGATAAGATAGACATCGTGGAGCACGGTAGATCAGAGACTTCGTCATCTACGCCAGCAGTCAACCCTGCCCGGCACACAACCATCGTGAGTCTTGCTCGTAAGGTCAAGTCGGTGGTCGTGGCTTCAAAGCTTAGCTCCGCCTCCAAGCTGAGTGCTCAGGCTAGAGCTATGAGCGAGGCTCCGCCCACTCCAGTGTGCGTGGCAACTGCGCAGGACGACAACGTAGAGGCAGACAACAGAGACAACAATTCATCGGCCAGCAGCGTGATCAGCGGTGATAGGAAGAGCGGAGTTGAGCCGCGTGGAGTTAATGATGGACGGAGAGATAAGAAGAATAGTGAGGAGGTGGATAGAGAGAGAGATAACGTAGAGACCACGTGTCATGTGACACAGGCTACTGCTGTGTGCTCTGATAGAAGATCTGTCTGGGACGTCAATGTGATGAACGTGCAACAAGATCAGAGTAGAGCTAGTTCATTGGTTGATAAGTATGGCCCAAGCCAGAACACGGTACAGAACGTAAATACTGATATTGTAGAGAAATGTTCAAGCGTTGGAGCGACTGGTAAGGACAAGATGGCGGAAGATTCTCTGATGGGCTGTGGGAGAGCTGAGAGCAAGTTACATCATCACGATTCCACTGGCTACACCGCCGGCTCTGTGTACAATCAGGCGGCTCAAAGCAGCTTAGCTGAGGCGGCTTCTTGCAATGCAGCATCAGACTATGATTGGTCGAATCCAGCAAATCGCAGTATCCAATCGGAATTGTCCGATAGAGTAGGGCATCAGTCCGCTAATCGGTCGACCAATCAGGCATGTTTGAATCCAGACGCCTCAGTTCGGACGACGACCGCTAGCCAGTACGTTGATAGGTCGAACGAAACTGCTGGGCGTAGCCAAACGTCTGCACTGCAGAGCACTGTTAGGGTTTCTGAAAGCCCCGCCTCCTGTCAATCAATCTCAGGGCGTGATCTTGTTGCTGTCACAACACAGAGTGCTGGTAGGGTATCAGAAAGCCCCGCCTCCTATCAATCAATGTCAGGGCGTGGCCTTGCTGTCACGACACAGAGTTCTGGTAGGGTATCAGAAAGCCCCGCCTCCTGTCAATCAATGGCAGGGCGTGGCCCGTCAACCTCATCACAGTGTACTGATAGGGTATCTGAGAGCCCCGCCTCCTGTCAATCAATGTCAGTGCGTGGCCTGTCAACTTCTTCCCAGTGTGTTGATCGCGGTACTGCGAATAATTCGACGAGCCATTCGTCCACTGGGCGTGTCTCTTCAAACTCCTCCTCTCTGTCTGCTGACAGATCTTCTATGAACTCATCAGTCAGTCAGTCAGGCAGCTCTGCCACTATGGGCTCAAGCGGCTACTGTCTGGCCAATGAAAAGAACGATGCTGCACGACTGGCGGGAAAGTTCCCCGCTGATTTGTTTGGTTCGATGTCTACGCTGGGCGCAAGCTGCGCTATGGTCGGTAAGGAAGGTTTCTTCAACGCACCGTCCTCCGATCTCTTTGGTTATCCTCCGTGGGCCTATGCTTCAGACAGGTTTGCTTACCCGTCTTTTACCGACTACGCTGCCATGGCTAGGAACCCCTTCATGAATCCTTTCAACGTTGACCCCGCCCCATCGAGATCTGACAGGTGTCAATCACCCGCCAACCTATCGTCATGCCAGGTGGACAAGAGGAGAATGAACGAGGCACAGAAGCAGGTTGCCCAGGAGAAGACAAAGGCAGGTCAGGCTGCGGTGGAGTCATCGATGTCTCATGGTGTGACGTCGGCTGATAACCTGCAGATGTCCAGCGGTAGAAGTAACTCGGGTCAGATGTCGCAGAAACAGAGCAAAGGTCAGATGAATCAGGGTCAGGTCACGCTGGATGAGAGGAGAATGGACGGTCAGTGTATGAGAGATAGTAGAAAGCGGGCGAGTGCTGAGGGAGCTCGCTCTATAACCCCTAGGTCTGCGTCCAACGACCAGCGAGGCCCCTCTTCCACTCCAACTCTCTCCAGCTCCTCCGAGCGATCATGTGCCAAGCCTGGATACGCCACGCCGGCTCTCCATCATCAGCCATGCCAGCAGCAGAGCGGCTCACGTCGCTGCTCCAGCCAGTCTGGCTTTGACATGACCTTTAACCCCGCTACCTCTCTATCCTCCTCCTCCCACTTCTCTCCTAACCTCAACACCCTGCCCTTTGACCCACCGCTCCTCAACTTCTCTCGCGAAGCCGTCGGTTCTTTACAGCAGAGAGATCAGTATGGGTCGGAGAGCTTGGGCTATGGGTCTGGTGGTGGAGGTACCTCGGGCGTGCCCAGGAAGCCGACCGGTGCTTGTCAGGAGACATCTCAACCCTCGAAGACCTCGAGACAGTCGCAGGAGTCCTCGGCGATGAATAAGTCCAACTGTTTGAAGGCTTCGCAGCAGAGTTCAGCTGACACGAGACAGGCTGGTGGTAACCAGAAGTCCACCAGCTCCACCAGCTGTCAGTCAAACAATCAGCCCGTCTCCACCTGTAAGTCTGAGGCATACCGATCTAACTGTCAGGCCGTCTCCACTGCCGCACCCACCACAACCTCTAACACAACTTCTAAATCCTCGAGAAAACATGCATCAACAGCATCGCGCAGCCACGTCAACCCTGCTGCTTCAGTCTCTATTCCGCCATTCTACGACCTGGACGCGTTTGATCCGCGAAGCATCACCCCGTACCTGAGCATCGGCAGGGGAGGAGCAATGGCCAGCTCTCCCACAGGGTCCCAGACGTATAATTTCCATCAGAGCCTGTTCGGAGGCGCGAGCGGGTCGAACTCAAGATCTTCCGGATCAACTAAATCCCACCTTCATCATCGAGATGCCTCCGCAGCGCCAAATCCTTTCTTTTCTGCGCCTTTCCAGGCGGCTTCGTTTGGCATGGATCATGCCACTTCTCACCACCACATCGGAGGAGCCGGTGGAAGTGGATCAGGGACGCACGGGATGGGAAACCACGCTGGATTCGGATACATGTTCCCACCGGCCGATATGACAGGACACGGCGCTGGCATGTCCTCGACGTCTCCGCTCAAGTTTTCCGGTTCCGCTGATTCGTCGAGCGTGCTGCAGCAGCATCAGGCGGCTGCGGCCGCTGCGGCTCATCAGAACTCGATGATGTACCATCACGGCGGTAGATCAGCCGGTGCCGCTCATATGTCTGCGCCGGCCCATATGCTGCACGATATGGCGTCGTCGTTCAACGGTGCGTTCATGTTCGGTGCGGCACAACACGCTGCTGCGGGGTTTGACGCGTACGGGTCTTTCATGGGATCACACGGGCACCACGCGGCATCGTTTGGTATGGGGTCGCTGGGGTTCCCGTCAATGCATAATATCAGATAACTTTTATAGTAGTCTCCATTGTTTTGTTATTGTTGTTGTGTTCTTCTATGTGTGAATCTTAGTTGGAATGATTCCGCCAATCTGGAAGAGTTCTTACTGATTTCAAATCAACCGATATTAATAGTTGTTCTGTGACTAAAGTCATCTTCCTGTTGCGTCACTGACATTGCCATATGGCGAGGAACCGGACGTTTACTTCTTATTGATTGATTGACTGATTGTTGTCAAATTGACTCTGTCAGATCTCTGCAACTGTTAACATTTGCTCAAGCCACGGAATATTCTGATGCAGACACGTTGAAAGCTGGAGCCTTGATAGTGTGAGGCTATGTTCTGAAACTTTGAGTTACTTTTCTTGTTATACTCTGCTATGCATTCACGCAGAGTTTATGTATTTTATTCGCTATGATGCATTCATGCAGAGTTTATGCAATTTAAAATCTGTTATGAATGCTTGTAGTAATCATGAAGAACACTGACAGCAATGTATTGCACAGGTCATTTCTTTGATAAAGCATTCTGTATTCTCTAATACGAAGTGAATCGAATTGTACGTAGCTTAGGCATGTATTGTGCTCTGTTTATTCTGCTTTTCTATTCTTCAGTGCAAATGTAATACTTCACTTACAAACAAAGCTAAGGTTAGCGTCAGTTTCTTCACTCGAAAGACATATCAGTGATGGGCGAGCCCAGGATTTGAACTCCACACTTACTGATCTGCGGTCGAATATCTTACCAACATGGCCACAGGCTCCAGCCATTTATCTGCTACCACCAACTTAACTCACTGTCGCTATTTTTTCTTGATATTAATTTGTCTCATGTTGTGTGCAGAATTTGACAGCATTCGTTGATTTATTTAAGCACTAGCAATATACTGTAGAACTGTCGAGCAATAGATTTCTCGTGTTGTTGTTGTTGTTGATCTGTCACTCTACTACTGTGTCTCAGGCCATGACTCTGTGTATAGAAGGCTATGGGACTCTGAATCCAGGCTCTCTATCCATACTTATGTGGATTGACAGCTATATGTGTATAGTGGTTGACTGCTGCCGAAGATTGTGAAGTTATGAACGGTTCTGACTCCAAGAAGTTTTGATTATATCAATGTCAAATTATGATCTGACAGACAGAGCTGTTGTCAGATGTCTGACAGATCAATGTCTAATTATGATCTGACACACAAAGCTGTTGTCAGATGTCTGACAAATCAATGTCTAATTATGATCTGACACACAAAGCTGTTGTCAGATGTCTGACAGATCAATCTCCTATGAGCTGGCAAACTTTTCTGCTTCTTCTATTTTCCGTTTATTTACTCGTGTGACAAAGACATTCACTGTATGTGTGCTAATTTATATCATACCAAGAAAGGTGATCGTACGTAGATATAGGATTAGTTCTGTTGTTAGCAAGGCATATCAGCATGTATGTGATTAGTATTGGATCATGTCTCAAATTAGCATTGTAGCGTATCAGTTCTATAGTGTATTTGTAATCATATGTCCCGGTACTGGCCTGAGTTCTGCTGTGTCTGTGTGTTTGTCTCTGTTAGAGTTCTACTGCGTGTGTGTCTTCATATCAGAGTTGATTATGTGTGTTGTAAATGCGCTTCTTTACCAGTAGAATTCAGAATGACTGATGTAGATGTTTTATGTGTGCTGAGAACTGTCTAGTGAAATGTTCACGACATCCTAACAATATCGGACCTGTTAGATATATCATAGTCTTACTGAATACTGGATAGTTGTCGTCTTTTTGTAAGGAAGCGGAAGTTAAATCTCGACTGTGCTGTTGTGTGAAGCCTGCTGAATAGTCTTGTTGTAGATTTGCTTGCACGTCGTTGTATGTGAAACACTGTATTTCTATATCATGAAATTGACAAGTAGTATTGCTTGATCGATTTATTTGACTGATTGATCGATTTACTTGACTCATTGATCAATTTACTTTACTCATTGATTGATTTAATTGATTGACTTATCCATGAGTGAGAATTGCGTGCTTGTATTTGGTGGTTACCCGTTTGATTCGTAATTTATAGATTCTAATTCATGACTTAACTTATGTGCATTTTTATATTTTTATTTATCGTGATATACAGGCCAAGTTCGAAATTGTATCAGATCTGACGTCTAGTGACCCCCTTACTGAGTTAAATGGTTCATTGATTGTATTGAATGTATTGAAATAAATGTAGTTGTCTCTCTCATTGTGTGCGTAATGAATTTGTGCCTTAGACTTCATTCTAGCCTGATAATTGATAGTGGATTTAAAAGTTTTTCATCGTTCAAGGCTGAATTGTGAGCATTAATTATCTATGTAGAATAAGTAATTTATTTTTATTAAGTTTATGTTTACTTATTCTGTCTATTATCAGTTACACGGGCTGTCAGGTTGATTGATTGATCACCGGATGATTTGTTCGTAGATTAATCTCTTAGGTGGTATACTGGTAGATATATCATTGGATAGTGATAAATCAATCAGTTTATGTAATAATAGATTTATCGACTGAGTAAAAAAAGCTGGTAAAGCTAAGGTTAACGTAATTTTCCAAGCTCGAAGCGATGTCAGTGACGGGCGAGCCCAGGTTTTGAACCCGCATCTACTGAGTGATATACTGGTAGATTTATCATTTGGGTGATACTGTGATAGGTTTATCACTAGATCAGTAATACTAATAGTTTTACTATTAATAGTAATCAGAGGTACTAATAGTTATTAGTAATCAGAAGTACTAATAGTTATTAGTAATCAGAAGTACTAATAGTTATTAGTAATCAGAAGTACTAATAGTTATTAGTAATCAGAAGTACTAATAGTTGTATCACTCTGATCTAACGAGAGACTGTTGCTGTTATGAGAATACTCTTTTATACAGGTTCGTCGTACTACTGACAGATCTCTGTCGTTAGATGCTCTGTATATTTTCTACGTGTATTTGCTAACCGTTGTGCTGTATATATTGTTACTCTCTGCTAACTGATGACTCATAGATTTATCAATAGTATCGTTTCAGTATCTCATATAACAATAATCCAGGGGCGCTGTTAGAAATCCATGGGAATAATAATCTAACAGTGCCTCTGTAACTGAACTAACACTGTAGTTAACTCTGTGTTGATATAGACTGAACTAACACTGTAGTGAACTCTGTGTCTATTTTACAGTATCAACGACCGCTTTGTACCTTTGTACCACTGAACTTACATGCTAATAAAATGTCACCACTGCTTTGATATTGATAGAGTAAATAAAATATCATCAGTGCTTTGATATTGATAGAGCTAATAAAATATCATCAGTGCTTTGATATTGATAGAGTTAATAATTTATATTAGGCGTTGCTTGATATATATATATATATATATATATATATATAAAATATATACATGTATATATATATATATATATATAAAATATATACATGTATATATATATATACACATATATATACATACATACATATATATATATATATATATATATATATATATATATATATATATATATATATATATATATGTATAATGTTGACAATATGTCTACGTAATTTATCAGAGCCATATCTCAGCGTTGCCAATGAACTATCAAAGTATTAAAATATAGCCTATACACGTTACATGGAATGTGTGAAATCCCAGACATTTTCAGGGACTTTGTCAATTCTCTGATTCCAGCTGGAATTTTCTAAATTCCCTGAAAAAAACTAGCTATTTTACGAAATCCCTGAAATTAAAGTGCGATTTTTTTACCACATCCCCTAAACCGGAAAATCATTCTCTGAACTGGAAAAGATTGGCATTTCTAATTTAGTTAAATTGTTTCTTTGGTGCAAAACAAGAGTGATAGACTTAGCTTGAAATTCAATTTGGAACTACAATGACAGAAGAACTAGAATTTAGACAATTACCAGACAATGTGACTCGTTGCAGGACTGACTTCTGATTGGGTTTATATTGGAGCATTTTACATTCATGGATAGTTTTCATAAAGAAATTAGCTTCTGGAGGTAATGTCATAAATAACGTAGAAAGCTCGTTGGGTTTGGCAATAGTTCGGATTCATAGGCATAAGTGAGGTAGATTTGAAAGTGTTAGGACGAGATGTTTTACGTTTTATTAATTAATTTGATAGTGACTAGAAAAAATCATTGGTATTGTAATTAATCAGAATTTAGATTGTAATTGTTTTTAGTATAAAAATAAAGTTTAATTATTGCTTACTATGTGAATACTTAAGGAATATATTAATTAATAATCTAATTATGGTTAGTATTTGTCAATGCAATTTTATACTTTAAAAACGCTAATTATTTTATGTGTCTCAGAATTTAAAACTTCACGACGTTACCTTACGCCTCAAACTATTACCCTATATATTCTGAAAGTGGATTATAAGTGAAAGCCAAATGTAAGTACGAGTCTATGTCTTGGACCTTCTAATCCTTAATTGCAGAACACGAGAGAGAGAGAGAGTGAGTGAGTGAGTGAGTGAGTGAGTGAGTGAGAGTGAGAGAAATACAAAATAGAAAAATCTCGGAATTTAAGAACCTGAGTAAGAACAACTGTTTGAGGTGAAGGCCGAATGTTGTTTACATTTTCTCGGCGTGTGTAAGTTTGATATAATATTACGTAAAACTTTTAAACAAATTCATGTTGTTAAGATTATAAATATTTTCTGTGTTGTTGTTCATATTTTATACTTCATTCAGTTCGTTTTCTTTCTGAAGTCATAAACTTGCGGGCTAATTGTAAATTCAAGCCTAAGTTATGTCGGCTAATGAAGCCTTTTGCCCATATATAGTCAAGAGATGTTATTGCAGTGGTTAAGGGGTGGAGAACGTGTAGGAACTCGGTTCTTTTGGCTCTCTTTTTTCGGAGGTATTTTCCCCTGCTAGGGGCCCATATTTCTAACCGTCCCCATAGCTCTCAATTCCCACTTTAACCACTGTACAACTGTAATAATAGGGCATTATTCTTTTCTTGTCCCATATTTTGTTTTTAATACTTTCTACAGGCTGGGGAGAAGTATAGACTTGTACTGAGGTCTTACTGTTAAATTAATATCTTCTACTTCTTCAGTGCACTGCCAAGTGGCAGGTTCAAGGTACATATTCATACTCAATGTCTGTTTTCTCGCTCCATAAGAGCACTCCTTATCAACAAGTTAATCCCTTCACAAAGTCTATGCCTTATCCATACCTTATGCAGCCTATAGCTTGGGAAAAATATGGCTTCTGAGGTGGTTTCCTGTGGGCTTCCTCAAATTAATATATATAGATTATAATCTAGAAATCTTACCTATAAATATCGTTTATTACTCTAGGCTCGAATAAATTATCCTCTCGACTTCCAATAGTTGAACAAAAAATGCCAGTGCTTAATTTTGTAAGCTAAAATCTGTTCCTACTCAAACTAAGAGTTTGTTTTATTGCATTGGTTTTTGTATCAGATTTGTCTACATTGCAGAGTATTGTTCGCAAGCTTGAGCAAGATGGCCTCGTCTGCCCCGGTGTCTGCCGCAGCGCTGGATAGAATTCAGAAGAAATCGTTGGAGGCTGAACGCCTGACTGAACTGTTGAGAGCTCAGATAAATAGTCTCCAGCAGACGGCAGGTCTGTCAATTGTGCTAAAAAGAATTGAATCGGTTGACGGTTATCACTCCATTAGTTAGATTTTTTACTAAGGAGCAGCGTCTCTCAATGTACTACTTATTGTGTGGTCCATGACGCATAACTCTTCTGTAAATATATTTCTATCATCGGCTTTTCTTTCTAATGTCCTCGTAAATACATTATTAAATTGACTAGCATCTCCAGTCTCAGTCTTGTCCTTCCTATCCCAGTATGCCTCTGTGCACTTAATCCTGGGTTAGACCGTTGCTTGTGTCCTTTCAAAAAATGAGAGAGAGAGAGGGAGAGAACTATTTTTATTTTAAAAAACACTCAAATGTGCAATAACAAGAAATGATACCGAAGTTCAACTGTAAATTATTGTCGCAAAGCTTAAATTGTAAGCGAGGGATGAAAATTCTGAGGTATGAGGCTGTGCGAATGTCGATATTCGAACATTATATAATATTGTGAGAGAGAGAGAGAGAGAGAGAGAGAGAGAGAGAGAGAGAGAAATATGTTTATTAGATCGAAACACAGCACATACCACACAAAATGAAAACAATCACACGTAAATAGTAAAAAATTGAATAGAAAGCAAGATAAAAACAGCATCAATCAAACAAATTAAGTAGAGGCAAAAGCAATAGGCCATCAAAGAGAACGAGAATCGTTCTATCTAGTTGAACACCTATTTATCCAGGGTTATTAGACAAACAGAAACATACAATAAACAAATAAAGTAAATTGGCGTAAACTTTTACCATTTAGATAAATTTGAATTAAATAGCTTGGTTGAACAGCACTAGTATAGTGTGTAAGGAATATTCTTACCAACTATTTATTAAATGGTTTTTATATTTGGTAATGAATGATGACAGAATGCATATATTTCGAATTGGAGGTGGAATTTCATTCCAATTAGTGCAAGCAGTATTAACGTAAGTTTTGGAAAATGAGATATCTGATTTCTTATATAAATAACTAGATCCACTTAATCTAGTAGGGTAATTAGAATAATTGAGGTCGAACATTTTAATTAAAACGTTAGATGCTGAGGCTCTATTGTAGAGACATTTGTGGATTGGTTTGGCAGAATAAAGTTTGTGTAACAATGGAATAGGTAAAGTATTGTAAAAAGTATACAGGTCTTTAACATGACTAAAACGATTTTGACCTTGCAAAAGTCTTAATGATCTATTGCAGATAATATGCAGTGGTTTTAAGATGTTCAAAGAGGCATGCCCATAAACTTCTATACAGTAGTTGATTTACGAGAATGTATAAGTGAGAAATAGAGGTTACGACGACGTGACATAGGGATTAGATCTCTTCGATAAAACAATAGGCCATTTGTGCTTTTAATTTTTTTATAATTGACTCGACATGATCTTTGAAAGATAAGTCTTCATCAATCTCCATACCTAGGAATTTACGCATTTGACCCTTGTTAGTGTCGTTTGATCAATTTGTAAATTAAGTTTGTGATTAGAGATGAACTCTTCATCCTTCAAATTCGAGAAAAAGATAATATAGGCTGTTTTGGCCAGATTAATCGTTAGGTGATTATTAGAAGCCCACTTTCCTATCATGTCACAAGCACTCTTAGCATTTGAAAATGGGTCATTCAAACTTTTGCCATTTATGAAGGCATTTGAGTCGTCAGCAAACAGAGTAAATGAGATATCTGGACAGGCATTTTGCATATTATTGATATAAATAAGGAATAATAGTGGCCCTAAAATTGATCCTTGCGGGACGCCAATAGAGACAGGTCTTGTAGAGGAAGAAGACTGTTCAATTGTAGTATATTGCAGTTTATTCGATAGATAGGATTGGAGCCATTGAAGAGTTAGCCCTCTTACACCATAGTATTCTAGTTTTTGACAAAGAATATTATGATTGACAGTGTCAAAAGCTTTGCTAAGATCAAGAAAAAGATATATATTGTACCAAATTACACATAGCAAAGTAGTCGAGATAGGATTGGTTAGTACACTAACAGCGTTTGTTAAGAGGGTATTGTTACTAAGTTGAAGTATTTATCTACTAACTGTGGCTAAATTTCACGAGAATAAAATGTTCCTATCGTAATAATTTTGTTGTCGTTATTTCGATCATAACTGGTTTCAACTTCTGTTTCAACTTATATCCTTATTATTTAGCGTTTGGATGGCTGAATGAGTAACAAGCTGCCTGATAAGCAGTAGGTTATCTCTTCAAATCTTAGCTCTGATAAAATCCCTTGGGCTAGGGAAACAGACATCAAACTACAAGTCTGCAATGCCACGGACTAACTGGCTTAAATAACTTGCTATGTATTACATTCTTAATGCATTGCATATTATATGCAATTATGAACAATTAGCATATATAGGCCTGATTGTAATTTGTTAAATGAGGGGGTTAATGAAGGCCTTGAAGATGATGTAGGTAGCAAAGGATTTGAAGATTTGGAAGCACAGAATATTACAGTTTAAGAGGTTGAGAGGGCATTAAAGAAAATACGTAAAGCGGTGGGGTTGGATGGAATTTTGGTGGAAGTGTGGAAGAGAGTACGCCTGAGAGCGGTGGAGTGGTTGAGGTACTTATTTTACAAGATTTATGTCATTCTTTAACTTCACGTGACGAGAGAGAAATGGACCAGAGGCAGAGACTTGGGTCTCTGCTGCTTCGGTAGCAGGGACCTAAAAAGTTCCTGTTTAGTACCAGATGCGAAATGACTTGGGACTTGATTGACCGGATAGATTCTATGCTTGAATTAGGATCCATCAATGAATTACTTTTCCTTTTAGGAATTCTCTTGGTATACTGAATTGATTGATTGAATTGATGGATTGGAGTTTGTTGATTGACTGACTCATGATTTTATTGATTGATTGATTGATAGGACTGATTGATTGATACTTGAACAGATTGCTTGATTTATTGATTGATTGATTGATATGAAAGACTAATTTTTCATCCATGAATCAAATAATGAGTTATCATAATTTTGATTGATGGATGAAGAAATTAATTTATTGATATGGAAGACTGGTTGACTTGTGAACAAATTACATGTAGCCGATTGATTGATATAATTGACAGTGAGAGGATGTGTTGTAGTTGCTAAGGATTGATATGATAGACTAATGCATTGACAGTGAGGGGATGTGTTGCAGTTGCTAAGGATTGATATGATAGACTAATGCATTGACAGTGAAGGGATGTGTTGTAGTTGCTAAGGCGTGCAAGGCTCAGGAGGAAAAGCTGAGAGCTGAGAATGCTGTGCTGCGTGGAGAGGTGGAGAAGTTGTTGTCCAGGCTGATGGAGCTGGAGGTACGACACGGAGGTATGTCCTGACCGCCTGTGTTTGTTTTCTACCGCAGCCTTTATCGTTAACTATTTTACTTTAACTTTTTAGCTAATTGCTAACCCTCTCCCTAATCCATACTCTAAAACTAGTCTGATACATAAAAAGTGATGCGAGCAGCAATCGAATCTAGGACTCTTGGTGTAAATCCGGATATCTTAGCCACTAGACTACTGTAGCTTTCGATCAACTGTGGTTAATAGAATGATTTAATGGATATCGCGTGAAATCTATCTTTAATACACGTAAAGGTATTATTGCTGCGTGTACATAAGAAAAAAGCAGGAGCTGAGGATGGCAAGAGGGGGCCCACCTCACCATGAAATATTTTCTCCTGGAATTAAATCCATCTAACTGAGGAAGCCGATGGGAAACTACCTCAGAAGCCATACTTTTCCCAAGCTATAGGCTGCATATGATATTGTGAATGGATTAACTTGTTGATCTAGGGAGTGCTCTTACGGAGCGAGAAAACAGACTTTGAGTATGAATATGTACCTTGAACCTGCCACTGGCAGTGCACTGAAGAGAGAGATATGTGTCTTGGATCTGTTGACTACTTGGAGCACTAGGTAAATATAATTATGATTCACACGGTGTTGTTGATGTTGACAGATGTTTAACGATTGCCAGGATTTCATATTACAGTGATTGATTGATTGATTGATGGATTTATGATCGATTGATTGATTGTATTTGACAGTTAAGCAGGTTGCAATGCCTAAGTCAGGAGCTTCAGTCAATTCTGCAGCCAGTACTACAGCCTCAGCCACTTCATCGACCACTGCAGCAGTCAAGCCTGCGAGCAATGTGGATAAAGAGAACCTGTCTACAGAGAATGTCAAGAAAGCAACAACGCCGGGTAAGAGAGGTAACTATGTGTACATATGCATGGGCGCTCTGTTGTAATTACTATCAGTTAGTAGTGGGAATATAATGTTAAAAAAGGAATGTTATAGATGATTTAAAGATTCACTCATACGTGGACATGAAGAGAACAGTGGAGGCGTTATATACCGTGGACCTGCCAGCAGGCAGTGCACTAAGAGAGAGAGAGAAAGTAGTGGAAGGTGTCCTACAAAGTTTTAAAGTTTTCTTACATGGTATTTTAATGTGGAAACTTGTGTCAGTAAAAGGTCTTTTTCATGATAGTAGATTTATGGAATAGTATAATTGGAGAGGTTGTAAATGTTGTGTCGTTGAATGTGCGAGTGAAGAGGTTATAAATGTTGTGTGTAAGTGAAGAGGTTTTATGTTATGTATAAGTGAAAAGGTTGTAAATGTTGTGTGTAAGTGAAGAGGTTTTATGTTATGTATAAGTGAAGAGGTTGTAAATGTTTAATGTCAGAGTGAAGAGTTTGTAAATGTTGTGTCGTTGAATGCAAGAGTGTAGAGGTTGTGAATACCGTGTTGTTGAATGGCTTTACAGATAAATTCGATGTAAAGTAAGTAAACACGCATTATAGTTAAATGATCACCATGTTTAAACCGTACGTTAGGCAATTTAGACCATTTTCTGTATATCCATCCAGTCCAGTGAATGCCCGAGATTTTACTCTCAGATCAGCGCGGCTGGGATTCGAACCCACGAGGGTTCAATTCACTTCAGGATTAGTCATTTAAAACTTCGTGACTTTACCCCTACGCTATTAAGACATCCAATGAATTGTAATGAAGTTTGATTGCGGATTAACATGAGCTTCCTGATGGTAATGATGTGTGTAAGGAAGAATTGTATGAGTCCTTGGACTTGTGCTAAAGTCTAGATCTGTGGTAGCACTGAAACTTCTCACTGCAAAATACACAACAAACCTTATCTGACAAGAAACTTTCAGCTACTTGTATGTTTGGAAATCCAGATTTTTGTTATCAGTTAAATTTGCTCCATTGTTAAATTTAGAATGAATGAGAATTGAAATCCTCTTGATTGACTGATAACCTGTTTGATAGAATGTAATTTAATTAAAGAGAAAACGATTGTCTATGATGATCAACAGATTTAGTTTAAGAATTTACGATGTCATCATCGTTGACTGGAGGAAGTATTGAATCAGACAAGTTTATAATACATTATGATTCTGCTGTTGAATACGACTAATGGCCAATTTTATGACACTCAGATAGTAAGCTATCGAAGGTTTTATCGAAGGGATAGTCACTTTTAGATTTTATGAACACTTGTCGACTCGCTAGTTAGCGGATGACTTGTCGTCTCATATTTCACCGGTTAAGCTTGTCGCTTGTTTTGCTAAATATTAAAACAGCTCTGAGAACTTTTTCTGGGACATTTTAAGCGCGATCGCATTAGCCAATAGCAGAGCTCAATTATCTTCAACGCTTTGAATTCTTGGAAATATAGTTAGGCTGAAGTTGTGATTGAGGGTGTTTCATAAAACGCAAAAAGCAAATATTAAGATATCAGTGCAACTAAGACCAAATCGACAACTAGTTAAAAATTACTTTTATCGCTTACACATAAAATGGGCCATAATTGATTAATGCAATTAATTGTGCTTAGTTTTATTTACTATGCAGCTGTTGCTAAGGTTACCGGGGAACCAGCTGAACCCAAGAAGCCAGAGCAAGAGGGCAAGAAACAGCCTGCAGCAGCTGAGGGGGGCAAGAAGCAGCCCACAGCAGCTGAGGGGGGCAAGAAGCAGCCTGTAGCAGCTGAGGGGGGCAAGAAGCAACCTGCAGCAACTGCTACTACAGGTGGGGCAGCAGCTGCAGCAGCTGGTGGTGATAGAGTGGATGTCTCGAGGCTGAACATGAGGATTGGTTTTATAATCTCTGCTAAGCGACACCCGGACGCCGATGCCCTGTACGTGGAGGAGGTCGACGTGGGCGAAGAGAAGCCCAGGACCATCGTCAGCGGTCTAGTGAAACACGTGCCTCTAGAACAGGTGCAGTGCTTGATGTTGTCATGATCTAGTGAAACACTTGCTTCTAGAACAGGTTCATTGATTGATTGGTTGAATGATTGATTTATTGATAGAGAGAGATAGATTGATGGGTTGATAGAGTGAGAGAGGTTGAATGATTGATTTATTGATAGATTGAGTGATTGAGTGATAGACAGAGAGATAGATTGATGGGTTGATAGATTGATAGAGAGACAGATTGATAGTTAGACAGATAAATAGATTGACAGATAGACCAATTCATCGATTGATGTATTGATTGATTAATAGATAGACAGATAGATTGATTGATTGATTGATTGATGTATTGATTGGTGTTTGTAGATGTAGCGTTACGCTGTGTTCTTGCTGAACCTCAAGGCCGCTAAGATGAGGGGCGTTCTCTCTGAGGGCATGATTGATTGATTAATCGATTGATTGATTGCTGTATTGATTGATTGATTGATGTATTTATTGATTGATTGATTGATTGTAGATGCAGCAGCGCTACGCTGTGTTCTTGCTGAACCTCAAGCCCACTAAGATGAGGGGCGTTCTCTCTGAGGGCATGATTGATTGATTAATCGATTGATTGATTGCTGTATTGATTGATTGATTGATGTATTGATTGCTTGATTGATTGTAGATGCAGCAGCGCTACGCTGTGTTCTTGCTGAACCTCAAGGCCGCTAAGATGAGGGGCGTCCTGTCTGAGGGAATGATCATGTGTGCCAGTACACCAGACAAGGTTGAGATCATTCAGCCTCCTGAAGGCGTGACCGTGGGACAGAGGGTTGTCGTGGACGACTATCCAGGTATCGGCTTATCTGTTGCTTAGCTGTCTGACAGACGTAGTCTTATCTATTAGCTTAATTCTGCAATGCAATAGCTTAAAAAAAGTAAAACTAATGTTTCCTCACTTGAAAGTGATGTCAGTGACGGGTGAACCCAGGATTTGAACCCCCGCACATACCGATCCGCGGTCGAGTGTCTTACCGCTGGCTCCAGCCAGTTTGACAGGTATACTCTCTATCTTGGTGCACTGCCTACTGGCAGGTCCACGGTATATAACGCCTCCACTCTTCTCTGTCTTCCTCCTTCCTCTTCATTTCCACATATGAGTGGGAAATCATCTAACAATCATCTTTAAATCATCTAACCTACCTAATCTCGGCCTACCCCTGCCTCTTTTTCCTTTCATTCTACCTTCTATGACCTCTTTTAATAGAAACAGGTACACAAGGTACACAAAATCAACAAACAGATCATTGTGTGAAATGCCGATAACATTGAATATTCAACAGCAAACTTGCTACATTCAATAACAACCTTGCTACAACGTATGTCTATAAATATACCTTTATCAATTTCTAAATGAATTTTGTTTTTTATTTTCCGTTATAGTTCTTCTTCAGTGCACTGCCAAGCGGCAGGTTCAAGGTACATATTCATACTCAAAGTCTGCATTCTCGCTCCATAAGAGCACTCCTTAGATCAACAAGTTAATCCCTTCACAAAGTCTATGCCTTATCCATACCCTATGTAACCTATAGCTTGGGAAAAGTATGGCTTCTAGGTGGTTTCCCGTTGCCTTCCTCAGTTAGGTGGATTGATTACCATTTAATCCTGGGGGAAAATATTTCATGGTGAGGTGGGTCCCCTCTTGCCATCCTCAGCTCCTGCCTTTAGTCACCTCCTGCGTACACGCGGCAGATTGTTTGCGGTTGTCCTATTCTGCAGTGGTCCAACCACACCCGAGCACAACACGGGGACCGTTGTAGTAAATAGTTGATAAAGTTCTGACAATTCAAGATTACTTCATCGTTGTGAGTACGGAATATCTAGATGAAAAAGCTATCCTGGGCTCGCCCGTCACTGACATTATCTTTACCAGCTTTAGCTTTACAAGCATTTTGTTACCTGTAGCACTGTTGTTGTTGTTAGTCACACAGGTTTACCTGTAACACTGTTGTTGTTGTTGTTGCTCGCACAGGTTTACCTGTAGCACTGTTGTTGTTGCTTGCACAGGTTCACCTGTAGCACTGTTGTTGTTGTTGCTCGCACAGGTTTACCTGTAGCACTGTTGTTGTTGTTGCTCGCACAGGTTTACCTGTAGCACTGTTGTTGTTGTTGCTCTCACAGGTTTACCAGTAGCACTGTTGTTGTTGTTGCTCGCACAGGTTTACCAGTAGCACTGTTGTTGTTGTTGCTCGCACAGGTTTACCTGTAGCACTGTTGTTGTTGTTGCTCTCACAGGTCCAGCAGACGATCAGCTGAATCCTAAGAAGAAGATCTGGGAGCAAATCCAGCCAGACCTGAGGATCAACCACGAGGGTGTCGCCACCTACAGAGGATCTCTGTGGCGTATAGAGGGGCAGCCTGCTACCAGCTTCAAGGCTGTCTCCCTCACTGACTGTCCCATCAAATAACTCTCTCTCTCTCTCTGTCCCATCAAATAACTCTGTCTCTCTGTCCAATCAAATCTCTCTCTCTGACCCATCAAAAAACTCTGTCCCATCAACTCTCTGTCTCTCTCAATATCTCTCTATATGTCCCATCAGATTACTTACTCTCTGTCTGTCCCATTAAAGAACTCTATCTCTCTCTGTCACATCAAATACCTCTTTGTATACCCCATGTAGGACTTGTGCTACCTTTTGCTGTTTTTGTTTAGTTCATTTTGAAGTATATTTAGGCAGAACCGCTAGTGCTGATATTTAACTGTTTTGCTGTGTTAGCTAATGAATAAACCAGTATAGTTAAAACATGCAGTGTGTTCTGTGCATTGATTGATTGGAAAGTTTTTGAATAGTTGCTCTGTTTTGCTGTGTTAGCTAATGAATAAACCAGTATAGTTAAAACATGCAGTGTTTTCTGTGCATTGATTGATTGGAAAGTTTTTCAATAGTTGCTGGGGAGAGTTTGGTTTTGATATGAGGACGAGGGGCGAAAGTTTAAATTTAAATACTTAATGAATCGGACACATTACCGAAAACATCTGCCATCTGTCGAATAACACTATGAAAATATTTAAAAAATCTGACACATTACCGATAACACCTGCCATCTGTCGAATAACACATATTAAGATATTTAGTTACTCAGACGCATTAGCGGCATCTTCTGACATCTGTCAATTATCGAATATTATATATCTAAATAAATTTGACACATAACCGCTATTACCGATAAACGATATATAACGTAATTCACTATGTGTAAAGAATGAACTTACCTAATTCAAAACTTACGATTCTTGACGTGAACCTTTCGGGCTTCAAACCTAATTACCTAATCCAGTAGTAACAGTAACAGTAACACTTGCACGATTCTTGACGTGAACCTTTCGGGCTTCAAACCTAATTACCTTATCCAGTAGTAACAGTAACAGTAACAATTGCAACAGGGCAACAGTAATAGTAGTAACAATAATAGTAGTTACAGTAGCTGTAGCAACAGTAATAACATTAATAGTAAAAGTAGTAACAGTAACAGTAAAAATATAATAGTCGTAACAGTAATAGTATTAACAGAAATTGTAGTAACAGTAATAGTAGTAACGGTAATTAAAATAACATTAATAGTAATTGTAGTAACAGTAATAGTACTAACCGTAACAGTTACAGTAATAGTAATAGAAAAAGTAACAGTAGTAAAGGTAGAAGTAATAACAGTAATAGTAATAACAGTAATAGTAGTAGTAATAACAGTAATAGTAGTAATAGTAAAAGTAGTATTAGTAAAATAGTAAAAGCATTAATTATAAAAGTAGTATTTGTCAAAGTAGTATTAGTAAAAGTAGAAATAGTAGAAGTAGTAAAAGTAGTAATAGTAAATGTAGTAAAAGTAGTAGAAGTAAAAGTAGTAGAAGTAAAAGTAGTAAATGTAAAAGTAGTAAATGTCAAAGTAGTAAATGTAAAAGTAGTTGAAGTAAAATTAGTAGAGTAAAGGTAGTAAAAGTAAAAGTAGTAAAAGTAATAGTAGTAATAGTAATCGTAGTGACACCAATAGAAGTAACAGTAATAGTAATAGTAGTAACAGTAACAGTAATAGTAGTAACAGTAATAGTACAGTAAAAGTAGCAATAGTAAAAGTGGTAATAGTTAAAGTAGCAAATCAGTAACAGTAGTAAAAGTAGCAATAGTAAAAGTAGTAAAAGTAAAAGTAGTAAAAGTGAAAGTAGTAATAGTAAATGTAGTAAAAGTAAAAAGTTTTATAGTTAAAGTAGTAATGGTAAAAGCAGTAATGGTAAAAGTAGTAGCAGTAAAAGTACTAACAGTAAAAAGTAGTAGTAGTAAAAGTAGTAAAAGTAAAAGTAATAACAGTAAAATTAGTAACAGTAACAATAGTAATAGTAAAAGTAGTTATAGTAAAATTAGTAATAATAAAAGTAGTAAAAGTAAATGTAGTAATAGTAAATGTTGTAATAGTAGTGAAAGTAGTAACAGTAGAAGGAGTAGTAGTAGAAGTAGCAATAGTAAAAGTAGTCAAAGTAAAATTAGTATAGTTAAAGTAGTAAGAGTAAATGTAGTAACAGTAAAAGTAGTAACAGTAGAAGGAGTAGTAGTAAAAGTAGTAGAAGTAGTAATAGTAAAAGCAGTAAAAGTAGTAATAGTAAAATTAATAACAGTAAAAGTATTAATAGTATAAGTAATAAGAGAATAATAATAATATATAATAGTAGTAGCAGTAATTTGCAGTTACAGTAATAGTTGTTACAGTAACAGTAAAGCCCTAATTTCATTCTAATGTATTGAAAGTAATTGGATGCATTGTAATATTGTTACATAAATAAGAAGTAATATGCTGCAATGTACAATAATGTAGTGTAAAGAAAATCAACATACGAGTTGCTCTGCTGTAAAGTGATAATAGCAGAGTAATGTACTGTACAAAAATGATAGATAATTATTTCTCTCTCTCTTTTTCGCGCTCTCTCTCTCGCTTTCTCAGTGCACTGCCTACTGGCAGGTCCGTGGTATTTGACACCTCCACTCTTCTCTTTCTTTCTCCACTCGTCGATTTTCCTTTTCATGTCCACATATGACTTTATCTTAAAATCATCTAACATTCCCAATCTAGGTCTGCCACTGGTTTAATGTTCAGCAAATTCAAAATCTAATATAATTAAAATAATCTAGTTTTATTCAATGAGATTAGATCAAATGTAATCAAATCGCATCAATTATAATCTAATGTAATTTAACTTACAATTTATAATAATGTCCAAAAAATTCTAAAATTAAATTAACGGGCTACATTGACTGAACTATTAGCATGCAGGTAATGTGTTTGGCAGTTGTTGAGAAGGTCTAGGTTTCATTTCCTCGTCACTGACATGCTGTTCGAGACTTCAGTTATTTTAGACTGCAGTTTCTTTAGTCCGTTAACAGAGGCCATGCCTGGAAATGACTTAGCTAATGAGCAGCGGCTAAATGTGTTTATATGTGTTTTAATTGCTAACCGCATGCAAGGTTTGTATGGACGAGTTGGTATCACTCATGATCGACAAGCAAGGGGCCTTGAGTTCAATGAGCAGCCAGTGTGACTCAACGGTTTCATTGCGATATGTAAATTCACATCTCTCTCTCTCCTGGTGCACGGATACTGGTAGGACCATCTGCATGCAGCTTTTGCTCCTGAACATTCTATTTCAAACTTTACAAAATAACAAAGCAATAGTCAATCAATCGAGACAGTGAACAATGGTTTGTGGCTTCCTGAGGAGCCCTAGGACTATCGAGCAGGACACCAACTGCTTAGAATTTACATCATAAAACATAACTAATTCAGAAATAAATTTAATTAATTAGATATTGCAATATTTAGGCTACAAAATTAACGCGAAAACGATTAATCATCGATCGATAAATTCAGTAAATTTTACTATCGCTCTAATCAAAATTAGAGTATTAATTCTAAAGTTCTAGACACAGAAAAACTTAACACAATTTCTTGCAATCAGCAAAACTGAGTAATCAACCTGCAGTTGTTGTTGTTGCTTCTGCAGTTGTTGCTATTGTTGTTGTTGCTTCTGTTGTTTTGTTGCTGCAGTGCTGACGCCGCTGTTGATTCTGCTGGTTCTACCGTTTCTGCAGTTGCTGTTTCTTTATATGCTATTGTTGTTGTTGTTGCTGCTGTTGTTGTTGCAGCTGCTCCTGTTGGGGTTGAGCTTGTGGCTGCTGTTGTTGTTGTTGCTTCTCTCTCTCCCTCTCTCTCTCTCGCTATCTCTCTTCTCAGATTGCACACTGAGCAAGGCTTTGGCTGATCTAGAACCTGATCATCTTAAATCTGAAAGAAGAACTGAACAGCGAATAATACTTTATGC
The DNA here is from genome assembly GCA_905160935.1 of Enchytraeus crypticus. NCBI lineage: Eukaryota > Metazoa > Annelida > Clitellata > Enchytraeida > Enchytraeidae > Enchytraeus > Enchytraeus crypticus. Next base: position 680,254 of record CAJHZI010000493.1, on the reverse strand, counting down.
GAATAATACGATTTATTTCATTCTAAATCAGAGTTCAGCCATTCGAGGCTTCCTACTTCGAGGTCCTCTAGACCTTGAGTCTTGGTCTCTTAATAGTAGAATATCTTATAGTATAGTTATTGTCTAATACCAGAGATAAGAAATTATAGACAGCAATATCTCCGAGATTGAAATATATTTTCTATAACATAAAAAGAATAAGAGCAAAAGGTGAAAAATTAAAAACCTTACAGAGATATATAATACAGAAACAAATTGAAGCATAGAAAATGAACATGAGATGCAGTAATGAAAACAAAATTATTTATTGTTCGTTTGGTTAACTCATAACATACGAATTACAGAGATCCTTGTTTTGCTACCATTATAGTTTTCTTCATCTCCTCCTGCACTCCACGGTTGTGAACAACAATCATTGCATTTTGATAGCACATCTACTGCAGGTACAGTAGATTTAAGAATAACCTTCAAACTCCAATGGTTTTATTCAGCCCTGCAATGTGTTCGCTCAACTAAGTATTAACAGGACCCGATGTTGCCTAACTTCGTTTATGACGTTCACGCTCTAATAAGTTTCCTAAACTCTGCCCTGAAATGTACTAGAAGAGCAAATTTTACATTTAGTATAAAAACAAATTGAAGTGCAATCGAAAGTAAATTGAGAACTAAAAATTCTAGTTAAGATTAAAATTTCAACTGATACATGATAACAAGGCGAGGCGAGATATTGTCTTAAAGAAAGTCTTAAGACTGAAATATATTGTGTAGAATATGTGAACACGAGTAAAATGCGAAAATGTAAAAATGTAACAAAGACATACTGTGAAATCACCCTAATCACCATATTGCCTTGGATTCCAACTAACTAGGGTCGGATGTTAATTAAATATATTGTTAATAAGAAACATGAATAATAATATTAAATATTGTTAATTATAATCAATTATAGAACACAAAATGATATATAAATAGAAATAAATTGAAACTATATAGAAAAAGCAGTTGAAATGAAGCAAAGATATTTTTTGTTCGTTTGGTTAACATAAAACATACGTGTTAGAAAGATCCTAGTGTTGCTACTGTTGTAGTTTTCTTCATCTCCCCTTCACTTCACTCCACGGTTGTTAGCAATCATTGCATGTTGACAACACATCTACTGCAGCTACAGTGGATTTAAGAATAACCTTCAAACACCGGTGTTCACCAGTATTCTGAACACCAGTATTCAGCCCTGCAAGGTGGTCGCCCGTCCAAGTATTAACCATGCCCGATGTTGCCTAGCTTCGTTTCTGACGCTCTTCAAGTGCTCTAGCGTCTGTCCTGAAATGCACTAGGATAGCAAATCCAACATTCAATATAAAAACAAATTCAAGTGTAATAGAAATTAGATCGAAATATAAAAATACAACTAAGATTAAACTTAAATCGATATATGACAACGAGGCGAGACTACGAATATCACAGGACATTGAGAGAGAGAGAGAGAGAGAGAGAGAAACATGTTTATTAGATCCAAACACAGCATATGCCATACAAAATGAACACAAGCACAAGGAAATAGTCAAATGGAATAGAAAGCAAAATAATATAGAATAAAATTTGAAAACGAGAAATATAACATCAAGCAAACATATTAAGCAGAGACAAAACAATAGTCTATCAAGGAGTACGATAAGCGTTCTATCTAGTTGATCACCTATTTATGCAGAGCATTATTTACCCATTGAACTCCCTGAGCTCTGTCCAGCCTCTATCAGCTCCTAAAGCTCCCTGCTCCTGAAAGCTAAACACCGGTCCTGTGAGTCACAACTAAACACATGTTACAGTGAAATTCTCATCCATGATGTCACCTATCACTTTTAATATACAATGGATAATTTAGTCAATTATACATTTACCGGTCCTGCGTGTGCCGGTTATAACGCAGAAATAATAATTAAAACAAGTTAAAGTTAAATATAAGTTAAATAATTATTTAACTCTCTGATCAGCTGGGTTCAAATCCTGAGCTCGCCCGTCACTGACATCGCTTGCGAGTGAGGAAACTGACGTAAACATTAGCTTTACCAGCTTTTTTACCAGCTTTATCATCAACATCGTCATCGTCAACAACAACATCAACTACAACATCAACAACAACAACAATAACATCAACATCACCATCATCAACATCATTATCATCGTCTCTTAGATCAAAAATTAAAAGTTTAACTAGTGTCATACTTTACAAAATGGAGAGAATGAAGATAGCTAATGATAAACTGTTTTAAGTATTAAGCTCTGGATATTTAAGAGAAATAAAATGTCAGGACCCACACCAGAGGGCAGCTCACTAACATCTGACTCAGCGTGCGACAACAACAACAATAGGCATATCTAAGCTTTAAACAAGAAAAACAACCTGACCTTAGTGTTGTAAAGACTTCCTGAAACCAGAATCCTAAATACTATACAAAACTGCAAATTTAAAGACAATCTGAAACTAGAATATTAAATGTTATAAAAAATCTGAAAGTTAAATTACAATCTGAAAATTGAATTGCAAACTATACAAAAAAAACTATAAATGAAAATATAATCTTAGCTTAGAATTTTAAATACTATACAAAACTCCAAATAGAAATACAACATGAATTCAGAATTTTAAATACCAAAAGCTAAAAAAGCTAAGGTTAACGTCAGTTTCCTCACTCGAAAGTGATGTCAGTGACGGGCGAGCCCAGGATTTGAACCCCGCACACACTGATCCGCGGTCGAGTGTCTTACCGACTTCGCCACTGGCTCCAGCCACTTGGTGTCACTATATAAATATGTGACACCAGAGTTTTAGTATTATAAAAAACGATAATTTAAAATACTGCACTAACTAAAACTAGAATTTAAAATACAAACTAAAACTTTGAGACTGGCTTCACTTATATCTAAATCTAAATCTAAGATACTATCTGGAACTTGACTTTTAAATGGTATCTAAAACGGTTACTCACTGCCTGAATATGTAGTGCATGGAGGAGAGAGTGATTGGATAGGTGATTGGATAGGGTATTGCTTGGATAGGAAAGTGCTTGGTTTGATAGGGTAGTGCTTGGATAGGAAAGTGCTTGGATTGGATAATGTATGGATAGGATAGTGCTTGGATAAGAGAGTGCTTGGATAAGATAGTGCCTGGATAGGACAGTGCTTGGATAGGGTAGTGCTTGGATAGGGTAATGCTTGGATAGGGTAGTACATGGATAGGGTAGTGCTTGGATAGGGTAGTGCATGGATAGGGTAGTGTTTGGATAGGGTAGTGCATGGATAGGGTAGTGCTTGGAAAGGTTAGAGCTAGGATAGGAAATCTTTGATAGGATTTGGGTGTGTTTGAGCAGATTTGAAAAGTTAGAGAAGGTTTGAGTGTTGAAGAAGGTTTAGGGTCAGGGTTGGGTGGGGCATGGTGTTTTGTGGTGTGGTGGTGGGGTTAATGGTTTTCTAGTGGTGTTGGTATTAGATGGAGTGGGTAGTTTGGTAGGGTGGGTATTTTGGTGGTATGGGTATTTTGGTTGTGTTGGTATTTAGGTGGTAATGGTATTTTGGTGGGGTTGATATTTTAGTGGTGTGGGTATTTTGGTTGTGCTGATATTTTGGTGGGGTGGATATTTTGTTTGTGTTGATATTTAGGTGGTGCTGGTATTTTGGTGGGGTGGGTATTTTGGTGGTGTTGGTATTTATGTGGGCTAGTTTTTTGGGGGTGGATATTTTGGTAATATAGCGTTGATTTTGATAACATTTGGTCAATTTGGATAGCCTAATATATGGTCTTGTGAAATAATATATGGTCGGTCGGCTTATATAATGTATGGTCGATTTAAAATAATATTTCGTCTGTTTAGATTGTTTACGGCCGGTTTTTATTATTTTGGTTCGGCTTTTTATCATATAAAGTCGGTTTGTATGAAATAAAGTCGGTTTTGATAATATATGATCAGTTTCTATAATATAAAGTCGGTTATGAATATGTACGGAATATTTTGATAGGCCTACTATACAAGTATGAAGGGTTTTGATAACGACTGTAGTGTAGTTTAGATAAGTGATAAATGTAGGGTCGCCTTAATAATGCAGCACGATTTTGATAATGTTGAGTGATTTTGAAATTTTAGGAGTTTTGAAAATGTAGGGTGGTTTTGATATTTTAAGGTACTTTTGGTAGTTTAACCTCTTAAGGTAGTTCTGCTAGTTTAAGGCTGTTTAGGGGATTTTGTTAGTTAATGATATTTATAATAGTCTTATGAAGAAGTTATATTTATGATAGTTTTGACAGCTTAGAGTGGTTTCGATGGTTTAAGGGGTGTTTGCTACTTTAGGGTGCTTTTGGTAGTTTAGGGTTAAGGAAATTAGAGGATTTTGATAGCTTAGGGTGATTAATAGTTTAGGGTGGTTTTGATTGCTTAGGGTGGTTTTGATAGCTTAGGGTGGTTTTAATTGCTTAGGGTGGTTTTGATAGTTTAGGGTGGTTTTGATTGCTTAGGGTGGTTTTGATTGCTTAGGGTGGTTTTGATTGCTTAGGGTGGTTTTGATTGCTTAGGGTGGTTTTGATCGTTTTGGGTGGTTTTGATCGTTTTGGGTGGTTTTGATGGTTTTAGGTGGTTTTCACAGTTTAGGAGTTTTTGATAATTTAGGGGGTTTCGATAATTTCGGGCGGTTTGATAGATTAGGAGCTTTTGATAATTTAGGGTTTATGTTAGTTTAAGGTGGTTTTGACAGTTTAGGGTTTAGGGAGAGAGAGGTGGATTCTAGCTTAACGTGATTTTGGTAGCTTGGGGTTTAGGGTACGTACTTTGATAGCTTTCAGTTTAGGGGTTTGTTAGTTTAGGGTGGTATTGCTTGTTTAGGGTTTAAGGTGTTTTGATAGCTTAGGGTTTTGGTCTTTTGTTAGTTAGGGTGGTTTTGCTAGCTTAGGGCTTACAGTTTTTTGATAGTTTAAAGTGTAGGGGGTTTGTTAGAGGAGAAACTTAGAGAGTTATAGATGTTGAATATCAAATAGAGATGAGAAAGAGAGAGAGAGAGAGAGAGTGAGAAAGAGAGAGAGACTGAGAGAGATAGATAGATAGATAGAGGGCGCTAAGGAGCGAGAGAGAGAGAGTAAAAGGGAAATAGAGAGAGAGAGAGAGAGAGAGAGAGAGAATGAGAGAAAAGAGAGATGAGTAACGAAAATAGAGTGAGATAGACCTAGAGAGAGAGAGAGAGAGAGAGATTGAGAGAGAGAGAGAGAGAGTAAGATAAATATAGAGTGAGAGATAAAGATAAATAGAAAGAGAGAGATAGAGCGAGAAAGATAGAGTGAGAGAGATAAAGAGAACTAGAGAGAGAGATAGAACGAGAAAGATAGAGTGAGAGAGATAAAGAGAACTAGAGGGAGATAGAGCTAGAAAGATAGAGTGAGAGAGATAAAGCGAACTAGAGAGAGAGAGAGAGAAAGAGAGAGAGCGAGAAAGATAGAGTGAGAGAGATAAAGAGAACTAGAGAGAGATAGAGCTAGAAAGATAGAGTGAGAGAGATAAAGAGAACTAGAGGGAGATAGAGCCAGAAAGATAGAGTGAGAGAGATAAAGGGAACTAGAGAGAGAGAGCGAGAAAGATAGAGTGAGAGAGATAAAGAGAACTAGAGAGAGATAGAGCTAGAAAGATAGAGTGAGAGAGATAAAGGGAACTAGAGAGAGAGAGAGAGAGAGAGAGAGCGCGAGAAAGACAGAGTGAGAGAGATAAAGAGAACTAGAGAGAGATAGAGCAAGAAAGATAGAGTGAGAGAGAGAGAGAGAGCGAGAAAGATAGAGTGAGAGAGATAAAGAGAACTAGAGAGAGATAGAGCGAGAGGGATATAATTTGAGAAAGAGCGCAAGAGTAATGGCGAGAGAGAGAGAGAGCGAGAGAGAGAGAGATAAGAAGAGAGACTTAGACAACGGGTACAACACAAAGACTTACTAGGAAATAACATCAAGAACTAACTTTGTTCACATCATTTCAATTCAGCGCAATATCATCATGGATTCTGTAATAATACTTTCTTGTATGGGGCGGGGGGGTGGTGCATGATTTCTTCGGGTTGAGACCTTTAGACGGTGTAGGGGAAAAGTTTTTATTATTATTTCTTAATTACCTGCCTCGGATTTTCTCCAAGATGTGAAGATTACTTTCATGGTCTGGAAAGAGAGGAGGGAATGGAAGGCTGCGGGGGAGGGAGGAGAGCAAGGGTTTATGTGGGGGTACTAACCCCCCCGGTGTCGCAGACTGAACGGGACATGAGCACATATGTTACGATGGTAGACATGTGCGCTACTCAAAGAACTTCACACGGAACAAATTTGCAAAGTTAGCGGTGAATTTCTAACTGTATACTTGTAGAATTATTGGGCGAAGTGGATCAAGTCTATTCGAATCTCGACCCTAGTTAAACTGGGATTTAAGGGTTCTTCCCTTAAATCCCAGATGATGATGATACTTGTACAATTCGTCAACTGATCAGGCAAATTAAAGAATGAAGTTTATTGTTTGAGAATTTGAATAAAAGTCATATCGAAACAACACAATGTGATCACAGTTCTTACTGTCCGCAACTTGTGATTGTAATTTTGCAGCACATGCACTTCAGGACGTAGTGCAGAAACAAATGCGCGATAATCTTGGGACGACAACAACAACCAAGTTAAAAAATCTACGAGATCATTTTCTAATTGAGCTGTTATGGGTTGCCCACATGACACAGCACACGTGTTTACAGAGCTTCCTTGTTGAACTGATATGATTGTCCTTTACGTTATTTCCCGTTTCCTTCCCTTGATTTGATGTTTTATTAGTAATATCAGCGTAATTGCAGCAAACAAGGATTTAAGAATATCCTTTCAACATTTTGGGATTTTCTGTCATTAGAAGCTGTCAAAGCTCGGTCTTTCAAGGTGGTCACCCATCCAAGTACTAACCGAGCCTGACTTTGCTTAACTTCGTTCATGACGCGCCCGCTCTATTAACTAAGTGAAACAACAACAACAACTTTATCAGTGTTCTCTCATTCCAAGCACAGCTCTGCGATGTCATATGAACGCCGCAGCAACGGTTGCTTTTGCTTATGCAACAACAACAATGACAAGTTAGATACCGTCATCAATGACAACACCGAGTGCTACGGAGACAAAACCAAGCGAATAGGTAAAATCAAGATGAATCGACAACGGTGCAGATCCAACATCCAGAAAACCAGTTCAACATTGAGGAGTTGAAGATTCTAGATTATAGTATACGTCTTACATTATGAGTCAATGCTATGACTGTTGGTGCTACCAGTCATCCATGACAACCTGAGCCAGTGTTATCAAATTAATTCTAGAATAGATAAGGATACAGAGCTCTAGTGGCTTACTGAAACAACAGAGGGCGCAACAAGTTTTAGTTCAGAAATTCAAAACAACTTTTTCATCAAGCACTGTTTTAATGGATGAATGGGAAGAACTAACTACAGGTAACCTCGTCAAGAATCAAACATCCTGAAAACTGAAGCTTGTTTGTCTTTACCATAGAAAAATACGGTGAAAAACCTTTTGAGACAGATTTCAGCGGAAATTGAATCATTTTGAATACATTTCAATTAAAATTGAATCTTTCAGGGGGAAAAGGGGGATGGGGGGAATCTGCAAGGTGTCAAACCAAACAACTGGGGAGGGGGGTGGACATAGCATTCTGAATCTACTATTAACGATAGTTTTTGTATTTGCACAAATTTAAGAATAACCTTTCAACAACCTAGGGTTGTCTGCCATTCAAAGCTGTCAACACTCGGTCTTCCAAGTTGATCACTCATCCAAGTGCTAACCGAGCCCGACATTGCTTAACTTCGTTTATGAAATCCTTTAACAAATATTTCAGTAGCAATTGAATCATTCTGGACACATTTTTGTATGGCATTGGCTTTTGCGTGCATCTAATATTACATTTGTCTGTTTTTCTCTTTCACAATTCTGCTGTTTAATTAGTAGTTTTCATTCTATTGTTTGGTTTTGGTTGAGTTGCATGTGTAGTTTGATTTCTCATTGGTTTGAATGAACACATTTCTCTCAGCAGACTTGAGTAAGTATAAAAATACTTCTGGAATACATTTCAATTTAATTTATTGATTCCTTGCGGAACAATTTCAAAGTAAATTGAATCATTCTGTGGGAGGAGGGAAAGAGGGTGAACGCGGCCGGCGAGGGGTCAACCCAAATAATTGGGGCAAATACAGCAAAATTCCAAAATTTTTTTTTATCAGACACTGTTTTAATGGACGATTGTGAAGAACTAACTACAGATAACCTCATCCAGAATCAGATATCCTGAAAATTAAAGTTTTGTTGTTTTTCCTATAGAACAACAATCCGGTGAAAATCCTTTAAGACACATTTCAGCAGAAATTGAATCATTCTGGACACATTTCAAAGTAAACTGAATCATTCTGGACACATTGCAGAGTAAATTGAATGATTCTGGACACATTTTAAAGTAAACTGAATCATTCTGGACACATTACAAAGTAAATTGAATGATTCCGGGGAGGAGGGGGTGAGTGCACTTTGTCTGTAAGGGGTCAAACCAAACAATTTGGGGGGGGGGGGAATGTAGCATTCTGAAGCCTCTGATATTGATAGTTTTTTGCGCCGATTTAAAAATACTCCTCCAATATCATGGGGGCTTTATTCAAAGCTGCCAGCACATGGTCTTGGAATGTTGTCACCCATCCTAGTAGTAACCGTGCTCGACATAGCTTTACTTAGTTTTATGACGCGTCATTGCACCAATAGCGCTAAATCCCGCCACCTGACATCAGCTGCCCATAACTTGACGGGTGAGGAATATATTTACTGTGGAATACATGACGGATAATCAAGCCATCAAGATGACATCGGCTGTCCTTCAACTTACGGACTATTCTGCTTGATTTAGAATATTTCACTGAGAATGAACTACAGCCCCTGTCATATCTCTACCTGTCTAGTCACTAGAGACCTGTGATAAATAGAATGCTTAGAGCCTTAGATTAACGTTGATTTGCCCAAATATTGGATTGACCAATGACCAACAACTTTGTAACGTTCATGATTTCCAAAAATTTCCATTTAGACACACGCAAGCCATGACGGCAGTGTCCTTGCTTAACTTGTACATTTGTGACTTGATCGTTTTTTTCCTTTATTCTACTAGTATTTATTAATCGGTGGTTATAAGCAGTACAGCGTAGTACAGTTCAAAGCAGTCAGGCGGATTAAGAATGATCTTCTAACAACCTGAAGCTCAAATCAAGCCTGTCAGCACCCGGTCTTTCAAGGTGGTCACCCATCCAAGTACTAGCCGAGGCTGACGTGGCTTATCTTCTTTTCTGACGGGCAAGATCTTGTCAATGTACAAAAGCCTGTCCCGTTGATTGAAAATTTGAACTGAAGCAGCTCTAGAGAGCTATCAACAATCAATGCTGCACCTGTATGTAGCAACTTAGACTCTGACGCTTCTCAGTTCAGATCAAGTTTTTCGAAGCTCCGCTCCTCTCAACATATCTACACCACTGAATGAACCGTTATCCTGACCAACTGCCTAAAATCACCCAGAGACCACTGCATGAAGAGTAAGGAAAATCACCTCAATCCAGCAAGTCTTCGGCTCTTAACAGCAAAAGCATACAAGTCGTTGAAAAAATATTCGAATAAGGCTAAATCTGTATAGATAGCTCAACGTGTGGATCGTCTGGTAATACTATGAAATTTAAGTTGATAAAGTAGAGTATCTGAATTTGACTTACAACGAGCCGTTAAGTGCTTGAAATCTCGGACATTCACAGGACTGGTGAATTGGATTGCTGACTATAAACTGTCAACGGTTTAAACAAGAGCTGCTATTAGCCTACTTCATAGTGCGGCTAAAATAAACAAAGCATTTTTTGAGACTGACATGGCACCACTGTCTTTTGGTTTCCGACTTTATTGTCGCCTGAAAAACGTAACTATACTGAATTTCTGTTTGATATAGTTAACAGAATACTTTATTTCATTTCCACAACTATTTCGTTTGCTTACAAATCATTTAATTTGGGATAAAAACTTATGTACTACTGTATATTCCATACCGCTGTACAACTAATTCTACGAAGGATAAATCTATAAAGTTCTTCAGGTTTTCTTAGGATTCAGAGCGTCGACGGAGTCGAGTTAATACCATCAATAGAATGGATTTCATACCGTCAAACAGCACATAACTCTGTCGAAAACACTCCTAAGTAATGATAATTATAACAATAATAACCTCATGGCAGGTGCCCGATCTTCGAGACCGCTTTACAGGTTCATGGCAGGTTATTATTAATCCTTTCCATGATTAATCATATCCAGATATGATAAGTATCATATCATATAAGCGCCACTAATATCCATATAAGCTTACTTTAGCTCATCCATGAAAGCCGTCAAAAAGTTCTAGATATAATACTGGATGATTATTTCACTAAATTGTAAGTTTATTCTTTCTAAAAGACATGGGTGGGAGGGGTTGCCTGATGGAAGGATTAATGGGAGGGGTTAACTGGGAGAGGGGTTAGCCGGAACATCTTCGCATCCAAGGGTTATCCTGATATTCTCTACTCTGCCGGAGGCAGTTATTCCAATAGCTCCACGGTCAGAAATTGATGTGGTATTCAGCTAACAGCTGCCCATAGGAACACGCTCAGCCAATAAACCAGAGATTCTTAACGGATTTTGTATCGAGAGTCTCTATAGCTCTATGTGTAGACCGTCGGGTAACTTCTTGCAGTTTAAACGGCTGTTCCTGAGAGCAAATCGTGACCGAGCGAACAAGAAGATAAATCCTCACACATGATCAAGAGGACCGGTGATGTGGACTTTAAGTTGTCTAATGATTAGAAATGGGACTTCAGAGACAGGGCAGGACAGGAAATAAACTAATGCGGGGTGATGGTGAGGGGGGGGGGGGTGTGGAATATATAAAAAATACAAATGACGATGAAATATACAGTGTGATCTCTTACAGTTTAAAGCTTCATTACAACCCATATCCAACTCTTCCACGACAAAGAATTTCTCCCCCTAGACCAATGGATAAGTGTAAGAGAGAGAGAGAGAGAGAGAGAGAGAGAGAGAGAGAGAGAGAGAGACAGAGACAGAGAGACAGAGACTGAGAGAGAGAGAGAGAGTGAATGAGAGAGACAGAGAGAGAGAGAGAAAGAGGAAGAGTGAGAGAGAGCGAGAGAGACAGAGAGACTGAGAGAGAGAACAGAGGAAGAGTGAGAGAGAGCAAGAGAGGGAGAGAGAGAGAGAGAGAGGGAAGAGAGAAAGAGACAGAGAAAGAGAGAGAGAGAAAGAAACAAAATCATATCATACAGAATTACACACATTTATATTACGTTCAGAGTGTGTTATATATTTTATACACAGTATATGTTGTTTTTTTGTGTGAATGCGAGGTATGGACACAGCTGTTGATAAGGACACTACGAGGTATGGACACAGCTGTTGATAAGGACACTACGAGGTATGGACGCAGCTGTTGATAAGGACACTACGAGGTATGGACACAGCTGTTGATAAGGACACTACGAGGTATGGACACAGCTGTTGATAAGGACACTACGAGGTATGGACACAGCTGTTGATAAGGACACTACGAGGTATGGACACAGCTGTTGATAAGGACACTACGAGGTATGGACACAGCTGTTGATAAGGACACTACGAGGTATGGACACAGCTGTTGATAAGGACACTTCGAGGTATAGACACAGCTATTGATAAGGACACTTCGAGGGATGGACACAGCTATTGATAAGGACACTTCGAGGGATGGACACAGCTATTGATAAGGACACTTCGAGGTATGGACACAGCTATTGATAAGGACACTTCGAGGGATGGACACAGCTATTGATAAGGATATTTCGAGGTATGGACACAGCTATTGATAAGGATATTTCGAGGTATGGACACAGCTATTGATAAGGACATTTCGAGGTATGGACACAGCTATTGATAAGGACACTACGAGGTATGGACACAGCTGTTGATAAGGACACTACGAGGTATGGACACAGCTATTGATAAGGACACTTCGAGGGATGGACACAGCTATTGATAAGGACACTTCGAGGTATGGACACAGCTATTGATAAGGACACTTCGAGGTATGGACACAGCTATTGATAAGGATATTTCGAGGTATGGACACAGCTATTGATAAGGATATTTCGAGGTATGGACACAGCTATTGATAAGGATATTTCGAGGTATGGACACAGCTATTGATAAGGACAATACAATTTCCAGTGCTCTACAAACGACATACCGCTGATAGAAATCCGACCAAATTGATACATTTGACGACCCGACCCAATTGATGGTATCGACGACATGACCTAGTTACACTATTGGCGGCCTGACCTAGTTTATACGACTGCTCAGGATGGGGTCAGATAGCTGAGGATTGGTTAATCCTAGCACGATGTAGAGCGGGTTAGGTTAGAGTGGACAGTTGTTGTTGTTGCTGTTAGTTCAGTAATTCAAGGTGTGGTGGGTTTAGGTACGTTTGGGTTGTGGAAATTGGGGTAGGGTATAGTAGTCTAGTAAAATTTAATATTTTAAAGTTTAATATGGTTGTTCAAACAAGCGTTCAACATTTTTCAATATGGATGATTTGGGGTTGGGTATTGTAAGGTTAATTGTTTGGTTGTGCATGGCTTGGTATAGTTATATTGGGTTGAACATAGTTACGGTTTTATTATTATTGAATTGTTTGTTTTTTACTATTTGTCATATCGCTCATTTGTTCATATCGGCACTGGTTAATTATACAAATGACAGAAATAAACATTTAATCATATAAACAAACAAGCAGCATGAGAACCAGTACTGTAGCAGGAGTGATTGGTGTAGCATAGGATTTTATTGGATTTTCTTACGACGATTTTAATGAATAGGAAAATAAGTGATGGCAGGTGTAAGCGGTGTAAGGGTAAGGTTACGGCTTGTTGGATTAATTTTAAGTTTGGTTGAATTGGTTTAAGGCTGGTTGAATTGGTTTAAGGCTGATTAGATTGGTTTACGGCTGATTGGATTGGTATGAGGCTGGTTGGATTGGTTTACGGCTGATTGGATTGGTTTAAGGCTGATTAGATTGGTTTACGGCTGGTTGGATTGGTTTAAGGCTGGTTGGATTGGTTTAAGGCTGATTGGATTGGTTTAAGGCTGATTAGATTGGTTTAAGGCTGATTCGATTGGTTTAAGGCTGATTGGCTTGGTTTAAGGTTGGTTGGATTGGTTTAAGGTTGGTTGGATTGTTTAGAAGCTGGTTGGATTGGCTTCATTAAATTTAAGTTTTGCTAGTTTTGGTTGATATGGACTGGGTGGTTCGCGCAGAATTGGGTTAGTTTGGGTTGAGTTAGGTAGTGTAGGGAAGAGTAGGATAGGGTAGGATGATGTAGCTAGTTGAACTATATACGATAGGCGGTAAGTAGCCATGACGTGATGGGCCTAGCATTGATTTGGTATTGTCAGACTGGGTTGAGAGTTGTAAGAATGGTACTACGGGGGGGGGGCATAGCTTGTTGAGGAAGACTAAATGAGCCACAGGTAAGGTCTGATTAAACAAAAGGTTTGATAAGATTTCCTTGGATAAGATCAGCATTAACATGTAGAGGAAGCGTAGCAGTTACATTTAATCGAGGGTCAAGTAAGGTCAAATAAACAGATAGACTGACTGCCTAACTGAATGATTTACTGGCTGATTCACTGATTGATTGATCGACTACTGACTAAATAAACGGATTGACTGATCGACTAATTAACTGATTAACTCACTGACGTACTGATTGACTAACTGATTCACAGCTTGATGGATTGATGACTAACTGACTGACTAACTGACTGAACTGACTGACTGACTGACTAACTGACTGAACTGACTGATTGACTCACTGACGGACTAACAACTGACTGACTGATTGGATAACTGACTGACTGACTGACTGACTGCCTCACTGTCAAGACCAAAATTTTAAAATGACTACAATAGTGTTTTTAGTAAATGACAGGATGACAGTAATGGCTCAATGACAATAAAGGCACCGTAACATATTTAGTCAGAGTACAAAAAATACAACAATTGAGATAATAGTCAAATAAGCTTAGGAAGTCCCATTAAAGTACAATACTAGTACAACATGTTGTACAACAATAAATTAAACAACCAGGAGAATGGTACATTGAATGTTTGCAACTACATGTACATTTTACATAATCAACAGATCAGCTGGTTAAATCCCAGACACTCTGATGGTGTCCATTGTGATCAAGAAACAGACGTTAAACTGAGCTATAAAGTTTTGCAAATGTATTTCACTCATAGAAACTAATGAACATAAATTATTAACACACTGAGTCAGCGATGACGTTATGCTGGTAGAGTTGAATGTACTTCAGGTCTTCTTAGATATCCCCTTGTCTCTCTCTCTCTCTCTCTCTGTCTCTCTCTCTCTCTCTCTGCCTCTCTCTGTCTCTCTGCGTCTTTCGGTCTCTGTCTCTGTGTACTGCTTCCACAGTAGCTTTTCAGTCTCCAAAATCAAACAATAATTTAATAATCAATCAATTACTACAAAATCAATCAGTAATTTATTAATCAATCAATCAATCACTAAAAAATCAATCAATCATTTAGTAATCAATCAATCGATCACAAAAATAGTAAATTATATTATAGAATTAATCAGTTACACGAGCAATTAATTTTGCTCAATCAATTAACGGTTAAAACAATGCATTAAAGGTAGAACATTACATTATTATGTATATATACATACACAACTCATGCATGTATATATACATGTACTATGTATATGCAGTATATATATATATATATATATATATATATATATATATATATATATCATAGTGCACTGCCTACTGGCAGATCCATGGTATATAACGCCTCTACTCATCTCTATTTTCCATTTTCCTCTTTATGTCCACATACGAGTTGATCTTTAAATCATCTACAACATTCCTTTTGATATGCCATTATTTTTGGGCGATTCTGCTTACGACGAGGTGGGTCCCCTATATATATATATATATATATATATATATATATATATATATATATATATATATATATAATTTATGGGTAAACAGGATAGTGTTCGCAGGGAACGAGGCCTCTGCCCAGTAAATGATAGTCGAAGCTGAAGAAGGCATAGGGGGACCACCTCATCATAAGCAGATTCCCCCAAGAAGAACGTTATATCAAAGGAATACAATAGATGATTTGAAGTCTAACTAACTAAGGGCTAATTTGTATGTGGACATGAAGAGGAAACCGGAAGATAGAGAGGAGTGGAGGTGTTATATACTATGGACCTGCCAGTAGAAAGTGAAATAGTATAATATATATGTAATTATATATACATATATATATATACATATATATATATATATATATATATATATATATATATATATATGTATATATATATATACATGTATATATATAAAGAGAGAGAGAGAGAGAGAGAGAGAGAGTGTAGCAAGCTAAGCTATTGACAGAGAGGACTAAAAGCTTACTTGAATTCTTTCATTCTAGTCCAGCAGTTCAAAGAGCAAAATCTCCGGTATTCACGGGACCGGTAACATGGATAATTGCCTACAAACTACTAAAGGTCCGTATAAACCAGTAATATTAAAAGTGATAGATATAATCGTGGTTTGTTCGAGGCAATACGCATTTCACTACACTATGTGTATACATGTATAATATGATTGCAGTTGGGAGCACGAGATTCTACATTGACCACACGTGCTGACTTGATGTCCACTCCTAGTAGCCACTAGGCCTTGTGGCCACCAGGTCCAGGCGCTAGGCCTGCCTCTAGCCCGTCAGGCTCAACTGGACTTTGTAACCAGCGCAACGTCTGCAGGCTGCAATTAACTATACAGTGTGTGCAGTCAACTGTGACAGGCGAGCTAGTGAAATATAAAATGCTCTCACTATTTCAATCTCTCTCTCTCTCGCTTTCTCTATCTCTCTCACTCTCTCTCTCTCTCTCTATTTCACTCTCTCTCCATCTCTCTCGTTCTCTCTCTCTCAATCTCTCTCTCTTTCTCGTTCTCTCTCTCGCGTGCTACCTCTCTCTCTTTCTCTCTCACCCTCTTTCTCTCTCCCGCACTCTCTATCTCTCTCTCCCTCTCTCATTTTATATGTTTCTCTCTCTCTCTACACCTCTCCCTCGTTCATTCTCTATCTATATCTCTCTCTCTCGCACTCCATTTCAATCTTTTTCTTTTTCTCTCTCACTGTCTCTCCCCTCTTTCTTCCTCTTAGAAAGGATGACGTCCCTGACATCGTTTTTGGATGAGGAAACGGACGTTAAACTTTTATTATTATTATTATTATTATTATAACAAATTAGAACAAATAAACTCTTATTAATAAAAGTAAACAATACTTACTTTATTTGCTATTATAAAATTCATTTCTTTATTCGTCCAAAAAACAGACAGGATCAAGATGCGTTTCATAATATTATACATATAAACACACATACACACATACACATAAGATCATAAGACAATCAAAATGAATTATAAGAAACTAAAATAGAGTTCCTACTAATTCCAGCACTAGCATTAAACGCTTCATAAATGAAATATCCGCTTCTACCATAAGACACTCTATTATCCAGAACCATCGAACAATTGATAGGCAACCTAAAACAATCACACAGTTTATCTAGTTCCCTCAGCACATGTCTAGTTATTATTATTATTATTATTATTGTTATTATTATTATTATTATTAGTATATTATTATTAGTCAATTGTTATTATTATTATTATTAGTAGTAGTATATTATTATTAGTCAATTGTTATTATTATTATTATTAGTAGTATATTATTATTAGTCAATTGTTATTATTATTATTATTATGCATTCATAATCTCTATCATGTGAAAGTTGAGGAAATAATCATTTAAGCCCGTGTTCTCGTCTACTGTGACCTATGTTGTGATTTATCCTCGATGTTGTCATATGATAATAAAAGTAGTCTCTCTCTTCCTCATGTTCTGCCAGTGGCAGGTCCAAGACACATTTTCATACGCATTGTTTGTTTTCAAGCTCATAAGAGCACTCCATTGATCAGATTGAAGCTTTTCCAAACGCTTAGGCTAAGCATTTATCAAATCTTAATGCGGCCTTCAAGGGGGATATTTGAAATTAATATGGCTTGTGGGGTGGTTTCCCATTCCTTTCCTTAGCTTCCTTCCAGGCCGCCTCTTACGACGCGTGCAGTTCACAGTTGATCTATCCTCTAGATTTCCGGACTCAGCGCAGGGAATGTGTGATATTTTGTGCTGCATTCAATACTAGAGCAAACCATCACTACTTCTATATATACAACTGCGTCAGTACACAATAAATAGATATTAACTTTCCTGGACTTGTTCGCTCTACAAACGTTATTAGTAAAGTTTATTGAGCGAACAAGTTCTATTCGAAAAGTAAACTACTGAATTCGAAAAGTAAGCTAATAGTAAGGTAATTTCTACCTTATTTTTAGTTAACTTTTTGAAATGGACTTGTTCGTAAACTAAAAATAAGGTAATTGCCACCTTATTTTAAGTTTTCTTTTCGAATTCATTGTTAGGTCTTGATTATTTGATTGTCTGGGTAAGTCTATGCCAACTCTATCTCTCTCTCTCTCTCTCTCTCTCTCTCTCTCTCTCTCTCTCTTCAGTTCACTGCTAAGTGGCAGATTCAAGTTACATATTCCTATTAAAAGTCTGTTTTCTCGCTCCATAAGAGCACTCCTTAGATGAAAACGTTAATTCCATCACAAAGTCTATGCCTTATCTATACCTTATGTAGCCTATAGCTTGGGAAAAGTATGGCTTCTTAGGTGGTTTCCCTTTGCCTTCCTCAGTTAGATGGATTACTTACCATTTAATCCTGGGGAAATATTTCATGGTGAAGTGGGTCCCCTCCTGCCATACTCAGCTATAACTATTATCATTGCTTATGTTTACCTTAATTGATTTCATCATTTTAAACTTAAGTTCATCAAAGTTTACATTAAGTTTGTGTTTTATTTGTTGCATGTCTTAGATTGTCTGTGTCGTTTATCTGTACAGGATTATCCATAGGAATATCAAAAGGAATGCTATAGACGATTTAATGATACACTCGTTTGTGGACATGAAGAGTAAGGCGGAAGATAGAGAAGAATGGAGGCGTTATATAACATGGACCTGCCAGTGGACAGTGCACTAAGAGAGAGAAACAGTCTTGTATAACTCTTTATGGTGATATTATTAAATAACTAAATAAATAAGTAAATATTACTTGTAAATGGAGTGTCAGAAAGCTAGATGTTGCTATAGCGATAATGGCCGTGTTCTTTAGACTGGCCAGATATGCCTGAGTGAATTTTCAAGTTAGCGAAATTCTTCAGCTAATAGAGTTAGCTGTGGCATTCATTTGTCGATATTGCCTAGTATTTATATTTCATTTTGCCTTGGGGTCTAATCCTAAGTTAGTTGATGTTTATATTTCCCTTCACTTGCCCTCTGGAGTCGTTGATGGAAAGACCTATGTTATTTGAAATGTAATGTTTTGCAATTTAATATTTAAGCATTAACAAAGTATGGAACGGACTTTTATTTAAGTTTAACTTACCATTTTACGTTAAACTTTTATGTTAGGGTTGTGTTAAAAACTGTAGTTTTGCCCTAGACTCCAGAGGTGGCAAGTCATTTACTTAGGATTGCTGAGGACACAGGTACTGTAAAATATATAAAGTTAAATTAGGACATTGTGTGTAAACCTTGAACCAGACAGAGTAACTATGTACTAATGTGTTTGAGTATTTTAAGTTTCATAGAGTGCTCGTGTAAAGGGGTAAGGACTTACTCGTGTTGGAAAGGGTTACCTGAGGCTCTAGAAAGTATCTTTTAAAAGATAATTTAACAAACCTATGTTTAACGGTACAGGTGAGCTGTTATAGCCACCAGTAGCCTACAGGTTGTTAAGGGTGTACCAAATACTTGAATACTTGTTGTGAACAGTATAGTCATTTCCTGGTCAAGTTTGGAAGGACACTTTATAATTTTGTTTCCCCTCATTTGGTGGAGTGATATGAGATTCTCTTCCGGTTTGTTTTATTAGATATAGGCCTACCTGTGCCTCAGCAGTTCTAGTTGATATTTGTTTCAAGATATATATATATATATTATTTTTACAATTCTTGGTGTATATTATTTTCTGTATAATTATGTACGCATAATTATGGTTTTATTTCTTATTCTTTGCTATTGTTTACATGAACGGTGCTTGATGTCATTGTGAGCCTGAACTGTGTTTGAAACATTTGTCTATATGAACTAAAAATTGGAAACCGTGGACTTAATACTTTATTTAATATTAGCTCTATTTTCTGCCTATTTTTGTGTTCTACTTTATTTTCCTTCTTTCCTCTTTTCTCGCACTTTATTTCTGTTAATTAACATTTTTCTATTCACACGAAGGTTTTAAGTTAACACATTGCTATCGTTACATATGCTAATGTTGACAGTGCTTTTGTGTTGTTCATTAATATTACTATAAAATATTAAAATATTAATTAATAGATAAAATATAAAATATTTTATCTATTAATTAATAGGAAACCAATAATTCAGTACTTCAAAAAAACCATTAAAGCTGAAATTGAACCGTGGTCCACTTCACGTAGAGTTTTAGCTGATAGTTCCTAACTTTATGTCGAAGTGAAATTTATGCTTCGGATACCCATTCCATGACATGGAGTATTATGTAAAAGATCAATACCTCCACGACAATCTCTTTGCGTATCTCTCACGTTGATGATCTCTGTGTAAATACTGATCAATGATCATCTCTTTATATTCTCTGTGACGTCATCATGTAAATACTGATCGATGATCATCTCTTGTTATCCTGTGTGACGTCATCATGTTAACACTGATCAATGATCATCTCTTGTTATCCTCTGTGACGTCATCATGCTAATACTGATCAATGATCATCTCTTGATATCCTCTGTGACGTCATCATGTAAATATTGATCAATGATCATCTCTTGTTATCCTGTGTGACGTCATCATGTAAATATTGATCAATGATCATCTCTTGATATCCTCTGTGACGTCATCATGTAAATACTGATCAATGATCATCGCTTGATATCCTCTGTGACGTTATCATGTAAATATTGATCAATGATTATCTCTTGTTATCCTGTGTGATATCTCCGTGATTCACATAAAATCTCTCTCTAGTGTTGTGTCATATGGCAGGTCCAAAGTACATATTCCTACTCACAGTCTGCGTTCGCGTTCCTTTATGAGCACTCCAGCCATGAACAGGTTAATTCTTTCACTAAGAGTTATGGCTTAACCACATCCTATTACAACATATAGTTAGTGAAAATATGACTTCTGTGGTGGTTTACATTTTTCTCCCTCAGTTCATGCTTAGTCGTCTCTTTCGATATATGAACTTTACGGGTGGTCTATTCTTCAGCGACCTGAGCTTAAAACGGGGAAATGTGTCCAATATAGATGTAATATTTTTTCCGTGTAGCCCCCGATCCACATTGGAAGAGATGAAATGGTGACGTTACTTTTACATAGGCATATAGTATTGTATTTCTTATATTTACAGATACTTTTTTTTGTTCAACGCATTACTTTCACATATCATAGCTTTTCCCATGGGCTTATTTTGGAGACATTCTATAGAATTCTCTTTCTCTTGAAGTCTTTGTTTACTTAGTCGTCGTCGTGTGGCGCTTTGGCGACTGTTTGTGCAAACTCTGCAAGAGACGTCCCAGACATTGCCTTATGGCAAGGATCCTGATGTTAAATTCTGATTGATTGATTGATTGATAGATTGATTCTTGAATGCAGATGTTTCACCCTCTCTTCCGCATGAGAAGATCAAGTATTTTCTTGACATCAGGGCCTTATTTCAAGGTTGCTATAGTTATGTTTTAGAGTTAATTTAGATGTTCTGATCCTATTGTGTATTGTGGGCTTAACCTTCTCTTTGGATTCTACTTCATGAACTAGCTGCGCACTAACATTGCAGGCGGTAGCTGGGAGTTATCTATGTGCAGATTTTGTTTTGTGTTTTGCGCTAGAGTTGATGTTCAGATCCTGCATATATGGCAGGCGTACCCCTCTCATTAGGCCTACCTCGGAGTGCATATAGCATAGCTTTTACTGCACGCCAACATTGCAGTGGGCATCTGCTTAATGTAGCCCTAGTAGAGACTGTAGATGTACTAAAGTGTCTTGCTTTAAAACTGGGAAGAGAAAAATTCTGTAAACAAAGTCATCATCATCATCATCCCCAGCGCCATCGCCATCGTCATCGCCATCGTTATCGCCGCCGCCACAACCACCACCACCACCGCCACCGTCACCACCACCACCATCACCATCACCATCATCATCATCCCTCGAATCCCAGTTTAACCAGAGTCGGGATACGAATAGACTGTCTCAAATCCTCTCTGTCCTACACCACACCACCTGCTAATCTCCTTTTTGAGACTTTTCCATTTGTTTACAATTTTTGTAGCAGTTTCTGCAGCCTAGGAATGCCCTTTCTGACGTTGATATTTATCTTAGTGCTTTAGTCGTCTTCTACGACACGTGCAGTCAGCGGTTGTTCAATTCCTCAAACAAGCCGGACACAACTGGTGAATTAAAATATTAAAAGATTAGAAACAAAGAGTAAAATGAAATCTGTAAATTAATTAATTAATTTTTTACTTTCAAGGATTAAATAATTTTCCTGATTTAAGCAAATCTCTTGTATTTGAAATAGTATAAGCAAAATAGTGTTAATATTATTAAATAAGACATTTAGCTTTACTCTCCATGATAATTCAAAGGTAATTACTCAAGCAGATATAGACTTTTTTTCTGAAACTGTGCCCATCTTTTTCTTTATTTCTTAAATTTAGTTTTACGCTGTTTAATGGAAAATTGAAAGTTTAGCACATCAGCTTGGATTTGATTTTATAATGCTCGATGTTGTCATAGTTGACAGTAAAACCAATTGTATGTGCTCTGCTGTTTTTATCTGACACTCGTGCAGTTAGTTACCAATTGCTTTATCTTTATATCGTAGGTGTTTAAAATTCTGCTGCATGTCTAGTCTCAATTTAATCTCAATTGATCGACATCACGTCATAAATTTAAGGATACTTGTTCAAATGGTTGAAATTAGTGATTAGAATTATCCAAGCTACTTATTGGTAGTACATTTCTTATGGTAAAAATAGCTCATTAAAATTTAAATGGCTCTAACTATTAAAAATTCTGTATAATATATCAAAAAGTACAAGATTAAATGTAAATTTTAAGCACTAGTAGTTTAGATTATTTCAAATTCAGTGCATGTTTAGTCCTACTGCACCTACCAACTCCTGGTATCAGAAAACATACAATTTGCAGTGAGAGTGAAAGCGGACAAGATGTGCGAAGGCATAGATGAAAACTAATTCAATATCTTTGGTGAAAATGACACTAAGTTAAAAAAGTAAGCACTCATTATAGTGAAATGATTGACTATGTTGATATCTATCACTTTTAATACCACATGTTTAAACCGTTAGGCAATTTCGTCCGTTTTCCGTATAACCAGTCCAGTGAATGTCCGAAGTTTTACTCTCAGATCAGCACGGATGGGATTCGAACCCATGAGTGTTCAATTCACTTCAGTATCTGTCACTTAAAATTTCACGACATTACCCCTACGCTATTGTAGTAGATTGGTATCTTACGACGTTTTTAAAACATAAGCCAACGAACGAACTAAAGACTGACAGAAAGGACCCTAAACGAATGTGCATGCCGATTATATACGGTCCTACAGACGCACATAACTACAAGAGCCCAAGCATACATGTAGACTAATAAATAGAACTACAAGCAATGCTACTCATTCAAATTATTTAAGGGAAGTCTCAGGCAAAGGTTATCAATATGCGTAGATTGAACAGTATTCCTTTATCCATATTCGGTACATGGTGAGATATTGAGCGCAGGAGACAAACTAAGTAGGCGTAGGCCTACATATTTACTGACATGTTCCCCTATAACTCTTAACAAAGGCAAAGGTTCCCCAAAGCCTTTATTTCTGGAGGGAACCATATCATTAATATCCACCCAGTCATGACTCTGGGGTCATATCCCCCGCCACATCCTCCTCCATTGGATGAGCCCATGAACAGCTGTTGCGCTCTATTAAGCTATCTCGCCTGCCACCAGCTCATATCTGCTCACAGTCATTGAGCATACGCTCAATTCAGTTTATGTCTCGCTAGAGAAAGAGTGCACTCGCGTTTTGTAACCTACAAGCCAGAGCTGAAGATCTATTGCGGTTATGTACGGTTTTTTGCAGCTATCAACAAACTAAGGCACTAAAGTATTTTCATAATAAAAAATTATTTTCAAAATAACAAATACTATTTTATTTACAATTTTCAAAATTTTTATAGAGTATTTTCAAAAGTATTATCGAAATACTGTTACAAAGTATTTTGAAGTATTTTCAAAATAGGGCCTACCTTTTTAAATATTAGTTTTTAAATTTTTGTTTGAAATATAGGTGACTTAAAATTTGTTCATCAAATCTGAAAACCTAAAGCGAATGAAAGTTTACTAGGCCTATTTATATCTATGAACTTGCTTTTATTTTTGATTGTTTAGCAGGCACATGTAGGCCTCTAATATGTATAGTCTATTTCTAATATATTGAAATTAAATAACATTCCTCTTAATTAATCATACATTGGCCATACACGATCAGATTTCCCGTCAAACTTATCTATTCAGATTACACAGTTAGGCCTATACTTACTAGTTAGTTATTTTTAATGAATTATTAGCCTAATTTAAATAAATTTTGAAATAGCGTCTTACATCTATGTTAGTTTGATTTAAGGTATAATCTGCTGGTCAAACTATAGGCCTAAATAATGGAATAATTAGTTTTCTCTAGGAAAAAGCAATGACTTCAAAGTAAATAAATGAAATTTTTAATTTAATAAATTCTGAAAGACCTTAAAATTTAAAATTTGTTAAATGTTAACAATATTTCATAAATATTTTACTTTTTTAATACTTCATTTTAAAATTTTAATATTTTAACCAACTATATTTGCATACTATAATGTCATTTGTGCGCATCATTGCCTAACAATCTTTTTAAAAAAGTATTTTAGAAAAGTATTTTCAAAAGTATTTTCAAAATACTAATTTATTTTCTATTTTCAAAATACATTTTAAAAGTATTTTATTTTATTATTTTACAAATACTTTTTTCCAAATACTTTGAAAGTGTTTTTTTCAAAAATATTTTGAAAATACTTTTCAAAAGTATTTTGAAAATATTTTTCAAGAGTATTTTGCCCATCACTGACTTATATGTATACGTGTACCACATATATTGTTCTTGTGTACATACCATATAGCCTAGTGTGAGCGCATACTGCTTACAGACTGACAGCAGTTACTGATATTGTGACCTATTCCATAGCAACACGATATCTATCGTTGACTCCAATACGGTAGGTTAGCTCTTTCATAAAATAATTTAACAAATGCACTTTTATTCATTCTATTGAACATAATTACGATGATGATGAACGATGATACTGATGTTGATGTATGCAAACATCATGATATTTTCAGACCAAACCCTGTTAGTTTTAAATATTAATTTGATTCAACGATCAAATTTAGGGAATAAATTTGAACTTTGTTGTTTTAATTTTGTTATTTGATTCAAATGTAGTTTTCTCCGAAGTAAAAATAGACTTAAAACTTTTTTTATACCACGCACGAGTTTTTCACCTACTGTTTGTATTAATGAGAAACTAAACATCGAGATCACAAATTACAGCAAATTTCTGATCAGGGGCGGATCCAGGAATTTTTGAAGGGGGGGTTAATTGTTTTTGAGAGTGTACACATTTTTTGCTTACATTTTCCCCCGCCTTCTTCGGGACATGTGCACAACCATAAAAAATGCTGTAGGGGAGGGGGGGGCTCAAAATCTTTTCACTATACTGCGCTCGACTCCTAGAGTGAGTGTTTCCCCATAGTTTACCCCCCCCCCCCCTCCATATAGGCCTACATGTGCTGACGTTGTATTCGTATGTCCACTTTCTAGTTTGAAATTCACTTTCACATTTGAACTTAAGGTGTTTTCACGAAATTTCTAATTCAAAGTTAAACTGCACAAATATTACGAATTCGAAGTTACAACATTAAAATGTGCAAAAGTGTATTGTACTGCCAGAAGGCAGTGTAGGCCTACTATATATATATATATATATATATATATATATATATATATATATATATATATATATATATATATATATATATTCATAGATTAGTACTGATATTAAACAGAAGTTAAGAATTCTTAGTTTAATCTCAAGCTAGAAATCATGTCTTCCTAAGATTTTTTGCAACTTGCTAAATGTTATTGGTACTAGAGCAATTTCTTCTTTTAATTTCTGATTCTTATACTCCTGCTTTCAGTTCGCCTCCAAATAATCAAACTTCCTTGTATTTTCAATCTCTTTTTCTTGCAGTGTAACTCTTTTCAAACCTTTCCATTCTTTGGTATTGGCAACAGTGTGGTTTTGCTTTGATTAATTTTCAAACCAAACTTTCCACTTTCTTCAGTCATGTCCTCCAATAGCTCCATTACGTCAGCCATTGTTCATTCTGCGTGTAGTAGTGCCATTGAATTGGCAGTAGTAAGCGAAACTGTGACAGATGAATCTAACAATGGCCGCATTGAATAGTATTAATAGTACTCTAGTCGCTATGACCTACAACTGTCACGGTTTTAATCAAGGCAAAATGCTTTTAAATTCATTGTGCAATTTTAACAATAATTCAATAACACCAGATATAATATTCTTACAAGAACTGTGGCTTACTCCTGACAATATGCACAAAATTGAGAAATTGTCGGACAATTATATGTTTTACGGGATCTCCGCTATGGAACATAAGGTCTCCTCGTCTCTTTTAATTGGGCGCCCAAGTGGGGGAGTAGGAGTGCTAATTAAACTTGATTTAGTTAAATTTATAAAATGCACTAAAGCGTGTGAGAGATTTGTTTGTATTGTACTTGGTAAAACTTTATTTGTAAATGTTTATTTGCCAAATATTAAAACGGAATCCGATAGAGAAATATTTAACGATACCCTGGCTGAAATTGAAATTGCAATTCAGGAGTTTAATGATTGCAATGTTGTTTTAGGAGGCGATTTAAATCTAAATCTCGTAAGCGGAAAAAATGACTGGTCTGTAACTGCGTTTAAACTGTTTATGTCTCAAAGTGATTTGCTATTATGCGATAACTTTTTATCTAACGCTGATTCATTGGATTACACATTTTCCAATGAAGCAGCTGGCACATATAGCTTAATAGACTACTTCATTATTAGTAGGAATCTTTATGTAAGTGTTCAAGATAGCAATATCATTGATAGTCCTTTAAATATGTCAGATCATAATCCTGTCTTATTAACTATCAGTGATTGTATTGACCTGACTAAAGTGACATCAGCAACGGACAACTTCGTTCAGGAGCAGAGTAAGCCTAAGGTTAATCGCTCTCATAATGTTTTGCGTTGGGACCACAGCGATTTGAAATTGTACTATGATTCTACGTATGCATTGTTTTCACCATTATGGCATAATATGAAACATTTTACCGCATCGTGTGCACGTGCTAGTCATGTTTCAAACAATGAAATTATAGAACACTTTTATGAAACCATAATTTTATGTTTAAATAAAGCAGCCGCTGAAAATGTTAAGGTAAAAAAATCAATTTTTACAAATATTGGTGGGATACCGAAGGTAATACCTTTAAAGAAAAATTATTCAGACTCACAGTGTGTGGAAAGAATCAGGACGTCCCAAATCTGGAGATATCTATATAGCTAAAGCGAAGGCTAAACGTGAATATAGATCATTCTTAGCTAATAAAATAAAAACTGAAAGAAGTCAGCTCTCTAACTCACTGCATGAGGCCCTCTTAAATAAAGATAATAACACTTTTTGGCACGTTTGGAATGCAAAGTTTGGCGCTTCTAAGGCTAAATGTTGCACTTTAATTAATAACATTAATGATAGTAATTTAATTGCTAATAATTTCGCGGAATTTTTTTCAATATTGTACAACGAAAATTCAGGTGATTTGGGTGATAATTTTGAAGAAAGATTTTCCAACTATATTGGCGATAATCTGGATATAAAATTTGAAGTTGCTACCGTTGATGATGTTATAAACAAGTTGAAGAAAGGCAAAGCCTCTGGAATGGACAATATTACATGTGAACATCTTCAATATGCTCATCCTATTGTTTGCAGTTTGCATCACTATGTTTTTTAACTTACTTGTGGCATTAAAGTATGTTCCTGCTGCTTTTGGGGAGGGGAAAATTATTCCGATTCCTAAGGGTGATAGGAAATGTGATAATGTTAAAATTAAAAATTATAGAGGAATAACAATCAGTTGCTTGCTGTCCAAGATATTTGAAAGTTGTATATTACGTTATGTAGGCAATTATTTCCTGACATCCGTTCGTCAATTTGGTTTTAAACAAAAAGTGGGATGTAGTAACGCAATTTATTCTTTAAGAAAAACTATTGAATATTTCACAACTAAAAGCTCTACTGTAAATATTTGTTCGTTAGATGTATCAAAGGCATTTTATAAAATTAATTTCAAAATGCTATTCTGCAAATTTATGAACAGAAAATTACCAAGAGTTCTAATTGAACTATTGTTAAATTGGTACGGCAAATTAAATTCACGTGTTAAGTGGAATGATGCTGTATCAAGTAGTTTTCTCGTTACTTCGGGAGTAAGACAGGGCGGCATTTTATCTCCAATTTTGTTTGCTGTATGTGTCGATGATATGCTAGTTAAGCTTGAAAAATCCAAAATTGGTTGTTTCGTATCTTCTCTGTGCTCCAATTCATATATGTATGCGGACGATTTAATATTATTATCGTTGACTGTTACAGATTTACAGTCCCTAGTTGAAATCAGCACAAATGAATTAACTAATGTAGGTTTAAGTGTTAATGCAGTAAGACATTCTGCATTAGAATTGGTCCTTGACATAATGTTAAGCCATTAATATGATAATTGATAACAGAAGCATAGAGTGGGCTAATGAAATACGTTATTTGGGATTAGTTTTGGTGTCATCAAAAAGTTTCAAAATTAATATTCAAAATCGTAAACATAAATTTTTTAGGGCACTTAACGCTATCTTCAGCAAAATTGGGGGCAACGCTGCACCTTCTGTAGTTATCTCACTTGTTGAATCATATTGTGTACCCATTTTGCTGTATGGTTCTGAATGTGTAGAATTGGCAAAGTCTCTGATTCAGAGCCTAGAAAATGCTTATTCTCAATTGTTTTGCAAGTTATTTCGTACATTCGATAAGAAAACAATTAATCAGTGTCAGTTTTTTTCGGGTCAATTGACGATTGAACTAAAGATTGCTAATGGAAGATTTAATTTTTTGAGGAAATTGTGTCTTTCTGATACCTCTTGTAAATACTTTAATTGTTTTAATGGAGAGTTGTTGCCATTGATTAATAAATACTGCGTCAACGTAATTAATGGGCCTAACTGTACCTTGCCAGTGAGCTTACAAGTTGAGAGACTTGACTTTAAGTCGTTATTGCGAAACTACTTTGAACGTTCGCTAGAAATTAATTAAGGTTTAGTTATTCATTTTTAGTTTATTGATTGAGTGTATGCTTGTGTCTATTTTTTTCAGCACTACGTATGTATTTACTTGTATGATTGTATTGTAGTTTGTTTCTTGTCTTGCTACCTGAATGGTGAAATAAAAGCTATATATATTACTCCTACTAGGCTCTGCATGTGTTTATAATTTTTTAAATTATTTCTTCCTGGGTGGTCGCCCGCAGGGTGCTAGCCCAGGTCGATGTTAAGCTACATCGACCTGGGTTGGTGCTTTGTTGGTGACCACCTTGAAGGGTTGAGTGTTGGCAGCTTAGGAAGGAAAAATTGCCAGTGTGATGGAAGGTTGTTCTTAGGTCCGCGCCGGCTGCAGTTGATGCGCCATCAAAAGAAAGGATTACTATTAACCATGGAGAGGAAGGAGGAAATGAGTCTTAAACTAGCATATGTGCATACTGACCCAGTGTGCCGTTATGTTATATATATATATATATATATATATATATATATATATATATATATATATATATATATATATATGCTGCAGAAGATAAGAGATAGTCTGAATGATATGGTATTGAAATGTAACATGAAGATTAACATCAAAAAGACCAAAGTGATGAGAGTGTCTCATAAAAAATGTGAAGTTAATATCACAATAAATTGCAAGAAATTGGAACAGATAAGGAATTTCAAATATTCGGGTCATAGGGCCTACTATAACCGATTATGGAATTGTGAGACTGAAATATGCAGTGTGATTGCACAAGTAAAAGAGGCCTTCGGTAATAGGAAAAAGACTTTCAACAAAAAGTCTAAAGAAAGATACAAAGATAAAGATAGTGAAATCTTCGGTTTGGACCACGCTATTGTATGGATATAAAACATGGACCTTAAGGAAGGAAGATATTAGGAAACTGGAGGCATTGGAAATGTGGATTTCGGAGAATAATGGAGAGG
This sequence comes from Enchytraeus crypticus, assembly GCA_905160935.1. Taxonomy (NCBI): domain Eukaryota; kingdom Metazoa; phylum Annelida; class Clitellata; order Enchytraeida; family Enchytraeidae; genus Enchytraeus; species Enchytraeus crypticus. Next base: position 650,457 of record CAJHZI010000493.1, on the reverse strand, counting down.
ATTAGCTGGACTCAAAAGGTTACAAATGGGGAAGTTCTGGAGAGAGTTGGTACAGATAGACAGTTGATAAATGTATTAAGAAATAGGAAGAAGAGTTCTATAGGATACATTATAAGGTGGAAAGTCTACTAAGAGAGGTCACAGAAGGTAGAATGGAAGGAAAACGAGGCAGAGGTAGGCCGAGATTAGGTATGTTAGATGATTTAAAGAATCACTCGTATGTAAACATGAAGAGGAAGGCGGAAGACAGAGAAGAGTGGAGGCGTTATATACCATAGACCTGCTAGTAGGTAGTGCACCAAGATATATAAGTATACTGTATATATAAATTATATATAAAAAAATTATATATATATATATATAAATTATATATATATATACATATACATATATATTATATATAGATATATATATATATATATATATATATATATATATATATATATATATATATATACAGTCATGGCCAAAAGTTTAGCACCGATTAGATAAATACACTAAACTTGCCATACATTAATCTGTAGCGCCAGACGTGCTAAAAGTAAAGCCACTACTGTTTATGTTTATTAAATGTCAATGTACTACATCCATATTTTCACTAGTCTCAGTATCTAGTGTGCCTTCCTTTGTTTGCAATGACTGCTTTAATCCGGTCAGGCATGGAATGCACAAGATTGCGACAGTACTCGGGTGTTATTTCGCTAGTCCGCACTCGCTTAATTGCTTTAATAAGTTCTTGTTCAGATGACGGATTCATTGCTGCTACCTTCTGTTTCATGCAAACCCACAGTTTTTCAATAGGATTGAGATCTGAGCTGGACCCAGGCCAAGGTCCAAGGACCTCCACACCTTGTTCTGTGAGCCAGTTGGTAACAATGGCTGACGGATGGCAGGGCGCTCTATCATGCTGAAATATTGAACAGTTAAGCAATTCCATGTTTAACAATAGTTTATCTTGCAAAACTGATAGATATTTGTGTCCGTTGATCGAAGTATTTTTCGGCATAAACCATAGGCCACCTCTACCAGTTCCTGAGAAGCTCCACAGACCATTATTGTTGGTGCTTGCCGCACAGACGGTATCACATAGCGGGTGTTATACCGTTGATTTGCTGGACGCCGCACGTTTCTGATGTAGGATCTGAACTGCGAGAACGTTGATTCGTCCGAAAAGAGAGCTTTCGTCCAATTATCACACGTCCAGTGACGGTAGATTCTACAGAACCTCAGGCGATCCTTGATATTCTTGGCGGTCAGGCGAGGTTTCCTTGCTGGGCGTCGCGATGGTCGGTTGAATTCAGTTAGAAGACGTCTTCTCACAGTCCTGCCACTTACTGCTGATCGTGCTTGAGAAGCAATTTACGCTGATGACCAGGTTGAATGCGCTGTAGCAACACGTCGGACTTTTCTGTCAGTGCGAGGCGAGGTGATGCGCGGACGTCCAGACCTTCTGCGAGACTTATAGCACCTCAGTTCATTCATTCTCGCTATAGCTCGAGTCACTCTCGACTTGGCTATGTGTTAACGTCTAGCTACCTCACTATGAGACCTGTTCTGCTCATGCAGTACCACAATTTGTGCACGCTTTATAGGAGAAGTTTCTTTGGATTTTCCCATTGTGCTGATACAATTTCAAATCTATTACCTTATGAGTATAATATTGTATGCAAAATGTCAAAAACTAAGTTGTTTTGCTACTACAAGGGAATTCTAGTGATAATTCAATAAATGGCTTAACTCCTGTCCTATACTGTGAACTATTCAAGTCGATTTATCAAATGACCAGTAGGAGAGAGATACATACATAAGCTGGGCTGCCAAAAGAGGGCGTAAGTACCAAATAGTGAACCAGAGTTCAGTTACGTAACAGACAATAACTTCCTAACAACCAACAAGTTACTTGACGGTCACTGGTGAAGTCTACGGCTACGCTTGAACAGTCTCTGGCTGGACGTCTGCAAACTGGAATATTTACCTTGCCTGGTTCACAGAGGGTGTATCATGCCAGACACTAATCACTCAAGCAAGTAATCATTGTATTAATCAAACAAGTGTATTTAGTAACAAGTGACAGACCAGCATCTTGTTTCTAGTGATTGACCGATTTTCACTTGGGAAATATTGTTACTAAGGCACATTATACAAATTTTTAGTGAATAATGCTCATCGGTGCTAAACTTTTGGCCATGACTGTATATTATATATATATATGTGTGTGTGTGTGTGTGTGTGTGTGTGTACATGTATACATGTATACTGTATCTTAAATGTATACGAACAATGAACAATGAATACTAATGAATATTAATGAACATGTATACACATACTTCAAAATAAATACATAAAAATGGAACCTACGTATAAATATGCGTACCTGAATTGCACATGTTATCATCCAATCAAGGTATGATCTAATCTAAGCAAATATGAACTATTGCTTTCACACATAATGGTAACATTTTCACAACACTATACTAGCCACTCGCTTAGTAAAACTTGTGTAAAAGTATATATCCAAAACTGAATGCCAGGCCAGATTTAATCCAACAATTTAGACTACTTTACACTCTCAGCACCTTGGCTTAAAATAACGCTGCAGTCAGTTGAATGCCTTCAATACTACACGTACAGGCATCTACTCTGATCATGCCTTAATGAGGGTAAACTGGGCAACGTTTCACTGAAGTCTGTAGGGATTAACTAACATCGGAATTTGACAGGGTGTTGTATCTACAGACACGCTGATATAAGACAGAACGTTTTTGACGTGTTATTAATTTAAAATATAAGCGGACACGCTGTCAGCTTATACTCAATTCGTTTTGAAATAAAGATCATTGATCTTCAATGAACTTTATTTCTACTTTCTTTTAATTTTATTTTAGCCAATTCATTTTTAAATTATACCCTAGATTGCTTATTCGATTGCATTCGCATGCCTATTACTGTTACGCCTACATATCTTAGCCTTAAGTTTTAAAATTTTCACTTAAAGTTTACAATGTTTCTCAATTATTTTGCGTTTTACTTGTTGCTTGTGTTAGATTGGCTGTAATATTTGTGGACTGTAGCCTACAATGTTTTAAGACCCTTTTTGAAAACTTACTAAAATAAATTAAATTAAATTAAATTAAAATTTTATGACGATATACGCAAAAATAAAATAAAAGAAAAATTTCATGACGATATACTCGAAGAGATCATGCTTCATATAAAAATATGAAAAGAGGTCGAAACTCGAAAACACGTTAGAAGTAGTCAAGTAGTTGAAAATTGAAATACACTTTCAAGTACGGTAGCTCTCAATGAGAAAAAGGCTCACATGTTCTCCTTCCGTATTAATTTTTCAGTACATTTCCCCCATCCGGTTATTTTCATTAAATGCTTAATAGTGTTTAGGTGACATAATTTCATAGTTTCATTAGTCTCTGTCTCAAGTGGTCTGCTCTTGGTCTTGGTCTCTATTGGTCAGGTCATGGGCTTGGTCTCGTGGTTTTGGACTTTACTACAAGTATGTTTAAAAGTTCAATAAATAGAGCGCTTAGTATGTGATGAGAATGAGATAAAAACTACAAATGTGCTCTACAGATTTGTATATAAAATCTTCTTAGCGTATAACGCACTCGTTCAACCATAGCTTACCGGTTTCCTAGATAGCCTACTAGTCGAAGAGGAGTATGACTTTCAATGTCTCCTTCACCTTGAAGTGACTGAATATCTTAATCTCTGACTCTCTTTAGGATTTCTGCTGTTGCTGTTTCATGACGGATTTGAGGTGGCGGGATGTGACTAAGGACTGGGAGTCACTGTACCCCTGTGGGAGTCACTGTACCTCTGTGAGAGCCACTGTACCTCTGTGGGAGCCACTGTACCTCTGTGAGACGCAGGGTGCCTGACACGAGGCGCATTGTCTTGTTCAGTTCTACATCTACAGACGTGAATTTAGAATTATACCTGTGCATTTAAAGAACAGAAATTTCGCTCTCTCGCTCTTCGTAGGTTCATATTTTTGTCACACAATGTGCGCGTGTAATTAATATTTCAGACTCTCCAAAATATGTAACTGTAGCTTGGCTAACTGGTTTCAGGTCTCTCTCTTGTGTTTTGCCGGATGGCAGGTCCAAGGTATATATTAATGCATAGAGTTTACTTTCGAGATCTGTTTTAAGCTCTCCTTAGATAAGAAAATTAATTTCATCATAAAAGGATATACCTTATGCATACCGCATGCAGATTATTGCTTGGGAAATACAGTATATGGCTTCTGAGGTAGTTTCACTTTATCTTGCTCAGTTTTAGCTTTGTCATCACTTGTGATACGTTCATACGATTCATTCTTAAATTTCCCGGACACTACACGGATTAAGGTAAATTCATAGTTATACTTTTTTTCTGGGAGTAATTAAGAGATTGGGTGATATAATTACTAGGGGTCACTTTGTGGAAACTGTAGTAGTCTCTACAACCCTCTTCCTCCACTGACCTCGAGAATTATAATACATTATAGGAATAAAGAGTAATATTTAAGTGTATTTATAATTTTAAAGCGCCGTCTAATGCTAATTGCCACTGTAACTCTGAATGGCTGGCGAAGGTCATGTAGCCACAATTGGGATCCATCATAGAGATATACACATCGCAATTCACAAATTTGTAGTTGGACATCTAATATAGTGAAATAAAAATTTTTTTACTTTTCAGATATTATGTAATCCTTATATACGAAACTCTTCAGTCAACTAATTGAACTAATGTCGCACGGTGCAGACGCTGAGGAGATAACTCTGATGAGCTGTATAGAAGAAGGAAAAGAGGAATTAGCGATATCTCAGATGAAGAGAGGACTTTCAGCTGAACAATATGTTACAAGTGAGGGCTGTACAGCGCTGATGAAGGCTGTTGAATGTAATAGCTCTGCTGAATTAGCGCGAGCAGTGCTTCAACATGGCAGATCATGTAACGTTGACAAGAGGAACAATCGTGGTCACACAGCTCTCATGTTAGCTGCTGAGAGAGGTAACAATGATGTCATGAGGACACTGATAGAATCTGGAGCTGATGTTAACGCTAGAGATACTAAGTACGGAAAGTCAGTGCTATTGTATGCTTCTTCTTCTTGGAATTGCAACACTGACATCATGAGGACACTGATAGAATCTGGAGCTGATGTTAATGCTAGAGATACTAGGAGCGGCGGAAAGACAGCGCTGATGTATGCTGTTGAGAGTTGTAACAATGACGTCATGAGGACACTGGTAGAATCTGCAGCTGATGTTAATGCTAGAGATACTATGAGTGGAAAGACAGCGCTGATGTATGCTGCTAAGAGAGGTGACAATGATGTCATGAGGACACTGATAGAATCTGGAGCTGATGTTAACGCTAGAGATACTAAGTACGGAAAGTCAGTGCTATTGTATGCTTCTTCTTCTTGGAATTGCACCACTGACATCATGAGGACACTGATAGAATCTGGAGCTGATGTTAATGCTAGAGATACTAGGAGCGGCGGAAAGACAGCGCTGATGTATGCTGTTGAGAGTTGTAACAATGACGTCATGAGGACACTGGTAGAATCTGCAGCTGATGTTAATGCTAGAGATACTATGAGCGGAAAGACAGCGCTGATGTATGCTGCTAAGAGAGGTGACAATGATGTCATGAGGACACTGATAGAATCTGGAGCTGATGTTAACGCTAGAGATACTAAGTACGGAAAGTCAGTGCTATTGTATGCTTCTTCTTCTTGGAATTGCAACACTGACATCATGAAGACACTGATAGAATCTGGAGCTGATGTTAATGCTAGAGATACTAGGAGCGGCGGAAAGACAGCGCTGATGTATGCTGCTGAGAGAGGTAACAATGAAGTCATGAGAATACTGATAGAATCTGGAGCTGATGTTAATGCTAGAGATACTAAGTACGGAAAGTCAGTGCTATTGTATGCTTCTTCTTCTTGGAATTGCAACACTGACATCATGAGGACACTGATAGAATCTGGAGCTGATGTTAATGCTAGAGATACTAGGAGCGGCGGAAAGACAGCGCTGATGTATGCTGTTGAGAGTTGTAACAATGACGTCATGAGGACACTGGTAGAATCTGCAGCTGATGTTAATGCTAGAGATACTATGAGCGGAAAGACAGCGCTGATGTATGCTGCTAAGAGAGGTGACAATGATGTCATGAGGACACTGATAGAATCTGGAGCTGATGTTAACGCTAGAGATACTAAGTACGGAAAGTCAGTGCTATTGTATGCTTCTTCTTCTTGGAATTGCAACACTGACATCATGAAGACACTGATAGAATCTGGAGCTGATGTTAATGCTAGAGATACTAGGAGCGGCGGAAAGACAGCGCTGATGTATGCTGCTGAGAGAGGTAACAATGACATGAGGACTGATAGTAGCTGATGTTAATGCTAGAGTAGACATTGTATGCTGCTTCTCATGAGGACACTGATAGAATCTGGAGCTGATGTTAATGCTAGAGATGACAGCGCTGATGTATGCTGCATGTCACTGATAGAACTGATGTTAATGCTAGAGATAAAAAGACAGCGCTGATGTATGCTGCTAAGTGACAATGATTCATGAGACACTGATAGTCTGAGCTGATGTTAACGCTAGAGATACTACGGAGTCAGCATTGTATGCTTCTTCTCTTGGAATTGCAACACTGACTCATGAAGACACTGATAGATCTGGAGCTGATGTTAATGCTAGAGATACTAGGAGCGGCGGAAAGACAGCGCTGATGTATGCTGCTGAGAGAGGTAACAATGAAGTCATGAGAATACTGATAGAATCTGGAGCTGATGTTAATGCTAGAGATACTAAGTACGGAAAGTCAGTGCTATTGTATGCTTCTTCTTCTTGGAATTGCAACACTGACATCATGGACACTGATAGAATCTGGAGCTGATGTTAATGCTAGAGATACTAGGAGCGGCGGAAAGACAGCGCTGATGTATGCTGTTGAGAGTTGTAACAATGACGTCATGAGGACACTGGTAGAATCTGCAGCTGATGTTAATGCTAGAGATACTATGAGCGGAAAGACAGCGCTGATGTATGCTGCTAAGAGAGGTGACAATGATGTCATGAGGACACTGATAGAATCTGGAGCTGATGTTAATGCTAGAGATACTGAGGACGGAAACACAGCGCTGATGTATGCTGCTTGGATAGGCAACAATGACGTCATGAGGACACTGATAGAATCTGGAGCTGATGTTAATGCTAGAGATACTGAGAACGGAATGACAGCGCTGATGTATGCTGCAAAGAGAGGTGACAATGATGTCATGAGGACACTGATAGAATCTGGAGCTGATGTTAATGCTAGAGATACTAGGAGCGGCGGAAAGACAGCGCTGATGTGTGCTGCTGAGAGTTGTAACAATGATGTCATGAGGACACTGATAGAATCTGGAGCTGATGTTAACGCTAGAGATACTAAGTACGGAAAGTCAGTGCTATTGTATGCTTCTTCTTCTTGGAATTGCAACACTGACATCATGAAGACACTGATAGAATCTGGAGCTGATGTTAATGCTAGAGATACTAGGAGCGGCGGAAAGACAGCGCTGATGTATGCTGTTGCGAGTTGTAACAATGACGTCATGAGGACACTGGTAGAATCTGGAGCTGATGTTAATGCTAGAGATACTATGAGCGGAATGACAGCGCTGATGTATGCTGCTTGGATAGGCAACAATGACGTCATGAGGACACTGATAGAATCTGGAGCTGATGTTAATGCTAGAGATACTGAGAACGGAATGACAGCGCTGATGTATGCTGCAAAGATAGGTGACAATGATGTCATGAGGACACTGATAGAATCTGGAGCTGATGTTAATGCTAGAGATACTAGGAGCGGCGGAAAGACAGCGCTGATGTATGCTGCAAAGATAGGTGACAATGATGTCATGAGGACACTGATAGAATCTGGAGCAGATGTTAATGCTAGAGATACTGAGAACGGAATGACAGCGCTGATGTATGCTGCTGACAGAGGTAACACTGTGTATGATGTAGGGATTGATAACACTGACATCGTTAAGATGTTGTTAGATGCTGGTGCTGATGTCAATGCTAGAAACAAGAACGATGATACGGCGCTGGTATTAGCTACTCAACACATTAACATTAAAACATTCCAATTATTACATCAAAGACTCTCTGAAGCAGATGCAGAACAAAACAGATCTGTCCGAACCACAATCATGCTAATCAACGAGCTTTCTGAGTCTGACTTCATCGATAATATTCTTAAACTTAAAATGAACAACATTAAGGATGACTCAGAGAGTAACACCTCTTTAGCAGAAATCTCATTAGAAAAATTAAATGTATCTAATAAAAGTGATAATTATGATTTCATAGCATACGACTTGTCTGCGAATGAATGGTTAGACAGGACTAGTTACTCTCTTGCTGGATGTTCTAATGGAGAGTTTCAAGATGAAGCAATAAATTTAATCTTAAAAATATGTTTTAGCCAACAAGAGAATACTCGAAGGTTCAACCACTCTAATAGTATATGTTGGGAGGATATAATATATGACAGACTATTGGACAGAAGTAAATTCAAAATACTGATAAATATTCCTAAGGGTTCAGTGTATAACTCTACTCAAGTACATTTAAGAGAACACTACAGAAAAGAGCAAGTAAGAAATCGTAACAAGCCGTTTTCGTCGTGTTCAGGTAAAGATCGATTTTTTACTATGACAGCTGTGTGGATCATTGATGATACAGGTGATGTTGAGGCAGAAAAAGGTATTGATAATGTAGTCGTTTCAAGAAATGGCAGTTCAAATGAAATTGAATCCTTAGTAATATCGGATAGTGAAGGCAATAAAGCAATAGTTACTATTAAAAGAGACCGTTCCACATTGATGAAAAGGATTCAATTTGAATTTATCAAACTTTCCGGTAGCAAAGAGACACTCTTTGTGTATGCCTTAATGCTGCCTCTAGGAGCTTTCAATGTAAATGTAGATCGACCGGGTATTTCTGAAATAACTAAATATTTTCAAAGAAAACTTAATTCAAGATATCATGAATTCGCTGACATTCTGTGTAAATATTCTGAAGACATACATTATAATAAATGTATATTAGACACAATATTAAATAGACCGACTGAGTGGTATTCTGAAAGTTCCTTTGGCCTGTCTCAACGTCTTGAACTTCTTATACGACACGGAATAAATTTAAACAACTGCTCAAAGGCATCTATTCTGGAAGAAGTATTGGATAGGATTCATGGTTTGAAAAATATTGAGGAGATGTTGTATATTTTGATAAATGATTTCAGAACTCACTTGTATCTGACTAATCAGCAACGTGTCCGCATACTTGGTAAACTCGTAGGTATGCACTTGTGTGGATACTATTCGTACCCTACTTATGACTTGCCATCTGATGCAGCGAACTTATTGAAACAACATGTGGATTTTTCGACCATTCTAAAACTAGATCCGCAAATATTTGAATATCAGAACTTTTGCTTGAAATGCACGGCTAAATTAAAGAAATTTAACCTGTCAATACCCGAATCATGCAAAGTTTGTGTACTACTGAAATCAAATGATATTTATTATTGTCCAAAAACGTCTAAGCACGAAGAAAAGACTCACCAAGAGCATAATTATGAATGTTCAGAGATTTTCAGAGTTTCCTGCATGATTAAATATCTGGTCAAAATTTCTGAGAATACTAAAAAATGCGAACATAGTGTACACTATGAAGATATTGAGGATAATATTACGGATTCGTTATGCTTTATGAAGAATTGCAAGAGCTTCGCGGTCGACACACTTGGTAGAAATATATTACATATTTTCCCTTTCATTGAAGGAGAACTTCAATATACCCTAGGCCCATATAGCGTCTATTATTTCACGACACTACTGAGGACATTTCATCACTCTCTTATCAACCGAGCTGACAATTTTGGACAAACTCCGCTGCATTACTTGGCAAGGTATGGCGATAAAAGAAGTTTTAAAATGTTTAAGAGATTAAACGTTGATAGTGACCTGATTGCAGAAGTCATGACCATGAAAGACAGATTTGGTAGAACTGTTCTGCATCTTGCAGCTTTAAATAAGAATTATAAGAATTATCATATGTATGATATATTATTAAAGTACGACAAATCTTCCTGGCAGAGAGAAGACTTAGAGGTGAACGACTCTAATCAGACAAGGTTGAATGATGGCAAGAAATTGGAAAATGCATTCTGTAAAACTCATTCTGACTTGCGACAGGAGATGAGAAGCTTAAAACAGAGAATGTCAGCCGAATCTGAAGCTTCTGAAAGATTTGCTGATCATATAACGAATAAGGCATACTCTGTTCTCATTAATCATGACGCTCTCTCTGAAAACCCGTATTCATTCAAGTTATTTTCAATAGAACCATCAGCCATACCTGAGACTATATCTATGATTAATAGCTTCAGATACGACTACGAAGAATTTAAACCACTCTTCAGCGAAAATGACGACATCTCTTCTGAGATAACTAATGAGCTCACTGAGTTCATGAAGAGGCTCATTTCGTTTTCTAGTGCATCAAAACACATTTTTAAAGGAAATGCTTACTTGGTAGGCAGTAGAAAAGAAAAAACAAAGGTAGGGTTTTGTGACGAATTTGATTTCAATATAGAGTTAGAAGTATTTTCACAAATGTGTGAAATTCTAGTGACACCAGAATGTCCTCCGGGTTTTGTTCATGTAAGATTAAAAGAGTCGACATCCGCAGACCATATTAAAGAACTTGATGATTACATTGATCAGCATGGGTTGATGAAAACTTCGGAATTGAAATATAAGTTTGAGAGGCACTTGAAAGAAGTGCTAATGAATAAGAACTTTTGGGAAAACGAGCATTACTTTGAAATGAGCTTTCACAAAGATGATTTCAGTTATGCATGTCAAGCTAAGAAGCTCCACTTTGCAATAGAACTGAACGTTGTAGGAAAAGTTTATCCTGAAATATCTATCGACATTGTTCCTGTTCTTCATTTGAAGTTCAGCAGATCATCAGAATCCATCAAACAATTATCAGGAACGTCTCGCAGCGAGTCTTGTGTCCTAGTGTTTGATAGACCGAACAAAACTCATCCGTGGCTTCCAGAAAGGTCTTCATATGCGCGCATCTCATACGCTAGAGCTGACAGTGAGATCATCCGCGAGTGTCCTGAGACATTAAAATTAGCCTTCAAGATCTGCAAATACTTCAGTAAAAATATTCTAAGAGGTAATCAACGTCTACGTGCTATCACTTACAGAGTCTCGCCTCACGTTCTGAAGACGATGCTGATGTTTTGCTTGACTGCTAACATAAGAAATAACAGAAAACAAATTTGGACTAAACCAGTTAGACCAGTAGCTACGACAGACAGGCAAGTAACTCAGTGGTTGAGCAGCATGATAAACTGTCTCCTGTGTTTTCACAAACTTGACTATTTGCCTTCTTTCTTCATGCCTTCCTTCTGTTCACCACTATGTTTTAAACGAGAAGATGATTATTTTAGGCAAAACAATATTAATCTTGCAATAACAAATTCTTCAGATAAAATAATGCTTGATATCTTATTTGAAAAAAATATCAAGAAGGGACCTCTAAATCCTCACTGGAATTGTGAGTGGCATAGGATAATTGAACAGCAGCAACCGTTGATTGTCTTGTTTATGTTTGACTCAGACGATAAACTTCACCCATATAGTGACAAAAAACGTAGTCCACTACTCTACCCTGTATTTGAAGTTACTCATGACGGCTACAGGTGGCACAGGCTGACAGATCACGAGAATTGTCTCATTGAATACTTCGACACTGACAAGTTCTACTCGTATATGAATGGAGAGCAGGCGATGAACTGGTTCACTACGTGGTTCAGTGGTGAACATGAGGTGAAGGAGAGAGATACGACGGAATATCCCTGAAATATACAAACCCCAAGACTATAAATCTAAATCATAAAGAGAAACATGCATCCACTAACTTCATTATTAATGCGTGCCTTAAGCTGATGGATAATTAAACATTTGAATTTATCCAATACAAAATAAGTTTTCATATTATATATCACTATATAGGGGACCTATGTATACTCTTACGAGTGTTGAGACCGGGCCACTGAGGAATAGAGTAACAATACACTACACGTGGCGTAAGAGGCAACTGGGCAGGAACTGAGGAAGGAAACGGAAAACCACATTGAAAATCATATTATTTCCAAACTACAGACTACATTCTACATTTCATGGGAAGACGCTGTGAAGATTGCTGATGATGGAAACGAATGGAGGAATGTTGGCTGTTCTGTACAGAACGCAAGGAACTGATAAATGACAGTCTACATTCCGGTGTGTGTAATCATCATTGCCAATTAAGACTGGATTAACACGTTAATCGATGATATTTATATAGCCCGAAAGGAGACTGTGAGAAAGAATACATAACTTGGACCTGCCACTTTGCAGAGCACTAGAGAGAGTGAGAGAGAGAGAGAGAGAGACAAAGAGAGAGAGACTGATATAGCTTATAACGAAGGTTTATTATATTCAACACGTCTATATGGAGTTCCTCAGACATCATCTCATGATGCTGTGGTGAGGTTTAAATAAACTCTAAAGTTTAACGTCTTCTGTTTCTGTATCACAGGGGACGCCGATCTCCAGTGGATATACCGTAACACTGTCTGTTATGTGAGCCACCTGTAGACAGTTCTTTATCTCACTCATTATATATCTACTGTGTGCTCTTCTAAAGAGTTCATACGAGAAACATGTTCATTACAAAGCTTACTGTTGCTTTCATTAACTGAGAAAAACCTTGAATCATCTTAACTATCCCACGTGAAATGCTTTGCCGGTAGCGTAACTTCACCCGTTCGACTGCGGCTCAATAGGTGAAGGGTTCTAATCTTAAAATAAGGATTTTAATGTTAGCCTTGTCACTGATGTGCTTTCTCGAAAAGAGTCGATGATTGGTTGAGGATTGCTTATCAGTAGACGTAGGGTGCAATTCCCAGATCAGCCATGAAAATTAAAACAGAACTCTCGCTCATGTCAGCTTTAGCCCTTTTCTATTTCTGAGGTAGGTTGCCGTTTTCTTCTTCCTCTCAGTGGCCTATGATGCTCTGATTTGAGATGAGATCCGGGCTGGGACTGCTGAGTCTACCTGATGGATTGGGACTGCGGAATCTCTCTGATGGATTGGGACTGCTGAGTCCATCTGATGGATTGGGACTGCTTAGTCTACCTGATGGATTGGGACTACTGAGTCTATCTGATGGATTGGGACTGTTGAGTCTACCTGATTTATTGGGACTGCTTAGTCTACCTGATGGATTGAGACTGCTGAGTCTATCTGATGGATTAGGACTGCTGAGTCTACCTGATGGATTGGGACTCGTTACGCTGCTGGACATCAAGATACTGCTGAACTCACAGCTGTCATCTCTTAGCACAGCTGCTGTAGCTGCGCCGTTCTGCTGCTGTGTGTGATTAGTTTACATCAGCAGCTGCTTGCTGGAAAACCCAGCCTCAGCTGCTAGCTGCAGCTGCAGCAGCTGCTGGTTGAACGCCTGTTTCTGCAGCAGGGCTACCCGAGCCCTCTGACGATAAATCAGGGCGGCCCTTCTGACGTCATCATCACTCTGACCCTGCCCGCTGTCAGTGAATGAGCTCAGCTCATTGTCGTCATCTATGTCTGTGTTGAGAGGTTCTCCCACCCGAGCAGTGCTCTGAGCTGCCTCGTGCCTCACCCCTCCACGAGGTCCCACCCAGCTGTGCCGTGCAAGCGTAGAGGCCTGTTAGTGCAAGCAAACGATCCCTGAACATTTACAGCCCGTTTCTTTATAATTTGACGACTTTAATAGGAAATATAAATAAAATTAATATTACATATTATTCATAAATATATTCAAATTTTTAAATATATTATTAAAAATAAATGTGTAATATTGATCATTGATTAAATATTAACAGTTAGTAATTTTAGAGTTATCGTCAGTAACAACATCGAGCATTGTGGAACCAATATATTATGTGGAACTAATATATATATATATATATATATATATATATATATATATATATATATAAGAGAACACGCATTATAGTGAATAATCAACTATGTTTATATCTATCACTTTTAAAACCACATGTTTAATCCGTTAGGCAATTTAGACTATTTTCCGTATAACCAGTCTAGTGAATGTCCGAGATTTTACTCAGATCAGCGCGGCCGGGATTCGAACCCACGAGGTTGCAATTCACCTTAGTATTTGTCATTTAAAACTTCATGACGTTACCCCTACGCTATTAAGACATTATATATATACATACATATATATACATATATGTATATATATATATATATATGTGTGTGTGTGTGTGTGTGTGTGTGTGTGTGTGTGTGTGTGTGTGTGTGTGTGTGTGTGTGTGTAAATATATTGGAGTAAAGCTAAAATGGTGAGTAAAAAGTAAACTCTGCTGAAGAGAAGTCGTGTGCGTATTTAAATAAATGTTGTCACTGTCCAAAAAATATTCGTCCCCCTAAAATTCCTGTATCCGCCTCCTGTTCATAACATTCTGGACTCATACAATATAGTATAGGCATAATGGAGACCTGGCATCCGTGCAGTCCTTTACCTGCATGTGATAAAATAGACTTATGTACTACATGTATATTAATTACACTTATGTGTTTAATCATTTCTAATGTAAATGTATTTCATCAGGCTTCTGATACAATTTATTTGTTAATTTATTATGTATATAGGCTATTTATTTGTAACTTGTTTATTTCATAAAATGTAATAATTTATTATATGATTTAAATTATATAATTCTTTATTTTATTTTTTATTTTTTTATTTTTTATTTATTACATAATTTCATATTTATGCTACAATTATTTAATTATACAATATATATACATATATATATATATATATATATATATATATATATATATACTGTATAAACTGTGGAAGCGCTCTAGTGTAAGATTGTTTAGTTATTGCATTTGTATTTTGTATTCTGCACTGTTTCGGTCTTTGTATTTTCTTAGTTGTCAAATTTGACGAATAAATGATCTTCATAATTATATTTATATATATATATATACATATACATATATATATATATAATTATACAGTATATATATATATATATATATATATATATATATATATATATATATATATAGGCCTATGTATATATATTATAATTAAAGTGCACATAGCATAACTCTAACAACAACCGAAGTCTAGGAGAATAGACGTTCAACAGATGGCAGCACTGTGTGTAGATATAACACATATCGGAGCATTTCGTAACTCTATATCTTAAGTCCTCAATAGCCTTTTACTGTTCTGAATTTGGACATTTTGAATCACTGCACAATAAGCGAAATATGCACATTAATCTTTCTGGAAATACGGATAGATAAAGCTGATGAAGCTAAGGTTAACGTCAGTTTCCTCACTCGAAAGTGATGTCAGTGACGGGCGAGCCCAGGATTTGAGCGCGCGCATACTGATCCGCGGTCGAGTGTAACCACTAATTAAATGCCGTTATGTTCAGTTAAATTATAATGAAATTAATTTGCTTCATGTAACAATTAGTCAATTAACCTGCAATACATATAGGCCCCTACGAATTGACTGAGTCAGTTAGAGTTCAAAAAGAAAAATTTAGAAACACCGAAAGAAATTTTGTGCTAATGAAGCAAACAATACCATTTAAAATAATTATAGTACAGTTTTTAGAGCACAGTTTGCGGACAGCTGTAGAATGCTCTCCGTAGCTATGGAGTTATACAGCTAATGGTTATCAGATACAAACTTATTTGTTACCTTGACTACCAGCAGAAAAATATCAATAACAAACAATCAATCAACAGGAGTGACTAAAAATAATGTAAAATTAATTTAGAAAAAGTCAATAACGTTCAGGCCATTCAGGCCAGTAGAGCTTTGAATGTAATCATATTTAACTTAACTTAATGCTCTAACAGTCTTTCGTTAAATGTTAAATAAAGTAAATATTTTTAAATTTATTTATAAATGTATTCCTACGTTAAACTAAAAGAGTCTGCTGTCTCGTTTTGCTTTACCTTAGGCTACTGAGAGTGTTTAAAGAGGGAATTGAGAGCTAGGGGAAAGGTAGGAATTTATCGGGACCGCTGCAATGTATATAAATGTAGTAGGGTAGGAGGTTTCGTATCTAATAGGGGCCTCCATCAGGGGAACGCACCTTAGAAAAAATAAGAGTTACGGGAACTCAGTTCCCCGTCGTTCTCTCCCATTCTTACCATTGATTTGAGTAGGCCTATATATGTAAAATGCACTGTTCCAGTAGATCTCAAGACATTTATATTTATAGCCTGACTATCGAGACATTACTTGTATCTGTACATGGTCTCTGCAATCATTAATTATCACTCTATAATATTCATTTTAAAAAATATAATTATTGTACGGTTTTGCTTGATTTATGTTTAAAACTAAAGAGTATATGTATTGAGTAGATGCTGTATCTTTAGCCTATAGGTATCACTGCATAATATATGGAAGGTAGGCTACATACATGAAATAATAATACTAATAATATTAATAATAATAATAATAATAATAATAACTTCAACAATTTCTTCAACAATTCTTTTAAGCCGATTGATGACCTCGAGTAGCCTGGCGGCGATTCAGCACTTATTGCTTGAATCGTTTTTATCAAACCCTAGGTTCTTTACACCGGGGTAAATAATAATAATAATAATAATAATAATAATATTATTATTATTATTATTATTATTAATAATAATAATAATATTGTTATTATTATTATTACTATTATTATTATTATTATTTTACCATTATTATTATTATTATCGCGCTGCTAGAAATCGGATTGCCTAGTTTTGACCTATCCTTTCTAATTACGACTATAGTTTAGAATGTGCTTGCGGATAATGCTAATATGCTAATTAAGTGTTCTGATGTTCTGAGCCTATTATAGCCTTGTATGCCTAATTCTATAAGTAATTGTCCTAGAGCTCAATTTATGCGCAGCCTGTTTGCTTTTCTGGTTTTTGTTGCATTGTTGTGTGCAAGATTCATGTATGGGTTGCTACGCCTGAAATAAATAAATAAATAAAATTAAATATTATAAAAACGTGACAATTCATGTTATAAGTATTTATTAAATATAATATAATTCGACTACTAGGTGGTATAGAACCTATAGAGCTCGATAATGTCATGGACGGCGCCCACGTGGACCTGCCCTGCTACAGGTGTGAAAGAACTACAGAAGGCTCAGAGAAAAGAAAGAGTTCTTGAGAGAAAACTCTGCTGTGAGGTAATAACACAGATAACATAGGTATATATCTAGATAACATAGATATACATCTAGATAACATAGACATACATCTAGATAACATAGATATACATCTAGATAGCATAGATATACATCTAGATAACATAGACATACATCTAGATAACATAGATATACATCTAGATAACATAGATATGCATCTAGATAACATAGACATACATCTAGATAACATAGATATACATCTAGAAAATAAAGATAACATTTCCTACTATGAGGTAGATATAGATACGGTAGGCCCTATAGTATAGTGTATCAAGTAGAGTGTAGTGTAAATAGTATATCGTACCACTGTATTCTATTCTTACTATGATATACTGTACCGCTGTATTCTATGCTCTACTCTGATATATCGTACCACTGTGTTCTATGCTCTACTCTGGTATACCGTACCGCTATATTGTACGCTCTACTATGATATATCGTACCTCTGTATTCTATGTTCTACTATGATATATCGTACAGCTGTATCCTACGCTCTACTATGATATATCGTACCGCTGAATACCATGCTCTACTATGATATACCGTACCGCTAAATTCTATGCTCTACTATGATTTACCGTACCGCTGTATTCTATGTTCTACTATGATATACCGTACCGCTGTATTTTATGCTCTACTATGATATATCGTACCGCTGTAATCTATGCTCTACTATGATTTACCGTACCGCTGTATTCTATGCTCTACTATGATATACCGTACTAGCCTAATTTATTCTTTGCTCTAGTATTATATATCGTACAGCTGTATTATTGAAGCAAAGCAGTACGTGCATTGAATCAAAGCAATTTATCGAAGCAGAGCAACGTATTTGCCGAACTATTGGAGTGAACACAATTTACTAATATATTCTTTTATTCACCATTATATGGCAGACACAAATATACAAACAAACAAAACGAAACTAAAAATAAACGAAAAAAGACAGAAATTAGCCGATATGCATAAATTTAGTCTAACAGATTTGATAACATACATGTACTGTAAACCATACAATAAACAGTTCCATGTACTAATCAAAATTAGATGCAGATTCCGTAGTTAACATTTTTTCAAAGAAGATTCACAGTTTAAATCTTATAGTAGCAACAGAATCATCATTTAAAATATTATATTTCCTTTGTAATTTCTCAAACGCTAAGTAATCTAAATGATCCAAATCAATCCCTCTATTTAATTCACCGTCTTTAACTAGCTTATTTAAAAAATTCAATCTATTGTAATCATACAAAATATTTAGAGGCAAGAAACCGAAATAGTATTGTAACCACATTATTACTGCTTTGTCTGTTGTATGAAAGATCTTTGTAAAGACACTATCATATGCATTGCTAAAACTCCTTAACTCTGTCTCTCGCAAGGTTGCAGCAGGTGTGCTATAGAGCAATAGGAGAAAGTGGTTAGTTAGTTGGTTGTAGCATATCGGTTAGGAATCTGGACTTTTCTGCGCTAATTTACAATCAGGGATTTTCGCTGATTGATTTTAATTTTTAGTCTTTTAATTGTAATTTCACTGTTTCTGACAATTAAGGTAAATCAAAAATTTAAATTATTTTAAAATATTTCAGGCCCAGAGACGCAGGAAGAACGTTAAATACGAGAAGTTATCGAGTCAGACTGGAGCTGAAATTGAACCGAGCACGTCCGGCATTAAAGCCGAGCCTCTTACCAATGAGCCATCAGTCAGATCTACCGCTGAACACACCCACGGGAAGCCTTGTCTCACAGAACTCACCACGAAACAGTGAGTTACAATAATCTAGTGTCCCAATAGCTCAGTGTGGTAGAGCGTCCATCAGTAGCGTCATAACATTTGAATGGATCCGTGTTTTGAAGTCCTTGGATCAATTCCCGGTCAAGTTGATCGGAGAGTATTATCTAGAACATTCAAAGGACAGGACACATAACCGCTTCAAATTGACTAACAGTTTAGTATGTGATATTAAAAGTGACAGATATCATCTTGAACATTAATTGACTCTTTTAATTTCTTTTTTATTCACTACATCAAGAGATTCAACTACCATCTGGATAGACTGATAGACATCAATCAATCAATCAATCAATCATCATCTTCTTCTTCTCTTGAATCCCAGTTCAACCAGGGTCGGGATACGAACAGACTGTCTCAAATCCCTTCAGTACTGCATCATATCATCCATCAGTCAATCTTCTATTTGAGACTTCTCCATTCGTTTACATTTTTGCAGAAATTTCCGGAGCCTAGAGGCTCACCAACCGAATGCCCTTTCTGACGTTGGTATAGATCTTAGTGTTTTACTCGCCTTCTACGACAAGTGAGGGCACCGGTTGGTCAATTCTTCAAAAAAACCGGACACAACACGGGGAATGAATCAATCAGTACAACAATCTATTAACCAATCAATCAGCTCTTGTTGCTTGTTCTCCTATCTCACAGGACGGAGCAGTTGAAGCAGTGGCGCGAGCACCAGGTGGCACCTCTGTGGTGGAGAAATAAACTAGAGCGGCGCTCTGCACGTTTATATAATAGACTTACTGTCAGTATCAATCAATCAATCAATTCAATCAATCCATTCAATCGATAAATCAATCGATCAATCAATCAGTCAATCAATCAATCTTTCAATCTACCTACCATATCTAAGACCTTGATAATTACATCTATCTGTCATATCCTATATCGATGAAATGATAGAATTATTGGCAGATCGATTAATCTATAAATAAATCAATTATTCATTCAATCAACTAATCAATAAATCTACTTTCTTTATCGATCAATAAATAATTATAGATAGCTAGACCGATTGATACATGTATATTGATTGATAGAATGATTGATTGATTTATCGATCGAATGGATAAAACCAATCAATCACACATGTACTCAGTACTTTTATGAATTTAGATTGACTAATCTTTCAGATAGTCAATAGCCTATTTATTTATTTTTAACCAGTTTACACATCAATACTATTATTTACTAAAGAATATATCTTACAATAACGTCGTCATCTTCTAATTTCTGTTGTAAATACATTTATTACGCCACTGCATGTCACCACTCAGTTCATATCACATCATTTTTCTCTACTTTTACTTCATGCTACTTGCTCTGTATTGGAAGAAAAACCTATCGACTTATTTGTGTAACAACTAACACTTATTAAACTAACACTTATTAAACTAACACTTATTAGTGGTATTGTTTTAATTTATTTACGGCACTGGCTGTGGTTGTCTTTATGTGTTGATGTTTTTATGTGGTTATGTGTTTATATGTTGATATCTTTACAGTATGTGGTAATGTGTTTATGTGTTGGTGTCTTTATGTGTTTGTCTTTATGTGGTTATGTGCTTATACGTTGATGTCTTTATGTGGTTATGTGTTGTCTTTATGTGTTTATGTGATTATGTCTCTATGTGGTTATGTGTTTATGTTTTGATGTGTTGATGTCTTTATGTGGTTATGTGTTGTCTTTATGTGTTTATGTGGTTATGTCTCTATGTGTTTATGTGTTGATGTCTTTATGTGGTTATGTGTTTATCTATTAGCATCTTTATGTGTTGATGATGTCTTTATGTGTTTACGCGTTGATGCGTTTCCAGGACTTCGATTACCTGAGCCAGTATACATGATGACCACACGACGCTGTAGCGTAGCCCTAGCCCTATGACGCTTGACTCTTAAGCTAGAGTCCCAGGGTTCAATGGAGCATTTCACACAAGTTAGGAATCAATTGCAAAAAATATATAAGTTGCCAAACAATGAAGAGACGTATAGAGAAGCATTGCTATGGAGTCTCTACCCGAGCGTGTCTCAAATGTCATTACCAGTCAAGGACAACAGTCTAGACTGTCACAACCGATGTGGCTATATCATCAGATCGGCTGAGTATCTCACTGTAGAAGTCAGGGTTAAGTTTCTGATTGTGTTGTGACATATAATTAGGTTCATAGATTTGCGGCCTCTCACGATCATTCATAAATAGTATATTACTAACAGTTTCCTCTCTCAAAAGTATCAAAAATATAACTGGCTGCGAGTCAGTGGCGAAGTCGGGGAAACAATCGACCGCGGACCAGTATGTGCGGGGTTCAAATCCTGGGCTCGCCCGTCACTGACATCGCTTTCGAGTGAGTAAACTGACGTTAACCTTATCTTTGTCAGCTTTTAAAACATCAGTGACGAGGCGAGCACTGGATTTGAACAAGCACCTACTGACGCCCAGTCATATAACTTATAGACATGGCTCTAGTTCAGCACAAGATATAAGGTCAAAGCAAGAGAAAGCGATGTAAGAGACGCTGTAAGGTAGATATGCATTTATTCAGAGCATAGACACACAGCACAACTACACTGCTCACATTTATTCAGAGCATAGACATACATCACAATTACACTGCTCACATTTATTCAGAGCATAGACACACATCACAACTAAAATGCGCACTCAATCCTCTCATAAATAATGACAGCAGAATTGACACACCTAACACTATTAGCAATATTCTCATCGAGATTTTGCGTTTAACTGCTTTCAAACGTTGTTAATTCATTATATTTACTATAATTCATGTCATTCACTATATTCATTTCATTCATGTCATTCATTGTAATTCATGTCATTCAGAATTATTCAATAACTATTAATATAATTAGTATTACGTACTGTAATTCAATGAAGTAATCGACTCGGTAAAAAGTTTGTGATCAATATTGAGTCCGCAATAAATTTAATCTTATAAACAGAATCCAATATAGCATCAAATAATGTACGCGCAAATACAACAGGTAGTCCCAAGCAAACAGATCTTAAATACACAGACATACATACAGACACACACAGAGATACTGACAGACAGGGTTACACACACACACAAGCATCTACACATAAATATTGACAGACACAAACTAACAGAAATACACATACGTTAACAGAACAAATCAAACACGACCACCATACAAACACACATCAAACAGAACTATCAAATCAAGCTGACACACAGGTACACATTCAGTGTCAAGTCCCTAGCATCAAAAGCAAATGATGATTTCGTATCCTATCTCTAGGTCACTGTCACTTAGCAACTATCTCCTTGGCAACCATTGCCTAGCAACCATCTCCTAGAAAACTGTCCCAAGTTGTAGGATAAAGGATTGGATTTAGATAACAGGTACCTAGGCAACCATTACCACACCATGGATGGACAAGTTAACAGATGACTTAGCAACACAATTACCACGGCAACCATTACCTAGAGTTCTCTATAGCTACAGTGATCCCACCCAACAACATTAGATTACTACAGCAATGCACCACCTAGCAATCGTTGCTATAGCAACAGCAGTCTATACTAATTAATATGGACTCCCTAGGAACCGTTGCTATAGTGACAGCTCAACCGTGGTAATGCAGGCGCCCTAGCAACAGCCGCCACCGCTGGGTTTTACCGGTGTGCTGGCGTTAATCTTCACACTGGGTCTGTCGCCTCCGGTTGCCGCTGACGACGGACCCATCTTGTTCTTGATCTCTGCCGCCATGGTAACGAAGGCCTGCTCAACGTTGGTTGCACTCTTAGCGCTCGTCTCTAGGAACGGAATGTGCAGCTGATCAGCGTACTCCTGCGCAACATAGTACAACAATGTAGTACAACAACATAGTACAACGCAGTACAACAACGTAGTACAAAAACGTAGTTCAACAGTGTAGTTCAACAATGTAGAACAACATGTGCACAATTTAGTTGGAGCCAGTGGCGATGTCGGATATTCCGCCACGGATCAGTATCTGCAGGGTTCAAATCCTGGACTCGCCTGTCACTCATATCGCTTTCGAGTGAGGAAACTGACGTTAACATTGGCCTTTTTTAGCAATTACTTTTTAAATCACAAACAACAATAATGCAGAAATAAAACAAAGAACTTGTGATGACGCGGTTTGAAAGTCAGCTATTACTAGATTTATAGTAATAGCTGTGTGAAGACATAGGATTTGATCTAACGGCAGTGTAATATTACTATTGCCTTCTTTATGTGTGAAGTAGAATACTTCACACATAAAGAAGGCAACAGTAATATTACACTGCCGTTAGATCAAAAACAAATAAGCCTTTTTAAGAAATGGTTTAACAGAATCCGTCAGAAATTTAAAAATAGAAACACTAATTGACTAAAGACATAACTGGTTGAATGGTTGAGTGAAAAGAAAGTCAGATTGAGAAGCAGGAGGTCAAAGGCTGAAATCCCAGTCGGACAGCCTCTGACCCTTGTGATAAAAAACAGACGTTAATGTAAGTTATACAGTGTTGTGTCCAGGTTGTTTGAAGAATTGACCAACCGGTGACTGTACGTGTCGTTGAAGGCGACTACAGCACTAAGATCCACACCAACATCAGAAAGGTCATTCGGTTGGTGAGCGCCTAGGCTCCAGAAATTGCTACAAAAATTTAAACGAATGGAAAAGTTTCAAATAGGGGATTGACTAATGATATGATGTGGGACAGAGAGGATGATGAAGATGATGAATTTTAGTTACACAGCTTTTATTGGTAAAGGAGGAAGACCTTGGCGGTGGTGTAGTCGACAACTTTCTTGGTGGTGAGGTCGCTCTTGTTGCCCACGAGCAGCTTGTTGACGCTCTCACTGGCGTAGCGGTCGATCTCCTGCAGCCATTGCTTCACGTTGTTGAATGACTCCTGCATCAATCAATCAATCAATCAATCAATCAATCAAGTGGCGTAGCGGTCTATCTCCTGCAACCACTGCTTCACGTTGTTGAATGACTCCTGTGCCAATCAATCAATCAGTCAAGCTATCAATCAGTCAATCAATCAATCAATCAATTAATACAAAAATAAAGTATTTGATCCAGAACTCAATAGAACATTCATATCAATTGTTAATTCTAGAATCAATAAATCAATAGATATATCTATATATGCACAAATCAATCAATCAATCAATCAATAGAAAAATCAAGAATTTGATCAAAAATTCAATTGAAAGGTTCATATCAATTGTTAATTCTAGAATCAGTAAGTCCATAGATGTATCTATATATCTATAAATCAATCAATCTATAGTGAAATATATATATATATATATATATATATATATATATATATAAATGTAAGTCAACAAATCAGCTGAGAAAGATGTAGAAGTACTATTAACACTGGAATCAGCGAAACAACAGACTCTTTTGCATACAAATCATGACAGGGTCGTTAATTAACTGAATGTATTTAGAGCACAGTAAGTGACTGCTGTAGAAGTTTCTGCGAGTCAAAAAATGTTTACTAGTTTAATAATTGTCAACAAATTGCAATATTTTAACTTCCAAGTATTTAATTTATTAGACACTTTTGCACAAGAGTAAATCAGTTTCATAAAATGACAAACAAGTGCAAGCGGTCATATACACACACAGATCAACACACACGCAGACAAACACACGCACACACACCTGATCAGTGACGTCGTAGACGATGATGATGCCGTGAGCTCCTCTGTAGTAGCTGGATGTGATAGTCCTAAATCTCTCCTGTCCAGCTGTGTCCCACTGTATCAATCAATCAATCAATCAATCATGAGCTCCTCTGTAGTAGCTGGATGTGATAGTAAATACCAACAATTGAAGTACTGAAGTGATTTTCAAAAGTGTTTCCTCAGCTTAGATGACATTAAAGCTAAAAAACTAAAAAAAGAAAAAGCTAAAGCTAAGGTTTACGTCAGTTTCCTCACTTGGAAGCGATGTTAGAGACGGGAGAGCCCAGGATGTGAACCCGCACCCACTGATCCGCGGTCGAGTATCTTACCGACTTTGCCACTGGCTCTAGCCAGTGACGGTTCTAGCTAAAGATGACATTAAAGTTAAAGATGACATTAAAGTCAAGATGACATTAAATCTAAAGATAATATTAAAGCTGAAGATGACATAAATGACTACGTAGAATTAGTGGATATACTTACAATCTGTAACTTTATTGTCTTGCCATCAAGCTCTATTGTTCTGATTTTCTGCAGAAAAATAACCGTTCATTTAATTTACATGAACTCCATAAAGAAGCATCAATAAATCTGTCCAGTGTATGAGACCACAGATGCCACTGATCAAAGCAATTTTTTCGTACTACAGAATATTGAATATTAAACTCTCTGACTAAGATCACTGAATGTTTCCTAAGATTTCCGTCTGATTCTAAGCAACTCAATTAGATGAGTGAAACCAAACAGAGCTTCAGAGCTTTAGATTTAAACAGCAAATGTTCAGATCTACATCTAAATCAGGAAAGGATAAAACACTGAGATACAGCGAAAAATATATATAGAGAGAGTGATGGTGATAAGAAGGAAGAGAGACTATATGAAAACAGAACCAGGAAGATTACTTACAAAATCTACTCCGATGGTACTGATATAGCTTTCTGTGTATGTGTCATCCTGTAAATACAACAACAGTCGACGATGAAACAATAGCAATTAATATATAGGCCTACAGCTAAAGTAGATCAACAACAACAACAGTCGACGATGAACCAATAACAATTAACACATAGGCCTACAGATAAAGTAGATCAACAACAGCAACTGGATGGTAGAGACACATTAAATAGTAGCATTCTAGTGACAATAGTAAAACAGTAATATAGTAGTAATAAATAATAATATATAATTGTAATAATAAATAATAATACTAGAATGATAATAGTAATAGTCTTAGCTGGAAAAAAATAATGAAAGAGGCATAATAAATAATCACGACACTGGACGTCTGAGCTCTCAGATGTCTAATTGTGTTTGTTTGAGCTATCAAAGGCAGCAAGTCAACTTCTGTCTTTTCTGCACACAGGGTCTAGTATAAGAGACCGTAGTCTATGTCAGTTGCAGTCTGTCATTTAAAAAAAACAAGAAGATAAGACTTACAGCGAATCTGAGTAGAAGGCAGGACTTGCCGACACCAGAGTCCCCAATGAGCAGCAGCTTGAACAGGTAGTCACTGCATTCAACCAATCAACAGCTTTAATAGTCTGGCAGTCACTGCA
The DNA here is from genome assembly GCA_905160935.1 of Enchytraeus crypticus. Classification (NCBI taxonomy): domain Eukaryota; kingdom Metazoa; phylum Annelida; class Clitellata; order Enchytraeida; family Enchytraeidae; genus Enchytraeus; species Enchytraeus crypticus. Next base: position 623,990 of record CAJHZI010000493.1, on the reverse strand, counting down.
ATCAACCAATCAGTAGCTTTAATAGTCAGGTAGTCACTGCAATCAACCAATCAACAGCTTTAATAGTCAGATGGTCACTGCAATCAACCAATCAACAGCTTTAATAGTCTAGTGAACGGCCAGTCGACAGAAATGATAAATCTATTGTAATACCGCAAACGTCCATTACAATAAAGAATGGAGCTCTGTTAAGGCATTATTAATATTAAGAGTAAGGCAATATTCTTCAAACAGTGCTACACAAAAATCTAATACATCAATCTAATGAATTTTCATAGAAAAACTGCTTCAGAGATTTTACTATAACAAACATACAAACAAACTGTTTTTAACATATTTAATAATTTTTTAACTATTTATTAAATTATGATTTCTTGAAAAAATAAATCATTCAATTTTAAAATTTAGAAGTATGCTGTCCAGATATGATGATGATAGACATGCATCTACATACTATGCAATAATGTTTCTATACTAGTTTTATAATTTCTAATGTTTTATACTAGTTTCTAGTAACCTGACAAAAAAAACTCTGAATGTTAAATACAAGTGTCTCAAATTCACTCTATGGTATTATCGGCAAGGCGGAAAGAAAATTTACTATCTACTATATCTGGATGTCAAAGGATATCTGGATTTTGGATGTGAGATATTAAAAGTCACGGGACAATAGTCCTATATTTTACACCAGTTTGTTAGCGAAATAAAAATTCAAGAGCTCATAAAAGCTACCTTTATTACATTATTTTAAACAATTGCTTTAATTTAGTCGAAAGAGATCATTAGTTTATTTATCTATTCACTCCAGCTTGACTAGAACCGTCAAATAGACAACTTTCACCGGAACTTTGGGTAAACACGTAACAATACATACTATTCAGGATTCATGGCTGACATATCGTGTCAAATTCCTGCTAAAAGAGAATTCCGTATTCGTCGATCTGCGAGAAAATATCAAATTTAGACTCTTTGGGTCCCGTGTATGTGTGTTTGTCAGGCTGGATGGACGTGTGTCTGTCAGACTGAGTGTACTTGTGTTAATATCTTTGTGTATCTGTCTCTGTTGACGCCTCCTCAACTACGCATTCACAACAAATATGGCAGAGTAGCAGTGTTACCATATTAAATGAAAATTTATTCACCTTTATACTGGCTATCAATCGTTGCTGGCTATCATAAATTTTGCTCTCATTCTATTTATCTCATAGAAGAAAGAATTTTAAAGAAATAATAAAGAATATTCTATATATTTGATCTGTCTATCTATATATCTATCTATCTAGGCCTATCTATCTCTCGATCCACCTCTCTATCTATCCATCTGTATCATGATCTATCTATCGAGCTATCGAGCCATCGTCATATATAGACCTACCTCTCTTCATGTGTCCACGTACCTAGTTCTTACACTGCCGCATCGTAGCATTTGTAGTGATACTCAGATAATTAATTCGACATCGATCTTCTGCAGAAAATTCTTGATCGAACACTCTACATCTGATAAACCAATACCACGTGATATCATCAGAACAAGTACATACAGGGACTTTATTTTCTTAACGTTAATTATACATTATGGCTGTGCATCCACTGAGGCAAACTTTGTATCTTTTCATATAATTAATTTCAATGAGAAATTAATGTTAATGATATACGGAATATGATTGATCAAGAAGGAAAATAGAAACAGGCGAATATGAAGTTCTTAATTTATGTGTAGCTGCTACTTTTATTGTGGGCTTGAACTTTAAATTTAGACAGTTTACAGTCCATAGCACCACACCGTTCAGTAAAGGTGGATTTTACCAGGCCTCTATCAGCTCTACCGGGAATTGATACCACAACGTCTGAACTTTAACAATTTTATGACGTTACCTGGACACTCTATGTGCCCATCTACATGTACATTTCATCATTCAATCAAATCAAGTAGAAATAAAGAAAGAAGTTCAGTTATAGACAAACGTGAGAAATGTTAAGTTTAGAATATTGCTTTGACTGGAACCCCATCCTTCTTTCTATCCATAGCGAAAAACAAGTTGAGTCGTACTTGTTACATGTATAGTCCAACTGATGTAAATAGAACGCAGATATGATAGGATATACCGTGTTATGTACTGAAGACTGTCAAGTATACAGTGAACAAAATATTAAATATACTCACAAAATATGACATCTCCCAATTGGAATGCAGAGTAAATAATTAAATGATATTCTAATATTACCACGAACGTAGTAATGCAAAACTATAGTAAGGCAAGAGAATACTAATGCAAGACTGGTATGATAATACCAGTCTTGCATTACTATTGTCAATAGCGTTGAATGTCTCAATAGCGCAATGGATAACGTCATGAAGTTTAAAATGACAAATCCGAAGGTTATTTGAATCCTCGTGGGTTCGAATCCCGGTCGAGCTGATCTGCGAGTAAAATCTCGGACATTCACTAGACTGGTTATACGAAAAATGGTCTAAATTGCCTAACGGATTAAACATGTGGAAATAAAAAGTGATAGATATCAACATAGTTGATCATTTCACTATAATGTGTGTTTACTTTTTTAATGTTAGAACATAGTTAACAAGACTGTAACACTGCAAGACTATATTATAATAATGCAACTTAACGTTAAACACGCAGTCTATAAGAGTGAAACGATAATTATCAAAGACGACATGTATCACCTTTATAATAATAATAATAATAATAACAAACATTATGGTGAAATGATCAACTATGTTGATATCTATCACTTAGTGCACTGCCTACTGGCAGGTCCATGGTACATAACGCCTCCACTCTTCTCTGTCTTCCGCCTTCCTCTTCATTTCACATATAAGTGTGTCTTTAAATCATCTAACACACCTAATCTCGGCCTGCCCCTGCCTCTTTTTCCTTCCATTCTACCTTCTATGACCTCTTTTAATAGACCTTCCCCTCTTAGAATGTGTCCTATCCATCTCTTCTTCCTATTTCTTAATACATTTATCAACTGTCTATCTGTGCCAACTCTCTCCAGGACTTCCTCATTTGTAACCTTTTGAGTACAGCTAATCCTCTCCATTCTTCTCCAAATCCACACTTCCAATGCCTCCAATTTCCTAATATCTTCCTTTCTTACGGTCCATGTTTCACATCCATATAATAGCGTGGTCCAAACCAAAGTTTTCACTATCTTTATCTTTGTGTCTTTCTTTAGACTTTTTGGTAATAGTTCTTTTCTACTACCAAAGGCCGCTTTTGCTTGTGCAATCCTACTGCATATTTCTGTCTCACATTTCCCATCATCGGTTATAGTATGACCCAAATATTTGAAACTCCTTACCTGTTCCTATTTCGTACCATTTATTGTGATACTAACTTCACCTTTATTATTGGACACTCTCATAACCTTGGTCTCTTTTATATTAATCTTTCTTATATTAATATATTAATATTAATATATTATATATATTAACATATTATATTAATATATTAATATTAAATATTAAGTTATGTCGATATCTATCACTTTTAATATCAAATGTTGGAACCGTTAGGCAATTTATTCCATTTTCCGTGTAGCCAGTCCAGTGAATGTCCAAGATTTTACGCTTAAAGAATTTCTTAAAGAACCGTTAGCACAGCCTGGGAGTATATGAGTCTATATATAACATAGAGTCATAGAGAAAGTGTAAACATGTGCATATGTTATACAATGCTAAACAGGCACACAAGGAAGCAAGTATAAACAAAGACACACATAGACACTCACATAAACACATACACAGACATAGACACATACATACACATCTAGGAAGTACATTATAAAAGTATACTGTAACAGTAGGCCTATACTGTAACTCTAATTTCTATCTATCCATCTCTCTCTCTCTCTCTCTCTCTCTCTCTCTCTCTCTCTCTCTCTCTCTTTCTTTATTTCTCTAACTTCTCTCTAACATAAATAAAAGTATCTGAAATAAACTGCAAGACAATATTGAATACTTGAATAAATATAAAATTACTAAGTCTGCAAATATCATTATATCAGGACAAATCACTGCTTGCATAGAACTAGAACAGACCAAGTAATTACAATTTAACAAGAAAAGAACGTGGACATTCCTAGACAGTCAAAAAAACAGAACACAAATAATCTATTTTATAGTATGATTGCTTATCTACATTGTAACAAGAATCAGGCAAGTAACTGGAATGAAGGTAAATAACGAATTTGATGAAAGATGTAAAAAAGCCAATTAATGGAGAACACGATGAAAGAATGAAAAATATAAAGCTATAAAAGATTAATATAGCGTGGGTTTTCATATCACAAGGGCTACTTTCAGAGACAGTAATTTGAATCGATGACCTCCTGATTCCCAGGCAAGTGTGCTATCCATTCGACCACTCAAAAAACTTGTAAAAAACATCTAGTACAGTGAAACATTTAAAGTCTAAACCAATAGGAATTTCCACAATGCATAAAGATTTATCATATGACAACAAGCGAGTCCAATAAATAAAGATATGACGATATTGCAGTTCGACATAGATGTGACTGTGGTGGTCTACACGCGTCTGAGGATTGCAACTCAATTTACAAGTCTCTCACTGTCAATATCTTCTTGACTTCACCTTGCGCCGCCGAGTTGTAGATCTACGATTAAACAGTCATAAGTTAAAATAGTTACGAGTTATAAAGATAAATCTACGATTACTCAGACACCAGTCATAATAATAGACCAGCGTTATAAGCAGTAGGTCTATTATTAATCAGTCAAAACTTATCATAATACTTGCCCTAACTATTCGTATCCCGACCCTAGCTAAACTGAGATTTAAGTGCAGAAGGTGATGACGATAATACTAATAATAAGAATACAGATTTATCGTCCGTCTCCTCATACAAGGATGATGTCAGGGACGTCCCACCATCACGATGAAGCTATAGTACTAACCAGTCAAAATTATAATAGTTATCCATTAGAATGTCTGAGATCACTGTTTAACAGCTAATCATCTCAAGTGAAAAGTCTAGTGTAATCAATCTAGCTTCATCATCATTAATATTAATTATATAACTAATCACTGAAATGATATAGTTATATATACCCCGTCTCTCTCTCTCTCTCTCTCTCTCTCTCCCTCTTGGGTTCTACCAAATAGCAGGTCCAAGGTATTAAAAATCAGCTTTCACGTTCAGTAAATTCTCTCCACCTTCAGATAGGTTAATCCAATCACAATGACTGAGCCTTCATTAAACAAATCAGATGTAGAACTTAGTTTAATAAGTAAATATGTCTTCTGAGATGATTTCTCATTGCCTTTTTCAGTTTCCTGCACAGTTGCCTCTTAGAACATGTGCAGTTTGCAGCTGGTCTAGTATGCAGTGATCCAATATCAACTAGAGAAACTAACTAAATAAAAATAGATAAATAAATAAATCAGACCCTTCTGTAGACGGATTAGTGACCATTTCTTCCTTTTCATCATCATCATCATCAACATCATCATCATCAATATCTTCATCATCAGCCTGAGAGTATAAGACAACCAGTGTGATATAGAGACACATCCAATAGCGCAACCAGCAATACATCTAACAGTATAAGACAACCAGTAAGATATCGTCTATATTAGCTCAATATCGTCTTCCAACAGAACAACAATTAGAGTGCTACTGTCGTCCATGACAACATCGAACACTATTGAGACAAATCCAAGCCGGTGAGAAAAAAGAAATCGAAACAGTGTAAATTATAGAATCCAGAAGATCAGTCTCAAGTTATATTATATATATTATGCAGAGAGTCACATGTCAAATGACATCAATTGCAATAATAACAGGTTAGTCTTTGTTGTGCCTAACTGTATAATCTTCAGTCGCAGTCACACACTTTGTAGTATCCTCATCTTATAAACTCAGCCAGATAACTATGCAAGGTTACGTTCAACTTAAATCACTGCCCCACTGAATTAATATTCAAGATTTTATTTTTCATATTGATTCTGTTGGGAACAAAACCCGCAGCATCTTCTTACATATTATTTATTTTATTTTGTATAGTTATACTCTTCAGAAAGGTATGTGCAATGGAGTTTCCTTTCTTATCGTTGCCGTTGTAGTTTGTAGCATTTCAACTTCCAACACCCTGGGAATTATTTACATTCAAAGCTGTCAACACTCGGTCTTCCAAAGTGGTCGCCCACAAAGTACTAACCACGCCCAAAGTGGCTTTACTTCGTTCAATTGACGTAGAACATTACCGAATGCGCTAAATCCCCTCCCATTAGACTTAAGGTTCTCATCACGAGCTAAGTGTTAATGATCGCTTCTGAAACAAAGACTAAACTTACATTGTAAAGATTTAACGTAATACTAACATCATCACTATGAGAATCCACATAGCCAGCTACTGTAGGCCCCTCCCCCTCGGCACTGTTGGGCGGAGTTTCTAAATCAGACTTGCTTTTCATTGGCTTAGCTTCATTCAAATTTGAATTGACTCCGCCTCCTGACCTAGATTTTCGTTTTTGTTTACTCGAGGTCTTGTTCTCAGCCTTTCTTATCTCTTCAATGTCACTCGCCTAAAAATAGCATCGACAATACAATATAATACACTGCAATTGTATTGTTCACCGCTGATAGAATATAATACAATAAAATACAGTACAATACAAAATAATACAATAAATATAATAATAAGCAATACAAATAAAATACATTACAAAAAAAATCCAATACAATAAAAAGCAATAAAACAAAACAATACAGTACAATACAAGCCTAATTCATCATACTATAGAGTCCCAATAGTATAATTTTCCTACATTCCACTAGGTCACAAACTATGTAAAGTTTCAAAATAATGAAAACTATAAAACAGCAACAAAGCCACGAACTCTGTAAACAAGTGCGTTGTGTAATGTGTATAACTAGACGAACAAACCAATAAGAAAAAATGTTCTGTAGCAGAAATATTAAACATTATTGCACATTACGGCTGAGTAAACAGCATGCTTGGATTGGTTTCAGACTGCGGATCAGTGAGTTCGGGTTTCAAATCTCGGGCTCTCCCGTCACTGATGTCACTTTTCAAATATGAAATTGACGTTAATACCGGCTATTAGCTAATCTTATCGATAGCACTTATGCTTAGTTGAATTAAATGTTCAATAATCTTCTTTTCTTGAATCCCAGCTAGCTAGGATTGAGATTATAATAACTTAACATAATTAGCATAATAACCTGTAGATCAATAAGATTTATTTTATGAAGTGGAAAGAAATTGCAATTCAAAGTTAAACTAATTCATTTTAAACAACGCCAAATTAATAAACAGTATTAGAAAGTTTAATTATTGTAAAGTTAACAGTTTATACCAAAAAGAAGTGATACCTGAAATTATACAATAACTAAACAAAAAGCTGAGCATTAGAAACATTCCATTAAATAGTATAAGGATATAGAAATTAGAGTTCAAACCAAAATGAAATAGATCAACTGATAATGAGGACTCATCAACAACATATAAACATTATAAGAAACGAAATTCAGTAAAAATCATAGAGTTAATTATATCATTAACTTTAACACATTACACATATCTCACCGCAATGTAATGTTCGTAGTTGAGTATATTATATAGAGTCATTACATTATTAGTATATTATATAGAGTCATTACATTATTAGTATATTATATAGAGTCATTACATTATTAGTATATTATATAGAGTCATTACATTATTAGTATACTATATAGAGTCATTACATTATTAGTGTATTATATAGAATCATATTATATAGAGTCATGGCGATCGTGAAAGAAACTACATAATAGGTTAAAACAAAACCAAATAAATAGAGTATAAATCAAAGTAAAGGGTTTGCAAACATGACAATTGCATGACGTTGCATGCATTCAACTGAGTGTCTATAAATAATAAAAACCTTAAGTAAGTGTTCATTGATTATTCTTATTTCTATTAGATAATTTATTTTAAGCAGAGTAGTCCACAAAATTCCTCCACATGACATATTACATACACAGACAGTATATGCAGGGCAGCAGAAGAAGTAATAACAACAACAATTAAAAATAACAACAATTAGAGTGCTACAGTCATCAATGACAACATCGAGCACTACTGAGACAAAATCAAGCCGTCGAGCAAAAAGAAAGTCCAAAAACGGTGCAAATTCCAAAATCCTGATAATCAATCAGGATTTTGGAATTTGTACCGTTTTTGGACTTTCTTTTTGCTCGCCGGCTTGATTTTGTCTCAATAGTGCTCGATGTTGTCATTGATGACTGTAGCACTCTAATTGTTGTTATTGTTATTGATATTTTGCTTTTAATTCTACTTTTTCTGCTGCCCTGTATATACTGTCTGTGTACGTAAGTAAAGTAAGTAATCTGTCCAAAGTAAAGGGAATTAAAGAAAAGGTGGTTTAGACGCAGGTCGCTGCTCATGAACACTGGATGGAAAAGAGAGATGAAAAAGGTGGGTCTTCAACTGCCTATGGAACTGCTCATAGGAAAGCAAAGGCCGGTGTGCTTCAAATGAAGATTTGCGAAGATTGGATGGAAGAGTATTCCAGATCTGCGGTGCAGCATGCTGGAAAGAACGATTAGATAGCTTAGAACGCGAAGGTAGGCTAGGTCTCACAAGAGTAATTAACTTAGAAGACCGAGTAATAGCAGGCTGCATCACTTTAATCAAGTGAGACATAAAAGTTTGTCCAGGGATGGTGATGGACTTATAGGTTAAGGAAGCTAATCAATAATATCAACAGAGAATTAGAGAATAACTATAACCGCAGTCTAGAGATAAATATAGGGTTAACTAGGAATAAACTAGACACAGTAAGAGTGTATCGTAATATATGCAGATTAGCTAACATTAAGCTGTATCGGCAGATATCATTAGCATTAAGCTGTATAGACTGATATCACTAACGTTAAGCTGAATAGGCAGATATCATTAGTATTAAGAGAGAGATAATTGTAATTGGTAATCTGTGTAATTGGTGGTGGTTTATTTTTGACACTACTTTTATGTGTATGCTGTTTGATTTGTTTACTGTTGCTTTTGTTCCTGTCAAATGTTGACGAATAAAGACGAGGATATATAAAGCTGTATAGGAGGATATCATTAGCATAAAGCTGTATAGGCAGATATCACTAGCATTAAGCTCTACAGACAGATATCATTAGCATTAAGCTGTATAGGCAGATATATTAGCATTAAGCTGTATAGGCAGATATATTAGCATTAAGCTGTATAGGCAGATATATTAGCATTAAGCTGTATAGGCAGATATATTAGCATTAAGCTGTATAGGCAGATATCACTAGCATTAAGCTGTATATCATATTATTATTATAAGCATTACGCTGGATACTGATAATGATATCTTTCTTAATAACTTAAGGTTTAACGGTTAAGCCTCTCGCACTGATGAGAGAACCTTGAAGAGGGGACCGGTCTTTGGGCAGAAGATGCTGGAGAGAATGATGAAGGGAGAGAGTAGGACAACTATGTACCCGCCCCACATCCAGCGATTATCATCTGCGATCTTCCAGAAATATCTCAACCATCCCCACACACCCTATACACAGTGTACCCCTCAAACTCAAAACAGAGTAAAAATGTTGATAAAAATTATGTCATGCAAAATTAACTTGCGACGTGTTTGATGACGTGTTAGCAAAATCATAAAAGACTAGAAAGTGTTAGTTGTGAAAGGAGTTCAAATATCAACAAAGAACATACCAAAAAGTTAACTATTAGTCCAGAAATAAAATAAATAATATAACATATAAAATAATCACCTACTATCCATGCAATAAAGAACATCGTTAATATCCAAACAATAAAGGAACCTAAGCTTCTAATTGTTAGACTATTTACTGTGTACTAATTAACAATCCCATCACCATGACAACAACTCTATCCCGTGCAGCACCCCACACCCCACAACATCTTCTACCCCTACCTCCTCACTTTCTCGTCCTTCATCACTTCCGCTACCATGGTTATCTACACCCTCCTCGTCGTCATGGTGATCGTACAACAGGCTGCTATGGGTACCGAAGGTAAGCGTGACGTCAGAGGGCGGAGCCGCGACGTAGCAGCACCAATAGAAAAAGAGTATGAGTGGTGTGACGATTATGAGAGCCAATAGCGGGTAGAGCCAGGGCCGGTCGTGGGTTAGATCAATCACTACGTCATACACAGATCTCTGTGGATGGGTGGAGACAATAATAGTATGAGTTGATTTGCTGACGTACTTAAAGGTAACGCATTATAGTGTACTGATTATTCATGAATAACTGTCTCTCTTTCCCTCTCTCTCTCTCTCTATCTATCTCTCTCTCTCCCTCTCTCTCTAATAAAAAACCACTGATTTAAACCGTAAAATATGGCTTAATAATTATGACATGGAGACTTCATTATAATGAGAAGAAAAGAAGAGATAGGAAGTTTAGATGGTTTAGTTAATATACAAAATAGAAATCGTCAAATTCTGTGAATTCTTCATAATTAAATTATTAAAGCAAATGAATGGCATCAAAAAATCTGGCACAATAAATTCACACAAGACACCCAAATATCAGGAACTGGTACAGTATAAAGTCACTCAAAGAATTGTATATAAATTCTTACTGTCGATGAATCAATCAATCGATACGAATTTAACGTCCGGTTCCTCGCCATAATGCAATGTCGCGGACGTTAATTGTATCTCGGAACAAAACAACAGACCAATCGTAAACTGCGCTTGTAATAACAGGCGTCTAAACACACCAAAAGACCAAACCAAAGGGAAACCACCTCAAAAGCGATATTTTTCAAGCTACAATATAAATTAGTGTTTGGTAGAGGCTTATCCCCTGTGATAGAATTGACTTATCAATCAATGGCGTGCTCTTAAAGAGCGACACAGTGGACCACGAGTAACAGTGTTCACCTTGAGCATATCACTCTACACATCACTAGAGAAAGTAATGGAGAGAAGAGAGAGATAGAGAGAGAGAGTGTGTGTGTTAGAGAGAGAGAGTGGTTGAGAAACGTTTAGTCTTAGAGATTGGATCCACTTGTTATTAAGGAGACCTTACTGAACATGGACTAGAATAGAAATATATGCCTAGGACCAAACGCTTTGTATAACATTGGAGAGCGAGAGAGAGACAGACAGAGAGAATGAGAGACGGAGAGAGAGAGAAAGCGAGAGGAGAGGGCGAGAGAGGGAGAGACAGCGAGAGAGGGCGACAGAAAGACGGCGAGAGAGAGAGAGAGAGAGAGAGAGAGACAGAGGGAGAGAGAGAGAGATACAGAGATAAAGACAGAGAGAGAGAGACATACACCGAGGGCACGCAGCTCGACGGATCTCTTTGGTCTCCACCCGTCCTCTGCCCACCTATCAGCCACTGACTGGTTGTCTGTCACCAGCAGGTTGTCAAAGAACATCCCGTCCGTGATAGACCACAGCTCTAGACCTATACCTACCTGATGATTAATCAATCAATCAATCAATCAATCGATCAATCAGTCTATCACTCAATCAATCAATCAATCGATCAATAAATCGGTCACCAGCAGGTTATCAAAGAACATCCCGTCCATGATAGACCACAGTTCTAGACCTATACCTACCTGATGATTAATCAATCAATCAATCAATCAATCGATCAATCAATCGATCAATCAATCAATCGGTCGATCAATCAATCAATCAATCGATCAATCAATCAATCGATCAATCAATCAATCAATCGATCAATCAATCAATCAAACGATCAATCAATCAATCGATCAATCAATCAATCAATCGATCAATCGGTCAATCAATCAATCAATTAATCAATAAAGCAATAATCGATCAATCTATCGTAGTTAACTTTCATTAAATGCAATTTAAATTTCGTCTCTAATATAGCGCAATTCATTGGTATGCACGGCCACTGGATTAATATAAAACTTGCTTATAAGTGAAATTGGTCTATTGAAATACATGTATCCGTGTCAATACGCTGAAGTGCACTAACTGTATGACATGTGCATGTACATACATTTGCATGCACAAATTGTACTTGTATGTGTATGTACATGCACAAATTGTACTTGTATGTGTATCTGCACGCGCAAATTGTGCATACACATGTAAGTACAATGGACACACAAGTACATGCACAAATTGTACTTGTATGTGTATGTGCATGCACATGTAAGTACAGTGTAAGAAATAGCTTGAGTTTAACTTTAAACGGGATCAGGAAATTACTTGGGAGTGAGATCAAAGGTGAGCAATACAGTAGACATTAATTAACTCACTATGGGGCTGAGCTTGTAAGGCTCGCTGTCTTCAAAGTAGTCTGGGTTGTCTATCAAGCGGGGAACCCATTTACCCTGAAAATACAGGCATCGATTTTAATAAATAGTTATTTGCAAATATTGACATTTACGTAATAATACAGAAACAATGCAAATAGTAGCAGAGACAGTCCATAGCAAAGTAACGGTTACATTGTAAGCAAAATAGAATTACAATTACAGTGGTAATGATTAAAACAAGGTAAAGCAGTAGTTATCAATTCATTAGTAGGTAAAGCGTCAGTTTCCTCACTGATAGAGATGTCATTGTATAAACTTGTTTTTATCCATGATGAATCATGGTGCTAACTGCCTCAATGTCTTAGAACGTCTTAATAGCGTAGGGGTAACGTAATTAAGTTTTAAATGGCAGATCCTCAGATGAATTGAACCCTCGTGGGTTCGATTTCCAGCCGCGATGATCTGAGAGTAAAATCTCAGACATTCACTGGACTGGTTCCACGGAAGATGGTCTAAATTGCTTAATGGTTTAAACATGTGGTATTAAAAGTGATAGATATCAACATAGTTTATCATGTCACTATAATGCGTGTTTACTTTTTAAACTGAATCATTTGATATTTTCACTCTTTATCTCAAGTGCGCACCACAAACCATTGACAGAAAACTTATGACAAGAGCTGTCGATGTCTAATAACCATATAGTAATAAATAATAATAATAATAATAATAAAATAGTATTAAAAGTAACGTTAGCATTTAATTATAATTAGAGGCAAAGGCTTTCCATGACTTCGCAAAGATTTAATAATAATAATAATAATATTAATAATAATAATAATAGTAATAATAGTAATAATAATAATAATGTTAGTTCTTAATTTATAAATAGTTCGGTGTGCAGAGCGTCACGTAACGTCATAAGATCTTACACGGCTGTTCCTGAGGTCCTGGGATTAATCTCTGGTCGAGCCGAATTAATTTAAAGATTTAGTTACACCATTAACATTTAGCATTAACTTACATTACATTAACTAATATTATATTACATTACGTTACATTAACATTACATTACTTTAACATTATTTATTTAACAATTTAGCATAACATTAACATTACTAACATTACATTACATTAACTAACATTAACATTAACCACTAACAATTAACGATTTAATGAGACGACAGGATTTGTGACATGGACTCCAGAATATAGGCTTCCAAACGGTTTTAAAATGTGCTATTAAAAGTTCTGAGTATCATCATGAACGACCGCTCAATATATTGCATTTAGATCAATTATTTTTTATTATTTTCCTCAGCCAATTTCTTTCGCAGATTGGTCTGGGTGAATTGATCTGTAGTGATATGTGCTGTTGGGGACGTCCCTGACATCATCCCTGGATGAGGAAACGGACGTTAAACCTTTATTATTATTATTATTATCTATAGAAGTAGTCACCAAGGTTCAGGGTACATCTTCACTCATTTCCTAAATAAACTCAATCGATCAAAAAATTCATAAACTATTTTTTTAATTTTGAAAGTTTGAGTTACAATACCCCGTGTTGAGCCCGGGTGTGGTTGGGACCACTGTAGAATAGGGCAACCACAATCAAGCATCCGAGTGTATGTAAGAGGCGACCAAGACAGGAGTAAATGACGGCAGAGGGGGCCTACCTCATCAAAATGATTATACAGATCCAAACCAACATCAGAAACGGTATTCGGCTGATGAGCGCCTAGGCCCCAGAAATTTCTATAAAGTCTTCCAAAGAATGGAATAGTCTCTACCCGACAATAGTTAAACAGGAATTCAAAGGAAAAAGATGATGATGATAATGATGATGATGATTTAAAGTCTGAATTAATGCAAGTTATGACAAAGGCTACACTTACATCATACTCAGGGTTGTCAATCATAGGCGGAGACCACACCCCTCTGTACTTAGGATTCTTCTTTAATGGAGCTGACCACGCACCACAACCACTCACACGTTGACAGGCTGGGTTATCTGCACCAATCAATCAATAGTACATCGAGCTGACCACGCCCACAACCAATGACAGGCTGGGTTATCTGCACAAATCAATCAATAGTACATGAGCTGACCACGCCCACAACCAATGCCAGGTTGACAGGCTGGGATATCTAAAAGATGGCATCAATCAATAAAGAATCGAACTGACCACGCCCCACGTGAATGTGTGAGAAGGAATTTGAGTGTTGAGGGGATTAAGGATAGGTTGGCTCAGTCGAGGTTGAGATGATATGGGCATATTGTGAGAAAGTTAGAGGAGGATGTGGTAAAGACAGTTAACATAACATAACATAACATTACAGAATCAGGAAGCAATTGTATGCTTGTTTAAGACTCTTCAGGCTCTTAACTAAAAAGTTTATTAGGGATGAGATGAAGGTTAAGGTAGAGAGAGATAGACCACAATATATAAAACAGCATAGAATGCAGCAGTACGGTATATCATAGTAGAGCATAGAATACAGCGGTATGGTATATCATAGTAGAGCATAGAATACAGCAGTACGGTATATCATAGAAGAGCATAGTATGCAGCGGTATGGTATATCATAGTAGATCATAGAATACAGCGGTATGGTATATCATAGTAGAGCATAGAATACAGCGGTACGGTATATCATAGTAGAGCACAGAATACAGCGGTACGGTATATCATAGTAGAGCATAGTATGCAGCGGTATGGTATATCATAGTAGAGCATAGAATACAGCGGTACGGTATATCATAGTAGAGCATAGAATACAGCGGTATGGTATATCATAGTAGAGCATAATATGCAGCGGTATGGTATATCATAGTAGAGCATAGGATACAGCGGTATGGTATATCATAGTAGAGCATAGTATGCAGCGGTACGGTATATCATAGTAGAGCATAGTATACAGCGGTACGGTATATCATAGTAGAGCATAGTATGCAGCGGTATGGTATATCATAGTAGATCATAGAATACAGCGGTATGGTATATCATAGTAGAGCATAGAATACAGCAGTACGGTATATCATAGTACAGCATAGTTTGCAGCGGTACGGTATGTCATAATATAACATAGCATGTAGCGGTACGGTATGTCACAGTATAGCATAGAATACAGCGGTACGGTATGTCACAGTATAGCATAGTATGTAGCGGTCTGGTATCTCATATTACAGTATAGTATACAACAGTACGGTATGTCATAGTATAGCATGGTATGCAGCGGTACGGTATGCAATAGTATAGCCTAGTTAACAGTATGGTACGTCATAGCGTTGCATTACTGTTGCATAGCATGCAACAGTAATGAATGACATAAGATTGCATAGTTTGCAGCAATATGGAATGTCATAACTAGTGTAACATAGTATGTGTTATTTTATAGTTTTGCATAGTATTCAACAGTTAGACAAGTTCAGTAGTCCACAGTAGGCTGCAGCATGGTGAAAACTAGTCTTGCATAGAGTGCTGCGATTCACTTTGCCATAGTATTGAATTGTATGTTTCTATGAGAAGGTTATGACTTATTTTTCATAGTAGAAACAGGTACGATACTCTATATTATTGCTTAGTTCGCAGGGGTACATTTTGCTATAGTCTTTCACATTATACAGCAGTTAGTTACGCCATAGTATGGAACAGTACGCAGTGGTATGGTATTCCATAGCATTGCATAGCAGTGCGGTGTGTGTCTTAGAATTGCATAGTATACAGTTGCAAGATAAGCCAAAATATGCATTTTTGCAGCGGTACGGTATGCCTTAGTATAGAAGACTATTCAGCACGTTAAGCCACTGTATTGTATAGTATGCAAAGATAGCCTTTTGTATTCGATATTATCATATGATATATCATATACGGTGATTAACAGAGATATCAATATTAGTAGGGGATAGTTGGATGATATGGTGTGGGACATAGAGGAATGGGGAGGTCTATTCGTATCCACTCGCTGAAGCAGTAGCGATGAGGGTAAGATATTCCATCGCGGATCTGTATGTGAGGGGTTCAAATCCTGGGCTCTCCCGTCACTGACATCGCTTTCGAGTGAGGAAACTACGTTAACATTAGTTTTACAACTTTTATCTCAATCCTAGTTAAACTGGGATTCAACGAAAGATGATGATGATGACGATAAAGATGTTTTTTATATTATAATTATTATTTCACTACTGAAGACTGTGCTACTGTAAATCTGTGTCAATGTGAGATCTCAATATACATATAAGATTAAATGCCACATGCATTTTAGACTTGAATGTTTCAATTGATAGAGAACTTCATGAAAGCATAGTGATTATACCAACCAATCAGACCAGCTTCCCATTCTCCGTCGTTCTCATCCGACCTGCGGCAGACATTAACAATAGTACACAATTAATTACACTTTATATAATGAATTAAATTTAGAACACCATAATCTTTAAAAACGTTAGTACATAAGACACGATTCCGTAAAAACCTCACTACTTTGACAGAACTTGATGGAATTTAGGTAGGTAACTGAAAAGAATAATTTTCTGGTAGGAATTAAAATAATCAAGCTTTTTATAAGATCTCACATCAGCAGTACACAGTGTTATACAGGCAAAAGTTATATGTAAGTTTAGCGTCAGTTTCTACTCTAAACAGCTCTTCAGTGACGAGGCGCATACTGGACTTGGACCCTGAACCTAGATTAAAGGGAAGATAATTATGATGATATTGATGATGATGATGATGATTATGACATAAAGACAGATAATAGACACTAACCAATCCGAAGGCTTGATTGCTTCAGGATCAGGTACATACAGAGGTTCATCGTCCAGCCAATCAGAGGGCTTGACTGCTGAGTCATCGGCTACCATCTCAGGCTCTGTCTCGTCCCTTCAGTCAATCAATCAATGAATCAATAGACCAATCAATCAATCAATCAATCGATCAATCAATCCATCAATCAATCATTCGATCAATCAATCGATCAGTCGATCAATAAATCAATCGATCAATCAATCAGCTTATTAATAAAGCAAAACTAAATCATAAACTTATCAAAGAAATCCATCAAAAAATAAAAACAATGTATAAGTTTATAACTGAATCTTTCGATCTATCAATCGTTAATTAGTTGATATATACAATAAAAATATTTTAAAAAATAAATATATAAACTAAGCACAAGAAATAAAGCACAATATCAATCATCTATGGGGACGTCCCTGACATCATTCTTGGATGAGGAAGCGGACGTTAAACCTTTATTGCTATTATTATTATTGTTATTATTATTATCTAATTGTTTACACTCTAATCTTTTAACTTTATAAATTGAGAAGAAATTTAAATAAAGATAAAACGAGATATCGAGAGAGCTGACAGAAGGAAAGAGAAGGAAAGAGAGACAGAGAGAGAGACAGAGTGTCAGATTTCTTACCAATCGCTTGGCTTCTTAACGCTTGGATCTGGAATTCTGTAGATAAATAATTACATAACTCTCTGATAATGTTGCGTCATTGAGGGCCCATGTCATATCATTTTTAGTGATAATTTTTATTTCTCTAGTTTCTGTTATTCTGTTCATTCATTATTTTTCATTTCTTATTCTGTTTAAACCGTCATGTATTTTGGTGAATAAAGGTTTGACACCCAAGCAAGGCTTCATACAGATCTCTTATAATCCAATGAAACAAAAGCCTATATGCGTTTTATCCTTGGCTGAAAATTCAGAAAACATTTAACAAATTAAATTTAAATAAAAAATTAATATTATTATAAATATAATATAAAAATAATAAAAAAATAAAAATAAAAATACTTCGTCGACTCACTTTTCTCTGTCATCCCAGTGCTCGGGTTTTGTATCATTGGGATCCGAGATCTGTCGTGGAGGATTAACCGGGGGTCTAATCATCAATCAATCAATCAATCAACTAATCAATTAATTCTCTAGAAATGTATCAACAGATCAATTAACAAGTCTAACGGGCCGGTGGCTTGTTGACAAGTTGTTCGACAGCGGATCAGTAGGTGCAGGGTTCCAATTAAATGATCTTGTTAGGAACCCATATCTCCATATATGGATCCCTATTTCCGCCTGTGCTATTGACAAAATTAGAGAATATGTGGATTAATATAACGCCTCCGTCTAGATCCTGTTACAAGATAAGACAGGATAATGTCTGAAGTCTGGGTCTACGTCTAGATCCTGTTACAAGATAAGACAGGGTAATGTCTGAAGTCTGGGTCTACGTCTAGATCCTGTTACAAGATAAGACAGGGTAATGTCTGAAGTCTGGGTCTACGTCTCTGACCATCAAGTCAGTCGAGTTCTGAAAGTCAAAGAAGAGAGTTGATTTGAGACGTCGAACAGAAAGCTGTGTTTAAGAGATTATAGGAGAGAAGTTATGTTTTTGAATTAAAGTATTAAATTAAGTTATATGGTAATTAAGAGGATGTATGTATGAATGAATAAGCTGGACGAGGAAACGGACGTTAAACCTTTATTATTTGTTTATTTATTTATTGAATGATAGACCGACGTTAAAAGATCTCTACAGTTGTAGAAGGTTAGATCATAGACTAGTCAGGAAAATAGAAGTCAGAGTAGACAGTAGAATAGACATATATTAGATTATACACAAAAATAGAGATACGTTATATCATAGAGTAGACAAGAAATAGACGTACGTTAGATCATAGAGTAGATTGCCTGAGGTAAGGATACCCTGATCCAAGTAAATAGAATAGCTGTTGTCTGCACTCAGCACTGTAACATGAAGTGATTGAATCACTCAATAACTGAAAGACTCCATGAATTGATGATTGAATGAATGAATGAATTAATTAATTAATTGATTAATGAGTGACTCGATGACTGAATGAATGAAAGAATCACTCCAGTTTGTCAGCAATTTTACAACTGATTTATGAATATAATCAAGTCAAATGAATTGACAAGTAACAGTTACTGTTTGTATATAAAATCATAAAAATAGAAACAAAGAAATACAGGGATTTAAAATTGCTGGGATTAAACCAAAACAGCAGAATGTTTAGCCAAGATAACAAAATACGGTATCAAAAGACGCATAATATTAACACTGTATGGAAATTCATTTCTAATCTTTATTTTATAGACTCGATGTGTAAAGGTCCTCTCTTAAACATTAGGTAAAACTCAACAACTCGTTTTCATAATTAATTGATTACTAAACAAAATTTATTGCGAATCATTCACATTTTTACAAAATGACAGACATACACGACTGATAATAATAGCAAACATGCATACAACGGTATAAAGTAAATATAATAATAATATAACAATAATTATATTAAAACAGTAGGCCTATAGATGTCCTAATTCCGCTATATCTAGATTATATATATATATTATATATATATATAATCTATATATATATATATATATATATATCTAGATTATATATAGATTACAAATAACTTCCAAAATAATTTCTTTTTAAAATGAAATGTCCAAAACTTAACGTCACTATTTTAGTTTCTTAGACGATAATCTGCTATTAACTGTTCAATTCGCCTTCTTCCTGCTGTTCTCCTACGATAACTGACATACCTTCAAAAACAGACATTGCCTAGTCCTGTCCTCTAATAGGACTTAGACGGCTAGACTGGATCAATTATTCCACGATTCTCTCTTCAGTGCACTGCCTATTGTATAGTGCATATTCATACTCAAAGTCTCTAGCTTTCTCGCTCCATAAGAGCACTCCTTAGATCAACAAGTTAATCACTTCACAAAGTCTATGCCTTATCCATACCTTATGTAGCCTATAACTTGGGAAAAATATGGCTTCTGAGGCTATTTCCTGTTGCCTTCCTCAGTTAGATGGATTAATTACCATTTAATCCCGAGGGAAAATATTTAATGGTGAGGTGGGTCACCTCTTGCCATCCTCAGCTCCTGCCTTTAGTCGCCTCTTACGTACACGCAGCACATTGTTTGCGGTTGCCCCATTCTGCAGTGGTCCAACCACACCCGAGCACAAAATGGGATCATATTACTCCACGATTAAACTATAATATAGACGGAAACAGGGTTCCATATAAAGAGTATAAATATGGGTTCCTGATACATACCTAATGTAAAGAGATGAGTTTTGTGGTCACTAAAGACGTCATCAAAGTGATTGTTAGACATACCTAAGGTAAAGAGTTGAGTTTTGTGGTCACTAAAGACGTCATCAAAGTGATTGTTAGACATACCTAATGTAAAGAGATGAGTTTTGTGGTCACTAAAGACGTCGTCAATCTTCGGCTCTGCTCTTCTTGCGTGCTTCTCCTACATCACAGCCAAATCATTAGGCCTAAATAAAAATATACAAATGTAAAATATACAAATTGTTTCCTGACTCAACTGCAATGTTACGTTAAAATACCATAATTTGTACTACTTTTACTTATATCTAAATGTATGACCTTAATTTGTTTTAGTCACTACCAATACCAATACTGTTTTCTAAATAGTTACAACTATTACAACTTAGCATCTCTTTCCAATCAGTTGTAACTATTGTTATTACAACATTGCTTTAAAATCAATTTTATTTAATACAAATTTAGTATTTCTTCTCAATTTTAAATTCTCTTATCGTAACCATTCTTATTTTATTTAAGCAGTATTTGATAACCACAGTAAATAAACAAGCAACTACCTCATACTTTCCTGTTTTAGGACTTCTATGCTGAATGATAAAATGAACCTGTTAAATAAATTAAAAATCAATCAAGCTTTCTATCAATCAATAAATAAAAGAAATAAAACAATAAATCTGTCAAAACAGAATTGATCAAACAATATAATCAGTTAAATCAGTCCATAAATCATTTTATATATCAATTTGTCAGTTGTTCTTGTATAATTAGACCTATTGATTTCGTTATTGTTTTAACTCCAACAGACGTTAATTTAGAAAATTTAGGTGAATATTTCATACCACACACTTTCAGAATGCAATAAATTCTATGAGCACAACATACTAAAAGATTCACTAATACTGCTAGGAATATGAAAAAGCTGGTAAAGCTAATGTTAACATCAGTTTCCTCACT
Source organism: Enchytraeus crypticus (assembly GCA_905160935.1). Lineage (NCBI taxonomy): Eukaryota > Metazoa > Annelida > Clitellata > Enchytraeida > Enchytraeidae > Enchytraeus > Enchytraeus crypticus. The sequence goes on along the minus strand of CAJHZI010000493.1, from coordinate 602,576 downwards.
CAAAAGCGATATCAGTGACGGGCGAGCCCAGCATTTGTACCCCGCACATACAGATCCGCGAGCAAGCATGCAAGCACAGCAATACATACAGCAAGCAGCTTGCTAATGGCCCCTGTGATTGAACAGAATTGTTAACAGAAAAAGTAAATTACGAGTTTGAATTCAAGCAAATGAAATTTGCTACTCTGCAATTTACTAAATAGAGATGTGATCAATTAACTAGCAAAAACCATAACAGAACGAATGCGTAATCATGATGATATAGTTTGCACTCCATCGACATATCTTTAATAAAATAATATATTTTATTTTAATAATAAACAATGCAATATGTTATTATTTTATTCATATATCTTCACAATATTTTAATTATTGTAGTAAAGTACCTTTGCGTCTTTACCACAGCGGTCTGGTCCAAACATTACAGTGTAGGGCGTGCTTGCGTTAAACTGTGCCTACACGCGGTATCAATCAATCAATCGATCAATATATCAATCAATATATCAATCAATCAATCAATCTATCAATAAATAATTCAATAAATCAATCCATCAATCATTCAGCAAATCAATCAATCACTAAATCGACCATTAAATAAATCAACCAATAACTAAATTAAAAAATCAATCAGTCAATTCATTTAGTGAAACATCACTTGGCCGAATAACAGAGAAAAGAAACAATATTATTCAATACAACTCTCCCTAAGTGTTAAATATCATCAAGTGATACCATAAATGAAACATTGCATAGATAAGCTCAATAGCAACCTGAGAAAAAACTGAAAATAAATAAAACAATTTATAAATCAAATACAAGAAAATTTAAAACTTTAACAATAAACACAAAATACATTATTTCTAACCAGCAAATACAATAAAAGCAGTGTTACGATGTTAAAAGAAAAAATCATATTTATTCAATATAAGTATATGCAAATTAAAACTAATTAAACACAAGCAGAGTTACCAAGTCCAGTTTTCCAGTCTCAGGTTTCATAAGAAGCTTGATGTAGGCTCCACCACATTCCTGACCTTTCTGAAACTTCACTTCATATCTACAACACAACAACAACAACAGTTTATCAGAAACCTCATGTCTACAACAGCAACAACAACAATTGATCAGTAACCTCTTATCTACAACACAACAACAACAACAACTGATCAGTAACCTAATGCCTACAACAACAACAACAACAGCAGATAAGCAACATCTACAACAACAACAACAAAAACAGCAGTTTATCAGTAACCTCTTATCTACAACAAAACAACAACAACAGCTGCTTATCAGAAATATCAGAATTAGAGTTAATCAATCAGAAATTATCTCATTATAGAAATAAAGTTAACTAAAGAATCTTTTAATTGTCAAATTAGTAATATAACTATCTACTAGAGCTATTGTTATTGCTATTTTTATGCAGATAAGATTTTCTATATTACGATTATGCAGTTTGGTAGTGCTAGGAATATTCAGCATAACTTTGCTCTCACAGATGACCTTTACATCGGGCAAGTGTGCCGACTGGGCCACCAGCCATCACAAAACAATGCAGTGCATTTCATTGCTATCTGACGCACAATTCGTCATATCATTATAAAAACTAGTGTTAACGTCAGTTTCCTCACTCTCGAAAGCGATGTCAGTGTAGCATGCTTGCATGATACAAAGGTCGTGTGTTCAAATCCTGTTGTACAGCCTCTGACAGTAAACATACTGAACCATACGTTAAGCCGCAATACGTTATACGGCAGCGACAGACAGACTGGCTGATTGATTGCAATATTAAGACACTCACTGCACTATAAGAGGTTTTCCAGTGAATTCAAATGGCTTCGTCAGTTCAGCAGAGACAGCGTGGTGAGTGTTGGGGTCCTATAAACAAAAAACACATAAATATATGAACACATAACATATAAACACATAAACATATAAACACATAAACATATAAACACTTAAACATGAATATATAGTCACATAGGCATACAAACACAAAGAGTAGGACACAATATAGACAAATGCAATAATAATAAAAATATAACAATAATTATATTAAAACAGTAGGCCAATAGATGTCCTCATTTCTCTATATCTATTAGATTACAAATAACTTCCAAAATAATTTCTCTTAAATATGAAATGTCCAAAACTTAACTTCAATACTTTACATTTCTTGCAATGCTATCTGACAAAGCGCAGAAATATTAGACAATTAGACACAGGGACATCCAGATAAACATAGGTAAATATACAAGTACATAATATCAATCATAAACTTAGTATAAATATACACGTAAACATAGCACATAAATGCAACAAATAAACACATTAAAACAACATCAAATATCTAACTATAACATTAGAGGTAAGACGTATTCGAAAACTACGACAGGCAAGGTGGAATACACAAAAATCTGACGAACATGAACGAAAAGGAAAAGAAAATCACAATGGCAAACAACTTCCGTCACGGTCACAAGATTTACTACTGAACAAAGCTCCCGCTGTAGTAACTGTTGACAACAACATAGTAGTTGTTAGTTTCCCACTACACGTCAGCTTTCAGTAGAGATAAAATGGCTTTCATTAGTTGAATTGAACCCTCGTGGGTTCGAATCCCGGCGGCGCTGATCTGAGAGTAAAATTTCTAGCATTCACTGGACTGGTACACGGAAATGGGAATAAATTGCCTAACGGATTTAACATGTGGTAATAAAAAGCGATTGATTTCAACGTAGTTGATCGTTTCACTATAATGTGTATTTACTTTTACTTTACTTTTTTACTTGCAATAAAAATACAATGTAATTGTGATCAAGCACTGCTGCATCTCACGTTGTTTCAGTGAGCCTATACATACAGTGTCCTCTGCAACGTTAAATTACACAAGCATTTGTAGAGCAAAGTGTATTAACTAATTATCGATATGTTGGTCAATTCATTATTTCATTTCTTTCATTTATTCACTCGTTCGCTCGCTCATTCATCATTGATCGTTTCACTATAATGTGTGTTATTATTGCTGTTAAACGACAACCTCAGTGTAAAGTAAATTCAATACATTAAACGACTAACCTGCAGCACAAGCCCCAGGTCTCCCTCCAGTCCCAGATAACTCGCTTCCTCCACAGTCCAGCGTCCTGCAGGAGTGGTCGGGATATCAACAAAAAGATAAAAAAACTCAATAACAGCAAAAATAAAAATGAATGGCGCTAAATTGGCAGACTCAACGTGAAGCTTATTTAAAGTATAAATAACTAATTAATTAAATAAAGTAACATAATATAACATTTTAGGTAAAATAACATTTTAAAAATAATTTCTTTAAAAAAATAGCTATAAAAAATATTCTTTAACTTTAAAATGCCATATTGATCCTTTTGACTTGGGACATAAGGCTAGATTAGAGAAAACTTGTAAAATATAAATTTAAAATATTAATTTACAAATATCTAACATAACTGATTGTATTTATCAAATACTTTAAAAAGAGTCCATATTGTCAACATGGCTTTTACTTCATAATATAACTAATGAGTTAGAGCTTAACTTAACATCAGTTTCTGGTCTCAGAAGCATGTCAGTGATGGAGCTAGCACTAAATTTGAACCCTGCACCTACTTGTCAGACTGACGCTGAACTGATAATAATAATAATAATAATAATAATAAAGGTTTAAGGTCCCTAGCATCATCCAAGGATGATGCTAGGGACCTCCCCACAGCATACATCACTACAGATCAATTCAACCAATCTGCAAAAGAAATGTGCTGAGGAGAAGTAAGGTCCTAAATGAAAGCCCGTCTGGTGGTCAAAAAATGGTCAGGGTAGATCGATTATGTCTATGGTGGGAAAAGGTAAGTCTTAAGCTTGCTAGAGAATGTTGAGAGAGAAAAACAAGAGCAAAGAGTAGCAAGTAAAGAGTTGACAGGCTATGGGCTCAGTCAATTAAAACATCGTAGAATAATAACAATTATTAACTGCAATTATATACTCAGACCTTTCTTAATAATATTTAAATAAACAATATTCAATCATATACTGATATTCTTGTAAAACTCACAAACCGTCATATTTAGGTTTTCCTGTTTCAGTGTTTAAGGCAGTCGATTGCACCCATCTACATATCAATGCAACAACAACAACAAGACAGTTAGAGTGCTACAGTCATCAATGACAACATCGAGCACTATTTAGACAAAATCAAGCCAGAGAGCAAAAAGAAGGTAAAAAAACGGTGCAAATTCCAAAATCCACAAAATCAGTCCAAAGTATCAAAAAATATTTCAAAGTATCCAAAGTTTGATTCCCAATGCAGGACATTAGGAATCAATTAATATTTGTACGAACAATTGGCTGAATATTAAAATTATCACCTATTTAGAATTACAAGCCATTTTAATTTATTTTCAATCATTAATTAACCTCCTACACTGAGAACATTTTAGGTGCAGTAACAGCAGATTAACGGACAGTACAGATACCTGTAGCGATAATTAATTAATATAAAAGAAGAAAAACTAGTGAGACAGTGAATCATATCTCCAGCAGTAACAGTCATGACATTTAAAATATCACATAAAAATATCTTAAATCAGATAATTTATTCATAAATAATCATCATCACTGGAAACCATTGATGAATGTATTGAGCAATGGATTCCCAATCACTCGTGAAGATATCATCAGAAAATCTTATCTCAATTTGGAAATGTAATGTAGAAAACCTACGATCAACATGATTGATCTAATTCACATTAATTACTGCATAGAATTCATAGTGCTCGATGTTGTCACTGATTTCAGTAGCACTCTAACTGTTGCTACTGTCATCAATGACAACATCGAGCACTATGGATTCCAATGTATACAGTAATTAATGTGAATTAAATCAATCAAGTTGATCATTGGTTCTCAACTCTTCCAAATTCAATTCTACTCTTCAAACCATTATTGCTTGTTGTTGTTTTTTTATAATTTATAGGGTGTCGCATAAGTTCGTATACCGTTTTCAAATTGCAGTAATTCGGCTAGTAAAGGTCGCATGTTCATAAAATTTCGTATTCGTGTATAATAGATGTGAATTAGATGTTGGTGCAAGTTTATTTTCATTAGACCTGGAAATGACGTCACACGGCGCTGTCGCGCAATGTGACCCATTTTCTGACTGGCGCAGCTAGAGACACGCTGTGGCTGCATGCAGCGCGTGCCTGGAAATTACCTGATGTTGTCGTCCAGGACCGCAGTCAAGGCTAATCAACGTGTCAATGTTATTGTTCGATGAGGCCGCGTATAATTTATAATATGGATAAAATTAAAATAATACAATTACGTGCACAGGCAGTAGTATTGGCTAAAGAAGGATATTCGCATAAATGTATTGCACAAAAGTTAAATCGGAGTAAGTGTTGGGTTACGAAGTGGGTAGGTCGAAGCAAATTTGACGAAAAACTAGTGGATATGAAACGTAGTGGACGTCCGAAGATACTGTCTAATACAGCCAAGCGTCTCATCCAATCCGCAAAATACAGACGTGGACAGAGTTTGCGCCGTATTTCAAATCAACTGAAAATTCGTAATGAACGTGCTTCTAAGGACACAATTCGCAGATACATGGTTAATGACCTGAAGTGGAAGAACTGGCGTCGCAAAAAAATTCCACTGTTGACTGATGCTCACAAGGTGAAACGTATTAAGTTTGCGCGTGATCATCGTAATTGGACTGTTCAGGATTGGTCAAATGTTCTGTTTACTGACGAGTCACCCTTCAAAGTGTTTTACATACCCAATCCCAAGAACGACACTGTGTGGGGATCACAGGAGAGTAATGTTCCTCCCGCTGCTCAAATGAAGTTCAGTCCCTCGGTTATGGTTTGGGGCGGAATGACTGCACACGGATTAACGAGTCTGCACTTCATTCCGAACGGTACACGACTTAACTCGGATTATTACATTGTAAACGTACTGGATAAACTCGTCAAGCCAGCGTTTCAAAGAATCGTAACCGGCGGCAACGTTACTCGAGTAAAGCTGTTCAATGACAATGACCTTGGCATCTTTCAACAGGATGGTGCAAGATGTCATACATCAGCCAAAACAACAAGATGGTTGGAAGACAACATTCCATCGTACATTAAGCCGAAGGACTGGCCACCGAACTCTCCAGACCTTTCTCCTATCGAGAACCTGTGGAGTATTCTGTCGTTTAGTGTCTACCGCGATCCAGAGCCCACGAATGTTGTGCAGCTGAAACGTCGTCTACAACAAGCTTGGAGATCAGTGAAAGTGGAAATACTTCAGACATTAATCAAATCTATGCCGGATAGAATACTCGCTGTCATTAAGCAAAAAGGAAATACTATAAAATATTAGTTTTTGCGAAAATGTGACGTCATTCAGAAAAATTTCAGTTTCTACTTAATTACTTGTACGATTACAAATTAAATTGTACCCATATATTTTATTTATCGTGTCTACATACTGTCCAAATTTGGTTTAAAACGGTTAAGTAGTTCCAGAGTTAATGCAATTTGAAAACGGTATACGAACTTATGCGACACCCTATATTTCATTTTAGTTAGCTTAATAAAAAGTAAAACCTTGATTTGAGAGCGTCCACATCTGCAAATGGTTCAGCAAAATGCACGTCACCAATTGGAACAGGAACCTTGTATACAGGCTGAGAACAGCATAAACATACAAATTTAAAAATAAGATAATTTAAATAAAATTTAAAATGTACAACTGTTAAATTTATATTTATACACTATCACAATTGAGACTGAAATAAGTTCTAGAGCCAAGTAGTGGTAATTTAATGTATCTTTGCTTCAGGTATCTTTCAGAATATTTTCTATACTTCAAGACTCCATCTAATAATTAATAATTAATAATTAATAGGATATTAATAATTAGATCGAAACATACTTGTTTGTAATCAATCAAGGAAAAGACAGATATTACACAATTTAGCCATATTCAAACCTAACAATAATGTACATGAATAATAAAATGTTACACTTTTAGTAATTTTCTATATATCTATTTATTTAAATAAGATTATGGGAGTATTTTACCTTGTCATCAAATACAAGATCTGGTGCTGGTTCTAATTTACTACTTTCAAGCTCCAACTCTTCCTCAAGTTCTTCTTCCAGTTCTTCATCATCCGATTCTTCGCTACTGTCCAAGGAGTCCTCCGGTGCTTCCCCGTCTTTCTGTGTGGAAGGTTCCGCACAAAGTGCTGGCTGAATAGTAGCAGCCAGCACCAGCGCAATTAGCATCAGGTATCTAGACAGCATTGCTCCTGCAAATAGCGCAAGAATACAAAGTAGAATTAAATATATTACTTAAGGGCTAAGTTGCCAAATCAAGGTATAAATTCTCTTAAAATAGCCAGCAATATTAACCCACAACAATTACACAAACCTAACGAGTTGGGTTTATTTCCTGGACTTTATACTATTTTAATTTACTGTGAATCATGACCACCGAGCAGTTTCAGATTTATCCATGGATTTTTTGATGATAGTTTCATAAATTTGTCATTTTAATGAGTTATTCGTCTGATACTGAACTTTTATGGCTATAGAATGATCCCGATTATTCTATAGATATTTCAAATAACAATTTATGGAATTTTGCAATATAGAATATAGTGCAGGAAAAATATTGATCTATATAAAAGTTATATGTAAGCTAAATTTTAAAATATGCAGGCATATAAGTAGAAAAACAAGAAGCTGGAAGAGGTAAGTAGTAAAACACCCAACAAATGAATTTAAAAAGTTCTGTACTATTAATTTTACAGAGGCACCAAGGAAATGAACTGATTTAATGGCGAATTTCACAGTATAAATAAAATTTGAGATTATATTCTTTTATGTTACAACATAAAAGTTTAATCTAATTGCGGAATTGAATTTATCTACTTCAGTTTAAATATACCATGCGAGTTCAAGGTGAATTAGTATAGGTTAAGACTAACTAATCCCTTAGCCATTTAAACTCCATTAACTCTAAAAATTGATTGATTGAAACAACTTAAATTAAAAAATCTTAACGCATATTTTATTCGCATACGTCATTTAGATGTTCACAAGTAATCATGGAATCAATAATTCCAATCCAAAAATCAATCTATAGGCCTACTCAATCAATAATCTCTAATATAAACAACATAGACATTTTCAGATGCTTGCTGCTCAAGATTTAAATAAGCTATTTTCTACGTAAAATATTTAAAAGTCTCAGCTCAGAACGTGCAACCAATTCACAAACAATTCAATAGAAATAATTTAAAGTTTAAATTAAGAAATTAAATTTAGAGCGATAAAAGTTTTAACTATACAGAAATATTAATAAATAAATGTAACAAAATTTGGTCGAACAAAATTTATCAACCATACAAAGATCAGGAAAAAGTTGACAGGTGCCCGTAGATTTAAAAGAGTGGCTTGAACAAGAGTGTCCTAAAGAAATCTTTCTATAAATGGACCGTAATTTTTCAAATATAATAACTAAAGCCAATTTCACTCTCCTATATTTGTCTAATAAATATCGTTAAAAATCTTAAATTTGTAGTCTAGGATTAATTAGGCTTTACTCGCTACCTATAAGTTTTTTCTATTGATTGGATTTCTGAAGATAATACGAGAGAAGACTAGGGTCATGAAATAGAGACGGCTAATTTGGGGGCTAAATGGTGAAGGTGCTTGATTCTAACTCCTATATGTTGATATGGACAAGTGATTAGGGGGTAGCTAAGCACAGAATTTCTTAGGCTTAGCCACCCCCATCTTTTCAGCAACAATTATAGTTGAACTAAAGCAACCCTGGATACACGTAGGTTTACTTGTGATTCATAACTGGCTTTAAGATGCCTTATATTTGGGGCTGTCCACCCCCCCCCCCAAAGCAAGGACACATGCACGCATATCTCCCTTCGACTAACTCACGTTGTGCAATTTTTCCACTTCCCCCTTTTTTAAAAACTCGGCACCTTTTTCATCCCCCCCTATTTTGTCAATGACACAACTTGTGTCGTTATTAACATTGTGTGGGCGCCCTTGCCTAGGCCTATATCTTAATTGTTATTAACAAGAAAATTTTGCAACTCTAGAGTATATGTACCTTAATTATAGGAATATAATTTATTACTAAGGTCGTTTTTCTTTAACAAGATTGACGCGTAGGCCTAGTATAAATCATCATCGTCATCATCATCCCTTTAATCCCAGTTTAACTAGGATCGGGATACGAATAGACCTTCTCCAATCCTCTCTGTCCCATATCATATCATTAGTCTAGCCCCTATTTCTCTTTCATTCGTTTTAGAAAATTTTGTAGCAATTTCTGGAGCCTAGGCGCTCACCAACCAATTGCCATTTCTGACGCTGGTTGGAATCTTAGTGCTTTAGTCGCCTTTAGGACCTGCAGTCACCGGTTGGTCTATCCTTTAAACAACCCGAACACGGGGAATATAAATCAGTATTATAAATAGACATTTATATACTACATACACTATCCGTCATAAACTTCACTATTAATTTAAAACAAGAATGGATAATTGGCTTCAGTGTTCCGAAAATAAAACAAATCTCATTTTAATTTAAGTTTCGCAATGTCATCGTACAGTTAGTTAATAAGAAACCAGGATAAGTCAAAATGAAACAGAATGATAGAGTTAAATACCACAAACAAAACCTGTTTGTAAAACAAGCAGGTCAAGAATAAGTTTGTAGAAATAATTTAGGCATAATTTATATCTGAATCAGATGTATTCGTAGTAATACTGGACTAAGATAAACAGTTTAATGATCACTTAGTCATGCAATGCTAATATCACTATGTTACAGTAAGTGGCAGAGAAAACATTCATTATCATCTTAAATTTAATATCAATTTAACCAGGGTTGGGATAGAGAACACAGTATATATACAAGTCTTTAACACTTTTAACACCCAAAACCAAATCAAGCAGATTCATAAATATGGTGCTAAATACAACCGTCATTACTAAAACTGTATTTCAGATTTGCAATACTATCAAAATTTATAACGATTTTTTAATGCAGGTTTTAGAGTTGACATTGTCTAGCACTATAGGTGCCTGGGTTCAAGTCCACAGGCAGGCGATATAAATATGCAGTATGGAAGATTTTTCTTAAGTCAGATTTAACTGTAGAGTAGACACAAAAATGTACACTGACATAACCTTACGAATGCAAATCGGAAAAGAAATAATATGCAAATCTGTAATACAGTTTCAATAGATGCGATAATGTAACTATGAGAAAGTAATATACATCAAGAGTATTATATAGGATGAGAAAAATACAACACAAAAAGTGGCACAGCAAAACAATATACAGCATGGCTTCAACGTCACTTTCAAATTTACAAATTTCAAGCATGTAATATAAAGTTAATACAGAATATGATATAAAGAATATAACACAACGCAAATAAAGCCATCACGCAAACAACAAATACCAAATCAACTTTCCCATCTCCATAAATACGTTTCACTTATTAACAAATGTAAAATAATATATGTATGTTTTCGCATTACGCGAGGTTGTAAACAAGGTTCATACAACATTTGGCTTTAGATAGAAACATTGGCAAAAACATGATGGACTCCTTGGCAACGCCATAAGACTTACATGTATATAAACATGTATAAGTTGCTTAGTTACCAATAGCAGTACATTATGAGTAGATATATAATTATGCAGAGTCTGTAAATTATGCCAATTACTCAATTATGCACAGCAACAATTATATTTTGTCATTTTTTATATTATGCATAAATATTTAGTTTAGTGTAGTCAAATAATTAATCATTCCAATTCAATTACACAGAGCCATTAAATAAATAAGGAATTACACGAAGCTATTAATTGATTAATTACACGAAGCTATTAATTGATTAATTACACGATGCTATTAATTAATTAATTGCACTAAGCTATTAATTAATTAATTGCACTAAGCTATTAATTGATAAATTACACGATGCTATTAATTAATTAATTACACCAAGTTATTAATTGATTAATTACAAGAAGCTATTAGTCAATCACACCAAGATATTAATTAATTAATTATACCAATCCATTAATTAATTACACCAAGCTACTAATCACGAGAAATTCTTAATTGAAAGACCTTAAATATTCGTAAAGTGGAATGTAGGGAAACAAAGACACACATCAGCTGTATGACATAAGCTGTATGACGTCAGCTGTATGACGTCAGCTGTATGACATCAGCTGCATGACATCAGCTGCATGACATAAGCTGTATGACATAAGCTGTATGACATAAGCTGTATGACGTCAGCTGTATGACGTCAGCTGTATAACGTCAGCTGTATGACATCAGCTGCATGACATAAGCTGTATGACATAAGCTGTATGACATAAGCTGTATGACATAAGCTGTATGACATAAGCTGTATGTATGACATAAGCTGTATGACATCAGCTGCATGACATAAGCTGTATGACATAAGCTGTATGACATAAGCTGTATGTATGACATAAGCTGTATGACGTCAGCTGTATGGCGTCAGCTGTATGACGTCAGCTGTATGACATCAGCTGCATGACATAAGCTGCATGACATAAGCTGTATGACATAAGCTGTATGATATAAGCTATATGACATAAAGCTGTATGATATAAGCTATATGACATAAGCTGTATTATATAAGCTATATGACATAAGCTGTATGATATAAGCTATATGACATAAGCTGTATGACATAAGCTGTATGACATCAGCTGTATAACATCAGTTGTATGACATAAGTTGTATGACATCAGCTGTATGATATAAGCTATATGACATAAGCTGTATGATGGAAGCTGTATATAAGATTTAACTCACTAATTTGTTAATAAAATTTTATTTAAAATCATTTAACTCAGTGGCACATTTACAAATACTATTTCTAATTCAAAATGAACACCAAGCTTCTACGCTTTTGAATAAACTCAAGAATTACAACAAAATGATGATATGGAAAATAAATCTCAGAAGTTTTAGTAATACTGCGTAATTTAAGAGAAAATAAAATAAATCATGGGAGGGGTTTTCTATCATAATCAAATATGAGTTTTAAAGGCGTGGCCTAACACAAAGATAAGTGTGAGAGAGTTGTGGTTAACACAAAGATAAGTGTGAGAGAGGCGTGGTTAACAGAAAGATAAGTGTGAGAGAGGCGTGGTTTAACAGAAAGATAAGTGTGAGAGAGGCGTGGTTTAACAGAAAGATAAGTGTGAGAGAGGCGTGGTTAACAGAAAGATAAGTGTGAGAGAGGCGTGGTTTAACAGAAAGATAAGTGTGAGAGAGGCGTGACCTAACATGCATTTAAATCTTAAACACCACAGCGACCAGAAAGCTTAACACGTCAAATATCAATCATTTAAACTTAGTCTCATATTACGCATCCTGTCTCTAACATTTGGCAACGGGATGGTATCAGTGGATTCACATTAATACATTATAATAAAATATAGTGACGCCATCGTCCTAGGAGTGGCTGAAAAAAATCTCTAGGTGATACCTATTAAAATGCTAAAAAGCTAATGTTAACGTCAGTTTTCTAACTCGAAAGCGATGTCAGTGACGGGATATTTAAGAATGGTTCAAACAAAAATTGTACATGTCGTAAAAGACGACAAACAAGAACTGCGGAAGCCAATGGGAAACTACCTTAAAAGACATATTTTTCAAGCCAAAGGCTATATTGTGATTGCTCTGCCTTTGTGATCTGCATCAGATCAACCTTTTTGACGACAAATGACTCTGTCTGAACAAGAAGGCATGAATTTGTGCCTGGGACCTGCCATTTTACACTACACTGACGACGACAACAACAACTACAGTTAGACGTAGTATTCAAGAAATGTAACAAGAAAACAAGAGAATAAAATGTACATCACACAACACTCAGGATCAACGAGATAAAGGTTTGGCATTAGCAATGTAGCGTGCAAATACAATAAAACGTGAGATTTTCGAAAATTATCTATGTCATCAATATATACAAAAATTACTTCTTAAAAGTTTATAAATTGATAGAAATTTATACAAAATCAAAATTTAGCTAACACTTTAACTCAAAATTATTTAGCACGGTATTAAAATTAAGACATTACATTATTACCGGACCCAGCGCACAGATACAACGTTAACTATATAAATAATAACACAACGAATGCAACGATTGTTTCAATAAAATATCCAAATATAGTGTCAGTAAACCAAACTCTTTACCCCAGTATCTACTACCAGCCATGCCCTTATGAATATATTAGTGCAGAAACCTGATTGACACTTGACAGACCACGATTAGGACGATTGCCTTAATCACGATATTACGATAAATCTTCCGCCTACTCGGGTCTACTAAAATTATACATGTAAATTACAGGCCTGTAAACATTGCCGTTACTTTAAGCTTCAATACGACGAAGAAATCTAATACACGCACGGTATGATATATAATAACTACAGATAGGGAAACAAACATTAAATCTAGTAATTGCTATCATTTTTGTTAATGTTATTTTGCATATTACTTACACTAAAAGTAACTTAAAACTCTCAGTACTCTAGAACAATATCAAATCTAACGGTCATGGTCTGATGACAATTCAGGGACATCTCAGTTAAGATTCGAACAGCAACTCTACTGGTTAGCAGTCGAACACCTTAACCAGTAAGCCAGGAGATCAAAGAAATTAAATAAATCTGTAAGATCATTCTTTATATAGCACACAAACTTCAAACAACATTTAAACAATTAAATACTCTTAAATTGTAAGTTTAGCCCACCACATCACATGATCTTAATTTAATCAATCATAGCTGTCGTTACATCTTACTGACAGCATTCTTCAGCCAATCAATGACGATGATCTTGTTTCTCTCCAACCAATCAATGTTCATCTGAATCTTATCGAGAGTCTGAGATACAGACCTTAGGTTCTCTCCATGCAGGTTCTCCTCGAAGAATTGTTTCACCTGGTCAATCAATCAATCAATCAATCAGTCAATCAATCAATCAATAAATCAGTCAATCAATCAATCAGTCAGTCAATCAATCAATCAGTCTATCAATCAATCAATCAACCAACCAAAAAGTCAATCAATCAATCAATCAGTCAATCAAGCAACCAACTTACCCACCAACCAACCAGCCAATCTACTCCGCCAGCTGATCCTATAACATTGCATTTTAGGTAAGCTTTACTACGCCTTTAATTAAGTTAAATACAAGACTTCTGGGGTGGTTTCTCGTTGCTTTCTAAACCACTCAGACAGATGCCCAACAAAACAGGCAGAATACGTGCTTAGTTTAATTTACACAGGCTGGTGTACACAGAAACGACGCAAAAAACATAGGGCAAGACTGAGGATATTTCAATGAAATACTAAAAGAACAGTGAGAGAGTAAGAGAGAATTAAATACTGATCTCATCGTAGTCAAACTGTGTCAAAGGAGTAGTGAGAGAGTAAGAGAGAATTAAATACTGACCTCATCGTAGTCAAACTGCGTCGTGAAGTGACCGGCTGAGCCGAGAATAATTCTCCTCATCTTCATCATCACGCTGTAGTATCTATCACGTTCAATCAATCAATCAATCCATCAATCAATCAATCAATCAATCAGTCAGTCAGTCAATCAATCCCCCCGATCAATCGATTAATCAGTCAATCAATCAACCAACCAACCAATCAATCAATCAATCATACAATCTATCAATCAATCCATCCAGAATGGTTCAATTCATCAGTTATTTAATCATTCTAAAAAGTAAAGTAAAAGTAAACACGCATTATAGTGAAATGACCACTGTGTTGATATCTATCACTTTTAATACCACATGTTTAATCCGCTAGGCAATTCAGACAATTTCCGAATAACCAGTCCAGTGAATGTCCGAGATTTTACTCTCAGATCAGCACGGCTGGGATTCGAACCCACGAGGGTTCAATTCACCTCAGGATCTGTCATTTAAAAGTTCATGACGTTATCCCTACGCTATTAAGAAATTCTATATTAATCCAATAATTGAATCATACTAACACTCCCACTATAGATTTACACAGCAAGTAGAACTCTATGAACAGCAGTAAACTCTCACAATGTTCATTCAATCAATCAAAAATCAACGTAGAGAAATAAGTCATATAAATTCAAGCATCAATATCACATCCAGGCACAAATCACTTAATCGTTTATTCAATTAATCAATCAGACATCATCATCATCTTCCCTTAAATCCCAGTTTAACCAGGGTCGGGATACGAATAGACTTTCTCCAGTCTTCTCTGTCCCACACCATATCATCAGTCAATCCCCTATTTTTCATGTCCTTCTTAATTATCGCATCCCACGTTAGTTGTGGACTACCTCTCTCTAGCTTAACATCCAGCTCTTCTCTCCCAACAATTTAATCCTCCAAACAATTCCAATTCAGTCAATCAAACAAATGAATGAATTATTCAGTCAATCAATCAATCAATCAATCGATCGCTCAATCAATCAATCGATCAATCAATCAATCAACCAATCAATCAATCAATGAAGCAATCAATCAATCGACCAACCAACCAACCAATCAATCAATCAATCAATAAATCAATCAATCAATCAATGCACGTAGTGGCAGATGGACAGACCTCTTGTGTAGCTCCCCCCAATGTTGTCTCACAAATCTCCAGGCGAGGACGCGCCCTGCCGGGTTAGAGGCGGTCGTCTGGATGATTGACGGCGTCTCAGCGCTACGTACCTTCTCCTCGTCCAATGAGTACTGTAGAAACCTGAGCACAGAAAGATATAACGATTCAGCATACGAGCTATTATACAGTTATTATTACATATATTATATTCATCATCTTAGGGTGTCTCGGTGTCTCACATAGGGTGTTGTGGTGTGGTGTAAGACAGAACTGATCAACCGGTAACTGCGCGTGTCGTAGAAGGCGACTAATGCACTAAGATCCATGCCAACGTCAGAAAGGGCATTCGGTTGGTGAGCGCCTAGGCATAAAAAATTGCTACAAGAATTTAAACGAATGGAAAAGTCTCATATAAGGCATTAGCTGGTGGTGTGGTGTAGCACAGAGAGGATTTGAGACAGTCTATTTGTATCCCGACCCTGGTTAAACTGGGATTCCAGGGAGGATGATGATGATGACGATTCATCATCATCATCTTCCCTTTAATCCCAGTTTAACATGGGTTGGGATACGAATAGACTTCCTCCAGTCCTCTCTGTCCCACGCCACACCACCAGCTAATCTCCTATTTTTCCATACGTTTTTCGTATTATATAATTATATTATATTATTAGAATATTATATTATACTATTATTACCTTCTTACTTATCTGAAATTCTTCTTCCCTATCGTCCCTCACGTACACTTCGTTCCACCGATGCCAATCTTCTCTCAGTTCCAAATATTCTCACGTCATTGGGCAGACGTTCATTTTCTTACGCAGTACCCACAATCTGGAACTCTTTACCTGCTAATCTTCACTCTTGTTTTTCTCTTTCAACTTTCTCTAGCAGGCTTAAAACTTACCTTTTCCCACCATAGACATAATCAATCTACCTTGAAATTGTTTGATCACCGAACTGGCTTTCGTTTAGGACCTTACTTTTCCTCAGCACATTTCTTTCGCAGATTAGTCTGGGTGAATTGATCTGTAGTGATGTGTGCTGTTGGGGACGTCCCTGACATCATCCCTGGATGAGGAAACGGACGTTAAACATTTATTATATTATTATATTATTATATACTATTATATGGAATATCATGCTATTATTACTAATACAATATTATACAATTAAATATTACATAGCTTACTTTTGTACAATGACGCTATCATCACATATAGAAAAGAACCCTGAAAAAAACATGGGAACTACAAAATAGGAAACTACAATGGGGAAACCACAACACAGGGCTGTTTCCTGCGTTGCGTCCGGGTCACTGAATAATAGACCAATCATAAACTGCATAGTCGAGTAAGAAATGAGCGACTGAGCAAGAAATGAGGAAAGGCAATGAGAAATCACTTCAGAAGCCACGTTATTCCTCTTGCTATAGGCTACACTATACTTGTCACAATTAATTCCTAATTGTCATAATCAATTCCTAATTATCATAATCAATTCCTAATTGTCATAATCAATTAATAATTGTCATAATAATCCTAATTGTCATAATCAATTAATAATTGTCATAATCAATTAATAATTGTCATAATCAATTAATAATTGTCATAATCAATTAATAATTGTCATAATCAATTAATAATTGTCATAATCAATTAATAATTGTCATAATCAATTAATAATTGTCATAATCAATTAATAATTGTCATAATCAATTAATAATTGTCATAATCAATTAATAATTGTCATAATCGAACAATGACAATGACCGGACGTTAAATTCTTATTGATTGATTGATAATTAATTACTATTATGATAAAAATTAACACCGATGACAAGAAAGCGAGAGATAAGGAGAACCTGGTAAGTCTGATTGAGTCAGTGGTTGCGGCTAATGCATAGAGTAGCTTGCTCTTCTCTGAGGGAATCTGCTCATTCTGGAATCTATTCCACACTGTGTTCCACTCCTCATCACCTCCAAACTTTACTCCACCCATGTACACCAGTGATCTGAGGTTAGGACTGATGCTGATCAATCAATCAATCAGTCAATTAATCAATCAATCAATCAGTCAATGGATCAGTCAATCAATCAAGCAATCAATTAATCAATCAGTCACTCAGTCAGTCAATCAATCAATCAATCAAACAATCAATCAGTCAGTCAATCAATAAATCTAGCAATCAATCAATCAATCAGTCAATCAATCAGTCAGTCAATCTTTTTTCTATTTATCAATCAAAAAATACAAAATCAAACAATCAGGAAATCAACAAAAGGTCAATCAATCAACTCGCCAACCAATCTTACAGCATTCAAAGTTCAAGTGGCCTATATTAGTTGAACCAGAGTATTTAATTAGTGCAGTAGAGTTGTTAACACTAGACTGACCTCTACAATTCCGACCACTGTGACTTGACACTAGAACCATCAGTAACTTTCAGCTTAAAAACTGTACAGTGTTTTTGTAGAAACCTACAGTGAGCAGATCACGCCTGAATGTAATGCAGCTTATAGCTTTGCAGCCTTGTATTAACTAACTTTTGATTTAGTTATTGTAATTAAAGAGAATAAAAATTAAATAAATTTCCATTAAATGAATGGAAAAGTCTCAAATAAAGAAAAAAGGGGCAGAAAAGATTGGAGATTCTATTCGTATCCCGATACTAATTAAACTGGAATGCAAGGGAAGCTCATGATGATAAAAGAGATTAAAAATTATTTATCACGTTATTTCGAATAAAATGAGACTAAGAAGTTTGTACGATAAGAACTAACGACTGGTTTTTGTTCGACCAATCGGAGAAGATTCGCTTAACTTGTTCCACGTTCTCCTCCACACTAAGCTTCAGTGACTCCACCAGTATAGACGCTCTCAACAACCTGAAAGAGCAACAACAACATCTAGACCGTCTTCAATGACAACATCGAGCACTAGGACATTCTGAACAGCTTGAATCAGTTACGAATAGTTACGTCATTAGTTAACCTACAATATATTAGTATATGAAATTATATTATTATTTCATAGGGGGCCCATAAGCATAAGCATAATCCCCCAAGCATAATGGTATATCAAAAGGAATGTTATAGATGATTTAAAGATCCACTCGTATATGGACATGAATAGGAAAACATATAAGATAGAGAAGACGGGAGGCGTTATATACCATGGACCAGATGGCAGTGCATTAAGATATATATTATTATTATCTTTATCAATATTATTATTCTCGTATCATATCTTAGCATGAAGATGAGAACTTCAAAATCTTATGATTTGATTAGAGAAGAACACCTTATTGTATACAATTGATTGATTGATTGATTGATTGATTGATTGATGCACCCACCTGGTGGTATGAGATCCAGTATCCTCCCAGCCCAAGTCAGTAGATATCTTTCTTATCAAACTTCTCATGTATTTCTAAATCAAATGTCAACATAAAAATAATAGTAGCAATAGCAATAATAATATTAATGATTATAATAATAATATATTAATTAGATTAAATTTGTTTTTATTTATTGAACTGCTAGTGAAAACAATAATAATAATAATAATAATAATAATAATAACAATAATTAGTAGTAATAGTAATAATAGTAATAATAATTCCGGGATCAAGCTGAAATATCAGTTTTCAGTGAGTAGGAGATGCATGAATGTACAAAGTATAATGCATTTACGTATAAAGTCTCCCAGAGTCGCCCAGTGGTGATGTCGGTAATTTATTCAACCGCGGATCAGCATGTGCGGGGTTCAAATCCGGGGCTCGCCCGTCACTGACAGCGCTTTTGAGTCAGGAAACTGACGTTAACATTAGCTTTAGCTTTTATTAATACAAAATTTCATTTTTATTAATAAAATGTTTTTATTAAGAAAAAGAGTCTTCATATGTACGTTATGAGCCTCCAACTGGAGACAAGATTCGAACTAACCGTTCTTCTAACTGATGTTTTCTATTAAATTAAACTGAGGATTAAAATTCAATAATTAAAATTAACATGTAATTAGGAAGAAGGGCTGAGAGAGAACCTTGTAGTAGTCATACTCAGGTGTGCCCTCCAGCAGGTCTCCGATGTAGTTCATGGACGAGAGAGCGGTCTCCCAGGCTACATAGTCTGTCTCCTGCACCAGGTAACTCGTTAACTCCAGTGCCACCGTGATGTTCAGGTGTCCCGATCTGTTAAATCAATCAGTCAATCAATCAATCAATCAGTCAATCAATCAGACAATCAATCAATCAGTCTATCAATCAATCATATTAATCACATCAATCAGTCAATTAATCAGTCAGTCAATTAATCAATAATTTAATCAATTATTCTATCAAAAAATTAGACAATAAATCAATCAAAAAGTCATTCAAATAATTAAAGAGTCAATCAATCAGTCAATCAATCACTCTATAAATCAATCAACTAAGTACTCCTATGTTACAGCCTGCTTTCCATAACTAACTATCTTATAACTCTAATGGTAAAATAAATAATAAACAGAAAACAATTAAAATCAGTAGGACATTAAACATTTAATTAATTTCTATATAGTGACTGAGAGAGAACCTCGCCAGGGCGAAAGCATCAGAGATCAGACTCGCTCTATCTGCTGGGCTGAACACCTGAAACAATACAGCAATCAATCAGTCAATCAATTAATCAATCAATCAATTAATCAATCAATCAATCAATCAATCCATCAATCAATAGATCGATCGATCATTCACTCAGCCAAAAAATTAATGAATCAATCAATAAAACAATCAATTAGTGACTGAGGAGCCGGAAGCATACTGAGGTAAGAATTTTCACCGCCGATCAGTATGTGTCAGGTCAGAGATCTGAGAAACAAATCTTTTGTCTTTCTAGCCACCAAATATCAGTTTCTTCGTCAGCCTGTGATTTCTGCAATGTCTCCAGCCAAATTTTAGATAGTTGAGCCTAGAAACAAGCCAAGTATCAAAGTGTAATCCTTATACTACATTACTCTAGTCTTCTTTATCTTGTTATCATAGCAAGTGACTAAAAAAGGTGAACTTTCGATTTATAATTTAAGTCTTTATATCCAATCTATCAAATATAACACAGCTCTTCTGTCATCTTTAATAAACTTGCCCACATAGAAACGACACGAGTTAATTAAGGTACATCATATAAAATTTTGTATAATTTGCATTTTACATAAGAACGCTAAAGCCAGGTTTATCGTTCATTCTCCGTCTCTAAACCATGACAGTAACAGGACGAGCACTGGATTTGAACGCAGCATCCACTGGTCAGCTGAGCGACAATTTACCGACACGTCACAGGCTTACCCGTGTCGGTAAGATAGTACTAAAGATACTCGACCGCGTATCAGTATGTGCGGGGTTCAAATCCTGGGCTCGCCCGTCACTGACATCGCTTTCGAGTGAGGAAACAGACGTTAACATTAGCATTACCAGCTTTACCTTTATTACCAGCTTTACCTTTACTCTAAAAAAACGCAGATATTCTGTTTCAGATAGAATGCTTTAGCTCATAGACGAAACGAAATGGTCAAGTAACTAACTACAAATGATGATCGGGTAATTAACTATGAAGAGTACTACTATATATATGAGACTGAGAGAGGACGTACGTTGTGGTCAGAGAGGAGTTGAGAGGAGAGAGCCTTCCAGTTGTTGAGATCATAGTGGACTCTGTAGAACCCCGTCATGTTAGTGTTCATCTTGATCCAGCGTGGAGAGTCTGATAGCTTAAAACTCACTGTGGTCAATCAATCAATCCATCAATTAATCAATCAATCGATCGATCAATCACCAATCTAGCTTTGAAGAATAAGACCGTAAATAAAGATGTGAAGAGAGACCATAAGCGTAACGTTATCAAAAGTTTATTTTACAAATTAGAAACATAAACTACACAACTAGAGTCAAAGGTGTAGATCTAGCTGCAGCTTACAACTACAACGACTTCAAAGGTACTTAATTACTCAGTAGATATTGTTTAGTTTGCTATTCAAATCCTGGGCTCGCCCGTCACTGACATCGCTTTCGACAGAGGCTTTTTGTGACTTAAACATTAAGAGTTAAATTTAATAAAAACTATGAATCTACAGTTATCTACGAATGTTTAGTTTACTTTATCTGGACTTCGGTACGATATTCGACCGCGGATCAGTATGTGCGGTGGGCTCGCACGTCACTGACATCGCTTTCGAGTATGGAAACTGACGTTAACATTAGCTTTACCGGCTCTTTATCTAGCGCAGTAAAGAGAAAGTAGAGAAAGAGACTACACACACCTGGATCACCGCTAGACTTCATCCACTGCACAGGTTGCAGGTCTCTCCTCGACTCTGTCGTATAGGTCAGGGGTATCTCCCAGCGATATCTAATCAATCAATCAATCAATAAGAATTTAACATCTGGTTCCTTGCCATAAGACAATGTCAGGACGTCAATAATAAACATCCCTCGTTTAGTATTCTCTAGAATTCACCAGAACTCAGTAGATCAGCTGGTAGTCAGAAATTTCAAATGATTTGAAATTTTGAATTTCAAAGGTAGCAGAGAGAGGAAAAGAATTGCCTATTATAAAATCTCCGCACTGATCTCACATCTCCAGTTCAAACAAACATCTCATCGTTTCTTTAAAGTATTTCAATAATCAATTAATTTCAAAACTTAAACGAATGGATAAACTTCATTCGTATCCCGACCCTGGTTAAACTGGGATTTAAGGGAAGATGATGATGATGATGATGATGAATAATCAATTAATTTATTTATCAATTAAATCTACTCTTTTAGATAAAGCTCACATTTTCACATGATTCCATACGACAGAAAACAATTCATTCCTATTTAATTCTTAGAAGATGTTTCTCATATTTGTGAATATAGAATATTTTAAGAATTAATTGTGTTTCTATGACAGTCAATTGTAATTCATTCCTATTTAATTCAATTATATAATCATATATATATATTATTTTATAAATAAATCTTATTTACATGACAGTAAACTACAATGCATTCCTATGCAATTGTTAGAAGATTTCTTAATTTTATAACAATCTAGAATATATATTATTTTATGTATTAATTGCATTTCTATGACAGCAATTACAATTATTATATATTCGTTTATTACTTGAAATCTGACATCCAGCAGAAAACATACAAACATACATGGAACAAAAAGCAAATATAAAGTTCCATAATATCAAGATACCAATAGTCGAAGATAATGTTTCATAACAGTTATTATACGATATTCTAATGATAAAATCTAACTACGGAAGGAATGGGCTTAAATGGTATTTAAATTGGATGGGCCCTCCACTAAGCTTGATAATAAAATATAATAAATCTTGCTTTTATTTCAAAATAATCTAAATTCTAAATTCTAAAATAATCCAAATATCTAAATTCATTCCTATTTAATTCTTAGAAGATTTCTTAATTGTATAACAATCTAGAATATGTTTGATTTATTAAAAACTATATATGGAGTACACTTGTTTATCTAACCCGAATGGATTGTGTAACTCTTCAGTGAGGTTACCACGTGGGTTGTAGAGAAACCTCTCTTGTGTTGCTGTGACCTGGTTACCATTCTGTGAGATAATTACCACGGGGTAGCCCATCTGTAGTGTCCACGTGTCCATCACTGTCTTAATGTCCAGCTTCTGCTGCGTCCTACCCAACTGTAAACAGTACAAAACAGTAATAATAATAATAGTAAAGGTTTAACGTCCATTTCCTCATCCAGGGATGATGTCAGGGACGTCCCCAACAGCACACATCACTACAGATCAATTCACCCAGACCAATCTGCGAAAGAAATGTGCTGAGGAGAAGTAAGGTCCTAAACGAAAGCCAGTCCGGTGATCAAAAAATGGTCGAGGTAGATTGATTATGTCTATGCGACATAATACTTAAGTAGATACTCGACCGCGGATCAGTAGGTGCGGGTTCAAATCCTGGGCTCGCACGTCACTGACATCGCCTTCGAGTGAGGAAACTGACGTTAACCTTAGCTTTACCAGCTTTTTATGGTGGGAAAAGGTAAGTACAATATAGTACGATACATAGCAGCACAAAATACAACATTACGGTACAGTACAATACAGTGCAATGCAGTACAATACATTTCAGCACAAAATACAACCGTAAGGTACAGTACAATACAGTACAATACATTGCAACACGCAATACAACAAAATACAGTAAGGTACAGCACAATACAGTACCATACAGTACATTTCAGTAACATGCAATGTTCTAAGTATAGTGTTGAACAGTTCAATACAGCACAGTACATTCACAAGACTAGAATACAATAAAGTATAATACAAATCAGTAAACTACAGGACAATATAGTGCAGTTGAATACAGTACAATACAATACAATAAATAAATAACAAACTAAAAATAGAATATTATACAATATAATATTTGATAACATAAAACATTTACAAAATACAATACTATTGAAAGCTATATAGTAAAGTACTGTATGGCACGCTAAAATCTTCTATGAAAATCTTAATCTAATAAAAGTGGCTACATGACTATCGCAAGTCAAACGGATTGATTGATCGATTGCTTGATTGAATGACTGATTGATTAAATGAATGATGGATTGGATTGATTGATTGATAGATTGATGAATCGCTCGATCGATTGATTGCTCGTTTTTTGATGGACTAATGTGTTGATTGATGTACTGATTGACTGATTGATAGATTGATTGATCAATGGACTGATGTATTGATTGATAGATTGATTGATGTATTGATTTATAGATAGATGGATTGATTGATTGATTGGTTGATCGTACCTCAGAGGTCATGGCTGCCCAGAGGTCATCAGTCTCAGCGTTACCAAACTGATGCTGTTTGAGATACGTGCCCAATCCTGCCACAAACGTCTCCACCCCTATCACTGACTGCAGCATGCGAATAACTGACGCCCCCTGACAATGTCAGGCATATTAATAGATAATAACTGACGCCCCCTGACAATGTCAGGTACATTACTAGATAATAACTGACGATCCCTGACATTGTCAGGCACATTAATACATATGTCAGGTACATTAATAGATAATAACTGACGCTCCCTGACAATTTCAGGCACATTACTAGATAATAACTGACGCTCCCTGACAATGTAAGGCACATAAATAGATAATAACTGACGCTCCCTGACAATGTCAGGCACATAAATAGATAATAACTGACGCCCCTGACAATGTCAGGCATATTAATAGATAATAACTGATGCCCCCTGACAATGTCAGGTACATTACTAGATAATAACTGACGATCCCTGACATTGTCAGGCACATTAATACATAATAACTAATGCTCCCTGCCAAAATCAGCTTTTTACAGATAAAGACAGAGAGAGAGACTCTAATTGCACTACAATACAGCTAATAGGGATCTATTTACACTACAATAGATCTATTAGGAGTCTATTTACACTACAATAGATCTATTAGGAGTCTATTTACACTACAATAGATCTATTAGGAGTCTATTTACACTACAATAGATCTATTAGGAGTCTATTTACACTACAATAGATCTATTAGGAATCCAGTCTAGGTGATGATACCTTCTCATAGGAGATAGAGTCAAAAAGTTCTCCAATCTCTGCGGGGTCATTAACTGGGACAGAGATTGGATGAGAGCTGACCAGTCCATCACTGTATAGAGCCACTGAGAGAGCATCGTTGATGAATTGATCAGGCTGTGGCAATCAATCATGCAATCAATCAATAAGTCAATCAATCAATCAATCAATCAATCTATCTATCTATCTATCAATCAAGACATAGCATCGTTGATGAATTGATTAGGCTGTGTCAATCAATCAATCATGTAATCAATCAATCAATCCATCAATCATTCAAACGATCAATTAATCTGTTAACAACCAATGAATCAATCAAACAATCAATTAACTAATCTATCAATAAATCACTCATTCAATCATTAGAAAACTAAACTACGAATGCAATAAAAACTAAAAACATTGTAACAAATTTTAATCAAATTAAATAGAATAAATAAAAGATACATTGAAGAAGAGCTTAAAGAGTAATTCTTTAACCCATACACGATGCAATTGATGATATATCGAGAGTCAATAATTACTCGGAAATATACAGAACTTCTAGAGACAGCAACTAAACAAAGGAAGCTCTATAAACTTACGCTGTATGTGATGTATAGGTGAACATACGGATAAGTTAAAAGTTATTGAGAAAGCCCAGGCAGTTGCCTAAAGACTATATAGCTTAAAACACCAAAACCCACTTATTATCCAAACTAACTATGCAACTTCATTACCTAGACTAACTAAATTCATTAAAAGTAGAATTTTAAAACCGAAAATAGGCATCCATGACAATGCCTTATGTGAGCAATCAGTGACTCATTGTGTTTCATCCCCTATACCACAATATAAACACATTTTTAAAAAGCTGGTAAAGCTAAGGTTAACGTCGGTTTTCTCACGCGAAAGTGAGGTCAGTGATTTAAGCTGTTATATAATTATGCTGTTGATACAATTAAGCAGTGAGACTGTATGGCATCAGAATTACTCTGTACTACAGAATCAACAAACCATCTGCCAGTCAGGCTGGACGGCATTGGTGCCCAGGTTCTCGACGAACCTCGCAAACCCCTCGTTCAGCCACAGGTCGTTCCACCACGTCATCGTCACCAGGTTACCAAACCACTGCACGCAACAACAACACCAAACCACTGCACGCAACAACAACAACAACAACATCATCAAACCACTGCACGCAACAACAACACCAAACCACTGCACGCAACAACAACAACATCATCAAACCACTGCATGCAACAACAACACCAAACCACTGCACGCAACAACAACAACATCATCAAACCACTGCATGCAACAACAACACCAAACCACTGCATGCAACAACAACAACACCATCAAACCACTGCACACAACAACAACAACACCAACAATATCATTGAATGTTCAAATTGTATTGTTCTTTTTGTATTGATCGTAATGTTCATATTGCATGAGATATCCTTAACTTTACATTTTTATTCGCTGCCTTTACACTTTGCTTTTATCAATTGAACAACCGGTGTATGTTAGTACCGTCACGGCCTTTACTACCGATCACAAATATGGTTGAACTTTCTGTGTGCATGCACACGTGTTTGTCAGAGTTGTATATGATCTGATGAATAAATAAGTGTCTCAATAGCACACTGGTGAGGTGTCAGGTAACGTCATGAAGCTACCTAATGACAGATCCTGTTGTGAATTGAACTCCTGTGGGTTCGATTCTCGGCCGCGCGGAGCTGAGAGTAAAATATCGGACATTCACTGGACCGGTTATACGGAAAATTGACTAAATTGCCTAACGGTTCAAACTTGTGACACTAAAAGTGGTAGATAATATTAACACAGTTGATTATTTCACAACAATGCAATTGTTAGAAACTATAAATTCTTAGAAATTATTATATTATTATTAGAAACCGCACAGTATAGCTGAAAACATTACAGAATTATATCCAGACATTACTTCCCTCAAGTGCTCCAGTGTGACGTCAAATAGCAGGTTCGATATGTAGGGCTACTAATTCTGAAATTTGCTGCAAATTGGCGTATATGATGCGATGTATCTAGCTATGTTATCAGGGTCGTTCGAATCAAAAGAAAGAGGAAGAAAATACTTTAAATTCATGCAGACAAGCAGCATAAACAACAAAATAGTAAAACATAATCCAACCACGTGCTCGCTCAGCTATCTACAGCTAAATCACTCAGCTGATGAATTAAATAATTAATTAAGCAATGAATTAATCAGTTAAATCAATCAATCAATACCTGATGAGCTAATTCATGAGCCACTACCACAGCCACCCACTGCTTATCGTCTGCAGAAGATTCAGAAGAATCGTAGAGCAGAGATCTCATGAGGTAGGTTATCAGTCCCCAGTTCTCCATAGCACCTGCCGCAAAATCTGGTATAGCTATGTGATCTACAATCAATCAATCAATCAATCAATAAATCAACTGATCAGTCAGGCAATTAATACATAAATCGATCACAAAATCAGGCAATCTAGTGAGATTTGAATCAAACATTTTATGATCTACGTGGTGTATCGATGTCGTATGATGTGGTGTAGTATGATGTGGTATGATGTGATGTGCGGTATGATATGTTATGATGTGGTATAACGATGTGATCAGCAATCAGTCAGTCAATATAATCAACCAATTAATCATTCATTCTAATGACATTTCAATAGAAAATTAATCTAATGCAAATATTGACAACACAATCTGGTAAAAGTATAAGACCAGTAAGCAATTAATTGATCAATCAATCAATCAATCAATAAATAAATCAATAAATAAATCAATCAATCAATAAATCAATCAATCAATCAATGAAGCAATCAATCAAGCAATCAATCAATAAATCAATCAATCAATCAATAAATCAATCAAGCAATCAATCAAGCAATCAATCAATCAATCAATAAATCAATCAATCAAGCAATCAATCAATCAATCAAGCAATCAATCAAACAAAAAATCAATCAATCAATCAAGGAGCTACGTAAGTATCAGTTGAACTATGGCAGCATAGCCGCACATCTTACTACTGAATAAAACCCGGTAAAGCTAAGGTTAACGTCAGTTTCCACACATCTTACTATTGAATTATAAAGAATAAAAACTCCAAAGCACTTGGACCCTACAACTGACCAGCAGCTAATGTCATCTAGAAACATGTTGTAAACATATCTCACTCCGATACCTATTAGACAATATTAGTGAGTGGCAGTGCTCTGATGGATCAGAATTTAATATCTTAATAGGAACATTAAGTCGTCACTATCATCATAGGCTGGAGCCAGTGGCACTGTCGGTAAGGTACTTGACCGTGGATCAGTATGTGCGGGGTTCAAATCATGGGCCCGCCCGTCACTGACATCGCTTTCGAGTGAGGAAACTGAAGTTAACATTAGCTTTACTTTTTTTATCATCTACCCTTGAATCCCAGACCAACTAGGGCTTATGATATTAACTTGGATCTTAGTCCTTTGTCACCTTTTTATTTTATGACACATGAAGTCCAAAGCTACAGTTAGTCTGTTCTTCAGCAACCCGGACACAACACTGGTAAAACTATAAAACAATTAAACGTAGACTAAAATTTAAATACAGGCTCTAACTCAAATCTATTTACAGACTCAAATTAACCAAGAACATTAAATACAGACCCTATTTACAGCCTCAAATTAGCTAAGAACATTAAATACAGACTCTAAATTCTACCTGACTTCTTGAGCGGGTACTTGATCCCGTAGTACTTCTCGTAGAAGTCAAGCACTTTAACCGCTACACGGAGCGCGAAGTCTGTTTGGTCCAGCATCTCTTTAGGAGCATAGACTGACACCTTTGAGAAAAACAACAACAACAACAATATCAACAACAACAACAACATTAATATATAGAAATGAACTACAATTCTTATTTAATACCAGTGAGAAGAAAAATAACAACAACATCTCTTTAAGCTCTTAATAATTTTTTAACTTACATCAATTAACGCAGTTATTAACTTACATTAACGCAGCTATTAACTTACATTAATGCATGTATTAACTTACATTAACGCAGCTATTAACTTACATTAACTCAGTTATTAACTTACATTAACTCAGTTATTAACTTACATTAACTCAGTTATTAACTTACATTAAAGCAGTTATTAACTTACATTAACGCAGTTATTAACTTACATTAACACAGTTATTAACTTACATTAAAGCAGTTATTAACTTACATTAACACAGTTATTAACTTACATTAACGCATCTGCTAACTTACATTAACGCCTCCGCTAGTAACAGCGGACTTGGCTCCAAAGTCACAGACAACGAAGGCCACGAGGTAGGTGCTCATCGTGACGCTGGTGGCAAACCTGTCGACATAGTAGTCCCCGTGGCGCTGTGGTGCCCCCACCTGCTCCGTGTTGAACAGAGAGATGTAGCCCTCCTCCCTCACCATCGACAGGGTGAAGTTTGCTTTCAGGTGCGGCTCATCAAAACAAGGGAAAGCTGCCCGAGCGTCCGTTGCCTCAAAGTGTGTCGTCGCCAACCATCTGCAGAACACAATGTGTGTGCAGTTAGTAAAAAGATACGGTCAATCAATCAAAACACAGGCTTTGCTAACAATTAGATATATTTACAGTCAATCAATCAATCAGCTACAAAACACAGGCTTTGCTAACAATTAGATATATTTACAGTCAATCAATCAATCAGCTACAAAACACAGGCTGTGCCATCAATCAGATAGATTTAGATCAATAACGTATAAGGAAACTACTGATATTTATGACTGAAAAAGAATTAATAGTAAGTAATTACAAATCTTTTCTAGTGATTTCTCTAATCCGTTGTAACGTAATTAACTATATTTTCTACTCAGCTAAATCCTCAGCTGATAAATAATCATTATAAACTACCTCTTATCCTCTTCTCTAATGTAAATTATTATTTAAAATACCTCTTTTCAACATCTCTAGTGTCAATTCTCATTGTAATTCGCCTCTTTTTCCCTGCTCTGGTGTCAATTCTCATTATAAATTACCTCTTTTCCCCTGCTCTACTGTCAAATCTCATTGTAAATTATCTCTTTTCCCTGCTCTAGTGTCAATTCTCATTATAAATTACCTCTTTTCCTTGCTCTAGTGTCAATTCTCATTGTAAATTACCTCTTTTCCCCGGCTCTTGTTTCGTAGGAGCTCCGGTAAAACCCGGCCAGATTATCCGTCAGATTTCCCGTGTAGCTGATGCTCAGACGACACAGTGATGAGGCAGGCAGCCTGGAGCCTAACTTTAGATAGATCTGCTCGTGCCGCACGTACTCCAGAATCTTCCGCACGCTCAACTTCTCTCCACCTCCATCAATAAGATACAGCCTGCGCACATAAAGTCATTTAGTATATGGCTGGAGCCAGTGGCGATGTCGGTAAAATATTCGACCGCGGATCAGTAAGTGCGCAGTTCAAATCCTGGGCTCACCCGTCACTGACATCGCTTTCGAGTGAGGAAACTGATGTTAACATTAGCTGTAGCTGTAGCTATATATAGTTTACTTCAACAGCAGTTTAGTCAAAATCATCAACAATTCCCTGCTTCGGAATAAATGTATTAATCAATGACAAATGTTTAGGGTTGCTAGATGAAAAGATCTGCTAAATTATTATAACATTTTAACAGATCTTAAAACAACCTGAAGGTCAAGAGCACACTCAGTTTAGCTTTTAGCTTTTCCATGTGAAAGAGTAAACTGGTGCTTATCATAAATTTAAGCGACTAAACAAAACTGAAGAAAGCAAGTGAAAATCATTTAAGCTACCTTCTTCAGTGCACTGCCAAGTGGCAGGTTCAAGATACATATTCATACTCAAAGTCTGCTATCTCGCTTCATAAGAGCACTTCCTA
Source organism: Enchytraeus crypticus (assembly GCA_905160935.1). Taxonomy (NCBI): domain Eukaryota; kingdom Metazoa; phylum Annelida; class Clitellata; order Enchytraeida; family Enchytraeidae; genus Enchytraeus; species Enchytraeus crypticus. The sequence continues at coordinate 571,337 of CAJHZI010000493.1, read as the reverse complement.
GATCATCAAGTTAATCCCTTCACAAAGTCTATGCCTTATCCATACCTTATGTAGCCTATAGCTTGGGATAAATAGGGCTTCTGAGGTGGTTTCCCATTCCTTTCCTCAGTTAGGTGGATTAATTACCATTTAATCCACCATATAGCTTTAAAAATATGTATAATAGCTTGGATAAAAAAATGAAGTTTATTAAGGCAGAACCTTTATTATGGGATAAGCTTGTTAGTAAACTGAATTCATTTTACAGCTCATGAGAGCAGACAATGAGTGGAATTGTATAACTTAGACCTGCTATCTCATACAAAGAGAGAGAGAGAGAGACAGCAGCTTAAATTATAATATTAGAGGAGACTAGCTCACAGTATTTGCATATATTCCTGTATACCGCTAAGATTTATCACGTGTTACAGAAGAAGATACTTTATCTATGAGTACTCAGTAAATATTACACGTCTGGGCTCGCCCGTCACTGACATCGCTTTCGAGTGAGGAAACTGACGTTAACCGCAGCTTTTAGCTTTTTATCTTCTATATTGCACGCTACAAGTAGAATTAAAGTCATATAAACCTCAACGAGGATTTGTCAATTTGCAGATATTTACTGTGGAGCACTATGAAGTCCGTCTCTTTGACGACTCTGAACACGATGGAAACATTCCCCATATAGTTGAAGTCTGTGAGGTTTGGATGCAGGAACAGTTCATAGGTCAACGGAACAATGGAATCAGGGAGACGAATATTTGTCCAGGGAAAGGGTTCTCCATCGGTCGACATAGGGGGGGTGACCCCCTGGGAGGGGATGGCAGAGGGGGAGGGGGTGGTGAGGGCACACCCCACTGGACTGGAGGGGCGAGCGAGGGCCGCCACGAGAGCTATGAGAAAGATGGCGATGATCAGGCCCGCCACAATCGCGGCAGCTCTGCGAGGACTGCACACGATCTGACGACATTTCTGCAGCCCATCCGGCTCATACACAGAGCGCTTGCTCGTGCTACCGCTGGCGTTCGATTGGCTCTCTGTTGAACAACAACAACAACAATGTCAATAAAGATAAAGCAATAGTAACAATGCTCTGCCGCCAATAGCAATATCAACAATTAGAGTGCAAGTCATTGATGACAACATAGAGCACTATAAAGCCACCAATCCATTAATATAAAGAAACTTTAACCAGTCATAGCTATATGTCATATGTAACTGGAACTGAAGTCAAACGGACATCCTTTCAAGACAGGACATTCAGCTTTAAATAACCTTCAAAGAAAATTCCCATACAAAGATTCTCATTCCAAGAGTTCCAAGTTGAGCTTAAAAACTCTAGTGCTCACTTTAACTGACTTAACCGAGAAATTCAAAAATCCAGAGACAGATTAAACTGGTGTAGATGCTAAGTATGACTCCTCAGAAACAGTGAAAATGTTATGTAGACTTATTGCAAATTTTTTTTAAACATGATTCACTAAGGCCAAACTCTCAGACCTCTAATGTAATGATCATCCATGACTATATCTCTCGCTAATATTTTAGAGATTTTGAAATTTTGACTAGTTCAAGCAGGATTGAAATTCAATCTGATGTGTTTTAGAAATATTGCTAATATTCTCAAAATTTATAGGAACAGCTATCAGCACCTACTTAAAGCCACCATCAGAACGTTTTTAGCAATCTGATACTAGAAAGCCAAATGCTTATAAAAGTCAACGTAAAATTTACACAATCAATAACAAATAGAAATATTAACCAATACTAATTATAAAAACTACACAATCAAAAGATTACATAAAAATGTCGTCCATTAAGGATTGAGAATTTGATAACATCTATCCTCATTTTGTAAATCTTTCCTCATTTTGTAAACGAATAGCTTTAAAAATGATTAAGATCATACGCAATAACTCCACACTACCAAAGTTGGAAAGACAAGAATAAGTTAGTTTAGAAGAACTTCCTAATTTGAAGATTTATTCACCTGGCAGAAAAGATACATCTTCAATCTCATTCATTTTATATGCAATTATTTCACCAGTGGCTGAAAACTTTTATTACGCTAGCAGACTAAAGGTTCTATTCACTAGCCGATATACAAATACGGCCTGACAATCAAACTTAAATAATTAGGTAACTCCACCGAGCTGGATCCTCAATTCCTAATTATTTATGTTTACCAACATTATAACAAGTGCCCGTTCATGCTCCCACAGTAATGACAATTTTTAAATTCTTCGCCTTTTTACACAGCATCATACTGGTTACATCAACAAGACATCATACAAGCATCCTGTGCAGAAAGCACAGGATGCTTGTTGAGGACCCATTTACCAAATACTTTACAAACACTATACACTTTAACATTTTCCAGTTCAAGACAAATTCAAACAAATTACAGTCAGTAACCTACGACGCAATTACTACATGTATGTAGGCTACTAATCTACATAAAAATCGATCAATTAAGTAAATCGATATTTCTTGAATAAACCATGGACCTGCCAGTAGGCAGTGAACTGGGAGAGACTAGAAATACGCCTGCTTACTAACTACTATTATATGTTAACTATTATTATATAGTAACTACTATTATTGATTAACTGTTATTGTATAGTCACTATCATTTTATTGATTATAATATATCATTATTTATGATAGGCTTATTTACTCGCATTTATATCATAATATAAATTTATATCATAATTATATTATCGCATTATTATATTATCTTATTTATTATTATTATTATTATTATTATTATTATTATTATTATATTATCGCATTTTTATATTATCGCATTTATATCATATTAATTTATTCGCGGCTCCTGAACGAACCTGCACACATCATGTAAAACTTCCACCGTTTGACTGCGCCAGTCGTAAAAAGAGACAGACAGTTCAGGAATGCACTGACTTACACTGATAACGTATAGCGGTTAAAGATATACAAAATTTTAAAAATTTTAAAATCATTTAGAAGGTAACATACATATTATAGATGATATAGCCTAAGCTAGCTTACCGGATAAAATGCTTTGTTTTGGATTGGAGTCATATTCCATTGTTTGATACGTGGTAGTCATCGTCGTTTCATTCGATAAATCATCCGTAAACTAACAATGTGATATCAATTAACCATTTTCTTATCACTGATTAGCAGAGTCCTAGTTGACATTCTAAAAACTAAAGATGTCATAAGAGATAAGTCTTCCTCTTTTATAAAAAAAATACGTCATAGATGGCCCCTAGAGATTTTATACCTATGGGTATCCTATTCAATATATCACTGAATATTAAATTACTAATATTAATTACATTATTAAATATCAAAATGTTACAATATAAAAACAATATTACAACATTAAATATTACAATATTATGCCTACTAATATTAAATTGCTCATATTAATTACAATATTAAATATTACAATATTACAATATTAAACATTACCATTTAAAATATTACAATATTACAATATTAAACATTACCATTTAAAATATTACAATATTAGCGGCCTTATTATAATACTAAATTACTAATAAAAATTACTGATTATTTACATGTATCTATAAGGCTAGTGACACTGCATTAGTTGAACTACAAGATGGTTACACATCTATCTCCTATAGTGCTATGCAGGTGCGCAATGGTGAAGACGATTGTATAGGTTGTATAGCGGAAGTTGATACGTCGATATCGTCGACATTCGACTGTCCGAATGAATTTTACACATAATAAGTAAGGTCCTGTCATTATCTTTCTCTCCCTCTCTCTCTCTCTCTCTCTCTCTTTACCTCTCTCTCTCTCTCTTTCTCTCTCTCTCTCTCTCTCTCTTTCTCTCTCTAATGCTCTGCCATGTGGCAGGTCCAAGGTGCGTATATCTAATCATGATGATTCTGTCACGCTCCATACAGAGAACTATATCAATCAACAAGTTAATCCCTTTACAAAGGCTTTAGTAACAACTTAATGTTGCTTATAGATTAGGAATAGTCTAGCTTCTGGAGTGGTTTCTTAGTGCCTTCCTCAGTTCTTGCTCATACAGTCGCTTCTTACGACACGTGCAGTGTATAGTAAGTCTATTCTTCGGCAAGGGCACACATAGGCTACATTACAAGAGATATAGTAGGAAAACCGCTGATGTCAATCATACCACATCGAGCATTAAAAACATATCATAGCAAAACTTAGAGTGCTACTGTCGTTCATGACGGCATTGGGCGCTATTGATCCAAAATCGAGCGAGAATATCTGCCACGTGATGATATAGACCTGAGTACGGTGAAGCTGTAACATGCTGATCGCTGGGTGAAACTAAACTTCTGATCATCGAGTACTGATCATTGATGACGCAAACTTGATCATTTAATAATTATACAGCGTCAATAAATGAGTGCACATTGAAAGAAAAAGAAATCTTATTTTCGCTAAATGTTAAAAGAAAAAGAAATAAAAAAGAAATATTATTCTCGCTGAATATTTAAAAGTTAACACTGAGAGCCATGTACAGGAGTGAAATGGCTATTCGCCATGGTTCCACAGCGATTGATAATTGCTAACTTCTCGGTTCAACCGGAAGTCCTTCGCAATTAACAGAAGCTGGACTGATTGAATGATTGGAGGAAATGCTCGCTTGGACTGTTAGCATTACAACATCGCCAATACTTAAGCTCAGAGACCGGAAATAGTCTATCACGACAAAAGTGGAAATGGACAGAGCAATTGTAGTGTAGGACTATTGTAGCTGTGGGGGAATTATAATGATATTGAGGTAGAGTGGTAGAGCAATTGTTAGCTGAAGCTATAGAACAATTAAACAAAATATCAATACTCTTTATATAATTATATATTAGGCCTATATATATATATATATATATATATATATATATATATATATATATATATATATATATATATATATATATATGTATATATGATCAGAACGAACGAAGAGGTGCTAAATAGGGTGGGCATTAATAAACAATTGATAGATATCATAAGGAATGGAGACAAGAACTAGATGGGTCAAGCACTAAGAGGGAATGGTTTGCTGAAAGAGATAATGGAGAGAAGAATGGAAAAAAGGTTAGAGGAAGGCTAAGCCATGGGATGTTGGATGATTTGATTAATAATTCATATTTTGAAATGAGGAGAAAGAAAAAGGTTGGAAATATGTGGAGGAGTTATATGTAATGGAGGCATGGACCTGCCAATAGGCAATGCACGAAGGGAGATATATAGATTAAGCTATAGGCCTATAGGCCTATATCAATTAAACTTTTGATATAAATGATATATCGATTAAGCTTCAGCGTATATAGTAGGTCTACAGATAATCTACGCGCCTGTGATAAAATCGATAAAATAGTTATGACAAAATCAACCTAATACCTGACTTCAGACTTACACCCAAAGACTTGGATCTTTTCAGACTGGCGGTATAGGCCTGTTATACAGCCCTGTATAGCATACGATAGCTTTAGTTAGGCTATCATGTGGCACAAGTTAGAATATCTTACTGAGAACAACTGAGACAATATCTAACTAATAGTTCCGCCGCTAAAGTGTAATATTTTTTGTATTGTATAATATTTGTATAATGTTAATGTTTTTGTACTATATAGTGTATTTATGTTATTTGCACTACGTTATTAGCTCTAAAGTTTTAAACTGGCATTTTTCATCTTCAAACTATAGAATAAATTAAGATTGCAAGCTTTTAAAATTGAGTAATAACTAATGATGCTTCTTTTCATCTCAGTACTGCTGTACTCAAATACAAGTGTAGTATACTTTAGTGCTAACTATTGTAGTAACTGCAGTGCTGCGCAGATTTTCAATCGACTGTTACGCAAATTAATGCTGCAGCACTAGCCTGCCTGTTGAAGTGTACTCATAACGTAAGTTTCTGAGTCAGAAAGCAAATTACAGCTTTCTTAAGACTCATTCAAAATACTGATAAAAATAGGCCTACACAATTAATTAACAAGAATGCATATAAACTTAACTAACACAATATACATATACATATACATGGGTAGTGTTTGTCGTTTTACAGCAGGAATCTAGACATTATAGTCAGCGCTGTTCAGGTAAAGACGTCTTGTTGTTGTTGTTTGCCCAAGAGGCAGCCTTAGCTTTTACTCTCTCCGTAATGATAATGTACAATGATCATTATCCGTAACGATAGCTGAATAATGTTGTTGTTGAGTAACTATATTATATAAGCTGGTATCGCCGTCGATTCACATAGAACCGTAATAAGATTCATGTAAACAAATAATGTAATGTTTACAAATATTATGACATTCAATATTTACTCTTAGGCATTCAATTGTAATTTTTGTATCTGTAATAACTATATTAGAAACTCGCTATTTGAAAATGCATACATTTTGAAATACGGAGCAGTAAGTTTAAAGGAGCTGTAGGCTGAGATTAAATTTGTTGCAAGCAACTATGGTAAAGATACCCTGATCAACCTAGAAACTGAATTTGATATTCTTAGCTATAACTTAGCAAATAGTAAGCAAAGGTGAGACTTTTCTTGAATTAAGGGCTCCACCAAAATATATATAAATAGCGAATCATAAAATATCTACTAAATGTAAAAGTGTTTACAAAACTATTGTAATTATATAAGATCAGGTAATCGGAGAAATTAATTTGCTAAGCTTTTTGATGTATAACATTAAACTATAAATTTGAACTGGTCATATACAATTAACCAAAGTAACCAATCAACCTTGTCCGGATAATGACAATCATTGTAATTTTGCTTATGATAGTCTGATACTACGTACAGATTAATCTCAATTTTATTATTTCATATATATTCTTCACTGTCAATACAGCCAGAATATTTTCCACTTATAATAAAATATTTATATTTTAGGCCAAAATGATTCCGCTATGGAGACTTTGTAGCAATTCTGGCCACCAGAGAGCACTGTTGTTTCGTGGAGTACTACGTAGTGTTGATCTTTACTCAAGATTGTCGAGTACGCGACAAGCATTGCCAGCCTTGCTGGATTTAGGAAGTTGTGCTGATATTAAATCGAAGCAACAGACAAGTTGGCTAAAGAATGGAGAGCAAAGTTTTCCTGCTGTCCGAGCTACTATAGTGGATAGAGTTATTCAGGTAATGTTATCATGGTTGTTAGAGTTAATAGGTAACGCTATCATTGCTTTAAATTAATCGGGTCATATTCTGCGTGAAATGGTTTACTAAAAGAGGTAATTGAAGGAAAATTGGATGGAAAGAAAGTTAAAGGTAAACAGAGACTTGGAATTCTGGATGATTTCATAACATTTTCATCTGTTGATATAAAGAGAAAGGCAGAGGATAGAAATATGTGGAGGAGTTATATTCTATTATAGTTATACTCAATTGATTGATGATTTTATTGATTGGTGATGACTTCATTAATTGATGGATGATTTTATTGATTGGTTGATTGATTTCATTAATTGATTGATAATGTTATTGATTGGTTGTTGACTTCATCAATTGATTGATGATGTTATTGATTGGTTGATGACTTCATTAATTGATTGATGATTTTATTAATTGATTGATTGACGATTTCAAGGATAGATAGATGATTTTATTCATTGATTGATTGACTTTTGATTTCACTAATTGTTCGACGATTGATTGATTTTTGTAGAAACTGTCAGATAATTTGACTGTCTGTGAGAGCAATCAAAGGTTGCGTCAGATTCTCTCATCACGTTCATTTTCTAATTTTGTCTCAAAATTTCTTCTACAGTTTGACGGTATTCAACGCAGGCAGCTACTTAATCAATTAGGTTTGTCTCAATGAAGTTAGGCAGTTATATGTAGTAGAGTTTACGTCAGCTGTGTGATGACTCTGTGCTTTCTAGCTATGTTATCTACTCTATGCTATCTTAAGCTATGTTATCTACTCTATGCTATCTTAAGCTGTATTATCTACTCTATGCTATCTTAAGCTATGTTATCTACTCTATGCTATCTTAAGCTGTGTTATCTACTCTATGCTATCTTAAGCTGTGTTATCTACTCTATTCTATCTTAAGCTGTGTTATCTACTCTATGCTATGCTATGTGATGACTCTATGCTATGCTACATCCTGTCTCTATGCTATGCTACATGATGTCTCTATGCTATTGTTTCAGGGACTGTGGATTTGTTCAGTAGATCGTCAGTAAATCATCAGCAGAAGTCTGGTGATGAGAGAAATGATGATCAGGGTGAACGGAACAATGGTAAACCTGAGGATGGTGAGCAATGTCTCATTATATCTGCATAATCGTTGCTTTTTTGACTGATTTGAGTTATCAAATTTATAGTTTAAATTTCCTTATTGCTCTCAATAAATATCAGACTTTGGCTGGAACCAGTGGCGATGTCGGTAAGATATTCAGCCGGGGATCATTATGTGCTGGGTTCAAATTCTGGGCTCGCCCGTCACTGACATCGCTCTCAAGTGAGGAAACTGATGTTAACATTAGCTTTGCCTTGCATTTACTTTAGTTTAAGAGAAATTTTAATTGAGTGCAAGAGAATTAGTTTAGGAGTGCTGATAGATCAATGAAAGCTCTTATCTTTCAGAGAATGTCTGCACGGTCTTTCTGTCAAGCTATTGATGAATTAGAATTTTTGCCAGATGTTGTCATGTATGTGTGACATATGTTGCTAGCATGCGTATGTGTTAGTCATTGTTAGATGTTGTAATTCGTGTGTGTCAGTTATTGTTAGATATACTAAGTAGACATACTATTAAGTTTTAACAGCTGTTCTAAGATGTACTGGGTGTACCAAGCACTAAAATCCAAACCAACATTAGAAAGAACTTTCTTAGTGAGTGCCTAGGCTCCAGAAATTATTACTAAATATTTTCTCTCAAGACCTTAGTTAAACTGGAATTCATGGGAAGATGGTTGTCTTATTGATTGATGCTGGAGATAAAATGCCAACATCAGGTAGTGTGTCGTGTTCTGGTTATGGTTCCGTGATATATTTACTAATTGATTGATCGATTGATTGATTGATCTACTTACTTATTGATTGATTGATTTACTTACTTATTGATTGATATACTTACTTATTGATTGATTTACTTGCTTATTGATTGATTGATCCACATATTTATTGACTGATTGATCCACATGTTTATTGATTGATTGATTGTGTAGGAGATAAAATGCCAACTTCAGGAAGCGTCGTATTCTTGTTATGGTTCCGTAATATATTGACTAATTGATTGATCGATTGATTGATTGAACTACTTAGTGATCGATTGATTGATTTACTTACTTACTGATTGATTGATGTAGGAGATAAAATGCCGACATCAGGCAGGATCGTATTCTTGTTATGGTTCCGTGATATATTTACTAAATGATTGATCGATTGATTGATTGAACTACTTATTGATCGATTGATTGATTTACTTACTTACTGATTGATTGATTGGTGTAGGAGATAAAATGCCGACATCAGGCTGGATCGTGTTCTTGTTATGGTTCCGTGATATATTTACTAAATGATTGATCGATTGATTGATTGAACTACTTATTGATCGATTGATTTACTTACTTACTGATTGATTGATTGGTGTAGGAGATAAAATGCCGACGTCAGGCAGGGTCGTGTTCTTGTTATGGTTCTTGGCGCTGGCTTACATCTCGTCTAATCTTCTCTCGACAGATGACACTGATGTACATCACATCTCATGGAATGAGTTTGTTTACGACTACCTGGCCAAGGGCGAGGTGTGCTTGTATATATGTCTGTGTGCTTGTTTATATGTCTGCATGTATGCCTGCATATATGTCTGCATGTGTGCTTGTATATATGTCTGCATGTGTGCTTGTATATATGTCTGTGTGTTTGTTTATATGTCTGCATGTATGCCTGCATATATGTCTGCATGTATGTGTGCTTGTATATATGTCTGCATGTGTGCTTGTATATATGTCTGCATGTGTGCCTGTATAGATGTCTGCATCTGTGCTTGCGTATATGTCTGCATGTGTGCTTGAATATATGTCTGCATGTGTGCCTGTATAGATGTCTGCATGTGTGCTTGTATATATGTCTGCATGTGTGCCTGTATAGATGTCTGCATGTGTGCCTGTATAGATGTCTGCATGTGTGCTTGCATATATGTCTGCATGTGTGCTTGTATATATGTCTGCATGTGTGCTTGAATGTGTGCATGTGTGCCTGAATATATGTCTGCATGTGTGCTTGTATATATGTCTGCATATTTGTTTAATATTTTTCTGCAGGTTTGTTTAATTGGGATAGTGTGTAAACAGTATTGTTGGGTAAACAGGATTGTTTTCTCCGGGAATAACGCTCCCGCAATAGAAAAAGAATGTTTTTAATTTAATTTAATTTAATCAATTTATCACAACATACAGAGTAATCTGTCAGACACAGACGAAAAGGTTCATTACAAAATTGCACGCGTGTATGAAGCGGTAATAAAGGCTAAAAGATTAGCACTTAAATATGCTGCAATTATTTGAAAATGAATTCCAATAACGATTACTATTTTCATTTAAATAGTAGGGAACAATAAAATTAAAATAAAATAGATTACAACAACGGCATACAGGAAAATTTCTGTAGAGAATCAATAATAGAGCGGTGAGAAAAAAATGCAAAATTAAAACAATATGCGCATTTCAAAAGAAAAGGCTGGTGGATTGTGGAGTTGTTGTTGCTTTGTTCTGCAGGTGGAATCTATTACTGTGAGACCGGAATCAGAGGTTGCATTCGTGCGACTGCATCCTGGAGCTGTCATTCGTGGAAAAAAGGTTCTCAGCTCCAATTGGTTCTCCACTAATAACAACAACAATTAATAACACCAATTAGAGTGCTACAGTCATCAATGACAACATCGAGCACTATTGAGACAAAATCGCTCTGATTGCTTTGCTATTTGTTATTTTGCAGAGCTTGCGGCAGCATTAAAGACATGACCCCTGGCACATTTATTGTTAAAATCAATGTTTTCAAATATTTAATCTTTTCCTCAAATTTTCTTATTTGACATTTTGATATAGGATGGAAGAAGTATAGATAAGAGTTCTCTTGTATCTACTGATTCATCATCATCATCATCATCATCATCATCCTCCCTTGAATCCCAGTTTAACCAGGGTCGGGATACAAATAGACTGTCTCAAATCCTCTCTCTCCTACACCACACCACCAGTCAATCCAATATTTGAGACTTTTCCATTCGTTTAAATTTATTTAGCAATTTCTGGAGCCTAGGCGCTCACCAACCAAATGCCCTTTCTGACGTTGGTATGTATCTTAGTGCTTTAGTCACCTTCTACGACACGTGAAGTCACCGGTTGGTCAATTCTTCAAGTAACCTGGACACAACATGGGGACTTGTATTTACTGACTGATTATTTAAAATTTTGTTTGTAAGTTCTGTTTAGTTATAAACTGTTGTTTGGCAGATTAAGACACTTGTATCTTGAATCAATGTTCTTTTTGCACACACACACTTTTGTTAGGCGGTTGAATACACACACATCTTGAATCAATGTTCTGTTTGCACACACTCACTTTTGTTGAATGAATACACTCACATCTTGAATCAATGTTCTATTTGCACACACTCACTTTTGTTGAATGAATACACTCACATCTTGAATCAATGTTCTATTTGCACACACACACTTTTGTTGAATGAATACACTCACATCTTGAATCAATGTTCTATTTGCACACACACACTTTTGTTGAATGAATACACTCACATCTTGAATCAATGTACTATTTGCACACACACACTTTTGTTGAATGAATACACTCCCTTCTTGAATCAATGTACTATTTGCACACACACTGTTGTTAGGCGGATGAATACAGCATTAAAGACATGACCCCTGGCACATTTATTGTTAAAATCTTGACTCAATGTTCTATTTGCACACACGTTGTTTTTAGGCAGATGAACACACTCGTATCTTGAATCAATGTTCTATTTGCACACGTTGTTGTTAGGCGGATGAAGGATCTCATATTTTGAAGATTGGAGTGATGCAGAGTTTTGAGGAGAAACTTCGTAAAGTGGAAGATGAGTTGGGAATACCTCCCAGCCACTATGTGCCTGTCATATACCAGCGTGAATTGTGAGTGTCCAATCAATCGATCAATCAGTCAATCGATCAGTCAATCAATCAATCAATCAGTCTATCAATCTATCAATCAGTATTAGAGCAACTATGTGCCTGTCATATATCAGCGTGAACTGGGATTGTCCAATCAATCAAGCAAACATTAAAACAATCTATTAATCAATCATTCAATCAGTCAAAGAGTCATAATCATAGCAGCCTGTCATATGCCAATGAGTGCTGTGAATGATCAATCAAGTATTATACTAATTACTTAATCAATTACAAAATATTAAATATCGTTTAAACTCGTTTTTCTCAGATGTGTTTGTCCACGTCCCATGTGTAACGTAGCTTCACAGTTTAGTCCAGTTGTTGTGCTTTTTTTGTTTTTTGAGAATTAAATATAAGCCTAGTTTTTATAACAGTAATACTAACAATAAGTGATCGATGATTGCTCCATCGAAGGATTAGTTCATTTATTGACCATTTTATTGATTACTTGACTGACTGAGTGATTGATTAACTATTACTACACAGGTTATGGTTCACAGCTCTTATAACCCTGGTTATTATAACACTGGTGCTGATATTGATTGATTGATTGATTGATTGATTGAGTGACTAAAAAAAATCTAAAGTTAACGTCAGTTTCCTCACTCGAAAGCGATGTCAGTGACGGGCGAGCCCAGGATTTGAACTCCGCACATACTGATCCGCGGTCGAGTGTCTTACCGACTTCGCCACTGGCTCCAGCCGACTGACTGATTGAGTGATTGATTGATTGATTGTTATAACACAGGCTATGGGTCACAGCTCTTATAACCCTGGTTATTATAACACTGGTGCTCATGTTACTCAAGAATGTCGTTAAGTTTCAGTTTCCAAATCCGACCGAGATGTTTGTGAGTAGACCTTGTGATTGCTAGTCTTTCAATCTGCTAATTAATCAGTTTGTTATCCTTCAAGTAATCAATCAATCAGTCAACCTGAAAATCATTTATTAAAATAGTCAGTCAGTTAATCAATCACGCAATAATTCCTTAAACTGGCATTAAGTTAGTTAATAAGTCAGTCTGGCAGATAATAAAATTGAAACTGTTTAATTATTCCTCCAGTTAATCCTCCATTTAATCTATTAATTAATTCTTCAATTAATCAATCAATCTTCTAGTTTATCAAACAATTAGTCTTCCAGTTAATCAATTATTCCTCGAGTTTATCAATCAATTAATCCTCCAATTAATCAATCAATTAATCTTGTAGTTAATCAATCAGTCAATCCTGTAGTTAATAAATAAATCTTGAACTTTTTATATTCAATGCTTATTTTGTGTGCCAGGTGAGAAATATATTCTCTGAAGTGATTGATGGTTGACACAGACGAGTCAGTGCAAGTTTGTGCGCGTGGAACTGCTGACCTGTGGTTGTGACGATGATGATGATGATGACGACGACTATGGCGATAACGATGACGATGATGATGATGATTGATGATTGACACAGGCTAGTCAGCGGAAGGCTAAGTTTGTGCGGGTGGACCTACAGACGTTGCAGGGGAAGGGAGTCACGTTCAATGATGTGGCAGGCTTGCACGAGGCTAAAGTTGAAATCCTCGAATTTGTCGATTATCTCAAGAAACCAGAAACATACAGGGTTAGTCTCACGACTTTCGTTTATGTACATGTTTATGCTTGTTATGAGCGAAATAGGTTACTTAATTTGGCAGTATTGATCCACCAGACGTTTGGACATAACTTACTGTCTGCTGAAATTTTTTTTATATTATCTGTTACTGGAAGTTTTAATAATATACACACTTCATATGTCATATATTTCATATATTTCTTCGTATGTCCACATAAGAGTGGATATCTAAATCATCTAACATACCTAATCTCGAGGCAGACCGAGATTAGGAATGATGTATATTAAAAGAGATGATTTAGAGTTCCACTCATATGTGGAAATGAAGTGAAAAACGAAAGACAGAGAAGAGTGGAGGCGTTATATACCATGGACCTGCCAGTAGGCAGTGCACTGAGTGAGAGGACTTAGTTGAACTTAAATAATAGTTTAAATATATTTTAATGATATATTTATAATTCAGGTTTTGGGAGCTAAGATCCCTAAGGGGGCCCTGCTGCTGGGTCCCCCAGGGTGCGGCAAGACCCTGCTGGCCAAGGCTGTGGCCACAGAGGCTCGGGTTCCATTCCTCGCCATGGCCGGCTCTGAGTTTGTTGAAATGCTTGGAGGTGATTCTTCTTTATTCTTCTTTATTCTTCTTTTTTTATTCATTATTCTTCTGAATTCTTTATTTTTCTTTATTATTCATTATTCTTCTTTGTTATTCTTTTCTACAGCTGAATCTGTTTTCTTGTTATGAAATATTTTCACAAAGAGATAGAAAGAAATGCTTAGCTTGAAGATATTCGCACATTTGAAGAGATCAAGATATGGCTGTGGACAAGTTTGACAACTGGAAATGCTGAAATCTTTATAGGGTAAACTGTGTCGATATTATTTAATGTAGAACAGTAATACTTATGATATTCCATCGTTGACCTAATTTTGTTAATTTCGGTAACGTCCAGTCATTTCATTGCATTAATTTGTACTGTTTGCTGAAAGGGGCAAGCACTAGGGGGTGGGGGGTAGACCTCTGATTGGGGTAACGTTTCACCTGGTTAACGTGCTAATGGAAGCTAGAATAGCAGACATTTTTGTGACAGTGTAACTTTCACAGTACTCGATGTTGTCATGGATTAGTGGTTGTTGTTGTAGGACTGGGCGCCGCTCGTGTGAGGGATCTGTTCAAGGAGGCTCGGCAGAGGGCGCCGTGTATCATCTACATTGACGAGGTCGACGCTATCGGCAGAAAACGTTCTGGAAAGTATGACTCATCTTATGACTCATCTTATGACTAATCTTATGACTCATCTTATGACTCATCTTATGACTCATCTTATGACTCGTCTTATGACTCATCTTATGACTCATCTTATGACTCATCTTATGACTCATCGTATGACCGATAGATTTATTAATTGATTGATTGATTGATTGATTGTAGTAACTGGGCAGATAGTAGTGAGGAGGAACATACACTTAATCAGCTGCTGGTCGAGATGGACGGTATCGACACGAAGGAGGGAGTCATAGTTCTCGCCTCAACTAACAGAGCTGAGATACTCGACAAGGTCTTCTACCTGTCTTAGTTCACTCCTTAAATTGTCTCCTTTACCTGACACATGTTCTGTGTGTGCGCTACTTCATTTACTGCTCGTCTGGTTGCACTTTTTTTGTTTTCAATTAAATTCAATGAGTGTTTTTAATATATTTAGTGTATTTATTTACACTTTTAGTGTAGTTTAGATGTACCTCAAGAGATTGTTGTGGGCTGAGTAATTGATTATTCCATTTACTGGCTGATTGATTAATCCTTTAGTTGACTGATTTAGAGCTTGATTATTTAATTGTTTGAGTGATTGATTGACTGATTGATTGATTTATTGATTTATTAATTGATTGATTGATTGACTGATCGCTTGATTGACTTATTTATTATTTATTCTTTGACTGATTGAATGACTAACTGCCTGACTGTTAATTTATTTGATTGATTGATGGACTGACTACTTGATTGATTGAATGATTGACCGATTTACTGATTGATTAATTGATTGGCGCAGGCTCTGTTGCGCCCAGGCAGGTTTGACCGGCACATTCTGATAGACTACCCCACACTGGCTGAGCGGCAGGAGATATTTGAGATATACCTCAAGAGACTGAGACTGGCTAAGCCCGCCTCAGCCTACTCCCACGATCTCGCGCAGCTCTCTCCCGGCATGAGCGGTCAGTCGTCCATGATAGAATGTCTTAATAGCGTAGGGGTAACGTCATGAAGTTTTAAATGACAGATCCTGAGATGAATTGAACCCTTGTGGGTTCGAATCCCTGCCGCGCTGATCTGAGAGTAATATCTCGGACATTCATTGGACTGGTTATACGGAAAATGGACTAAAATGCTCAACGGTTTATACATGTGGTGTTAAAAGTGATGGATATCATCATAGATGATCGTTTCATTATAATGCGTGTTTACTTTTTTAATGTCAGGCATCGTGTAGAAATGATATTTGTTATTCTCTGTAGTATCAGGTACTGCAGAAACAACAACGTCCGCTATTGCTGGAGCCAGTGGCGACGTCGGTAAGATACTCGACCGTGGATCAGTATGTGCGAGGTTTTAATCCTGGGCTCACCCGTCACTGACATCGCTTTCGAGTGAGGAAACTGACGTTAACATTAGCTTTTTTAGCTTTATAGCATCTAGCACTGGAGAAATAACATGTTAACTCTCTCCTGGTTTGAGCTGTTAGTCATCCTCGACAATATTAAGCACCATATAACATTTCTCAAGTTTTCTAGCTGCGGGGTCGCCCACTTTTGATGTTGTTTGACCTTACATACTTTCTCTATGTCTATGCTATCAACTGAACCAATATGTAACATATATACTTGTAAATACTTGCAGGGAGAATTAGTGTAGAATTTATTAGCTTGGTAGTCATAATAATTTAAGCTTTAATTTTTATTGACTTATTGAATTATTTATTATTTATTTATTTAGTGATTGATTGATTGATTGATTTATTGATTGAATGAATGATTGATTGATTGATTAATTGATTGATTGATTGTGTAGGAGCTGATATAGCTAACATATGTAATGAAGCAGCACTACACGCAGCCCGTGATAAGCACACTTCCATAGACACGCAGAACTTTGAATATGCTGTAGAGAGAGTAACTGCAGGTTTCTCTTTCTTCTTCTTTCTCGCTCTCTCTCTCTCTCTCTCTCTCTCTGTCTGTCTGTCTGTCTCTTCTTTCCCTGTGTGTATATGCTGGTTTTCTACCATGTCTTTCTATTGTTTAATTCTCTTTTTAATATTTTCATCTGCTTTCCATTCTGATTTCTTGTTTTGATACTGTTTAAACTTTCACTTATGCTGTGTAGGGCATGGTTTCTCAACACTTACTATTGTCAGTTAATAATAATAATAATAATAATAATAATAATAATAATAATAATAATAATAATAAAGGAATAACGTCCATTTCCTCATCCAGGGATGATGTCATGGTTGACGTAAAATGGATTATAGGCGTGGCTTAACGTGCTCTATAGCGTTGTAATTTTTAGTTAATTGACTACAGGTTTGGCCTATTATTGATATTTACTTTTAAGGCTGTCAATCATATAAATGTAGGCGTGGCTAAGAAGAGTAGACTACTGTCAGTGCAGGAGAAGAGGGTGGTGGCCTTTCACGAGGCGGGGCATGCGGTGGTGGGCTGGCTCCTCAAGCATACTGATGCTCTAATGAGGGTGGGTGTCAATCAACTGACCCATCGGTCAATCAACTAATTGTTACGTAAATAAAAAATGTTGTGGTAGCCTGACTTCTAGACTTTACTGATTCTCTGATAAAAGATACCAAAATAAATAAATTAGTATCAATCAATAAATTAATCGATTTATCTATCTGTATAAAGCTGGTAAAGCTAAGGTTAACGTCTGTTTCCTCACTCGAAAGCGTTGTCAGTGACGAACTAGCCCAGGATTTGAACCCCGCACATACTGATCCGCGATCTAGTATTTTACCGACTTCGCCACTGGCTCCAGCCATCTATATGTAAAGTCATAGTAGAAATAAACTCATGAAATAAAATCAAATGTAAGGACAGTTAAATAGGATGAATGTATGAATGTGAAACTAAAGGTTAATCAATTTTCGTGCCATAGTTTTTTGTTTATCCAGCTATTTATATAAATTAAGTCTTTTGAAACTCTTTTTTCAAACTTAACTTATATGCCTATAGGCAGTTGATATTCCTCTTCTATTGGTGTATTGTCTACTTGAAATACTGTATGCTTAATGCACTTGTAGTGCAATTTGTACTCCTTTGTACTGGTAGTACTATGTGTTCTCATTGTACTACTTTGTACTTGTAGTACTATGTGTTCTCATTGTACTCCTTTGTACTTGTAGTACTATGTGTTCTCATTGTACTCCTTTGTACTTGTAGTACTATGTGTTCTCATTGTACTACTTTGTACTTGTAGTACTATGTGTTCTCATTGTACTACTTTGTACTGTTCTTGTCAGGTTTCTATAGTACCGCGTACAAACAGGGCTCTAGGCTTCGCTCAGTATTTACCTCAAGAGAGAAAACTTTCGTCTGAAGACTTGGTAACACTGCTCTTGTTATTATATCTAAACTATTACTTAGACTTGGTAACTGTGCACTTGTTATGTCCAAACTATTACTTAGACTTGGTAACTCTGTACTTGTTATGTCTAAACTATTACTTAGACTTGGTAACTCTGCACTTGTTATTATATCTAAACTATTATCTAGATTTGGTAACTCTGCACTTGCTATTATATTTAAGCTATTATCTAGATTTGGTAACTCTGCACTTGTTATTATATCTAAACTATTATCTAGACTTGGTAACACTGCTCTTGTAATTATATCTAAACTATTATTTAGACTTGTAACTCAGCACTTGTTAATATATTTAAACTGTTATTTAGTCTTGGTGTAGAGTGGTTGATTTATCATATCTCTGTGCTATGTTGCAGATGTTAGAGAACATGTGTCTAATGCTGGTAGTAGAGTGGTTGATTGATCATATCTCTGTGCTATGTTGTAGATGTTTGAGAACATGTGTCTAATGCTGGGGGGCAGAGTGGTTGATTGATCATATCTCTGTGCTATGTTGTAGATGTTTGAGAATATGTGTTTAATGCTGGGTGGTAGAGTGGCCGAGAGTCTCATTTTCAACAGTGTCACCACTGGTCTGTTCTTCTAGATCAATTAATTAATTCATTCATTCATTCATTGTAATACAGTAAACTGCACATGATCCATATAAACGTCAGAAAAGGCATTCGTTTGGTGAGCGCCTAGGCTCCAGAAATTGCTACGAAAATTTCAAAGAATGGAAAAGTCTCAAAAAGTGGATTGACTGATGGATGATATGATGTAGGACAGAGAGGATTTGAGACAGTCTATTCGTATCCCGACCCTAGTTAAACTGAGATTCAAGGGAAGATGATGATGATGATGATGACGATGACGATGATGATGATGATGCTGCTGATGACGATGATGATGACGACGACGACGATGATGATGATGATGATGATGATGATGATGATGATGATGAATACAGTAACTGCGCATGTGTCATAAGATCCTGGTATCGCACATACTGGGGAAGCTAAGTAAATCCTCTTCAGAACCTGATTACTGTTTTAGTGTGAAGATTTTAGATAAACTCTTTGTTATCTAAATCTTCACATATCTTCACATATCTTCACATAGCTCATCTTAATTAACTTTTACTAGTCGTATTAAGACTAGACAAGTCTACTAGAAGATTTATTGATCGATTGATTGGTTGATTGATTGGTTGATTGATTGATTGATTAATTGATTGATTGATTGGTTGATTGATTGATTGGTTGTTTAATTGGTTGATTAATTGATTGATTGATTGATTGATTGATGTAGGAGCTCAGGATGATCTACAGAGGGTGACTAAGCTAGCCTATGATCAGATCAGATTGTATGGAATGAATCCACACGTTGGACTTGTCTCTTTTCCTCTCTCATCAGGGGACACTGAGGGACAGTTTGGCACTAAGCCCTACAGCAAGCAGACCTCTCGGCTCATTGATGAGGTACAGTTAATCATTCACTCATCCTCGAAACTAAAATAATACAGTATCTGGACTGGTTTTCTGGATTTTTAATTTTTCTGCGTTTTGTACCTTTTTTGTACTTGCCCGTCGGCGTGGGTTTTATTTTAGAGTGCTCAGTATTGTCAGTGACGACAGTAGCACTCTAATTGTTGCTATTAAATATTAATGAATTTATGGGTCAAGATGGGTCAAGTTAACAATCAGTAGCCTAGTTTCTATATCGTTGCTATTTTAAAGAAACGCACCCAACTCCATCGTCACTGGCTGGTGCCAGTGGCGATGTCAGTAAGTAGGCTATTTGACCGCGGATCAGTATGTGCGGGGTTCAATTCCTGGGCTCGCCTGTCACTGACATCGCTTTCGAGTGAGGAAACTGACGTTAATGTCGGCTTTACGGCTTTTTTGTCGACTGACCTGGGATTTGAACCCACGACCTGATGATGTCAGATCATCCGTCTATAGACTTATTCTCGTTTACTGCATTACTGGTGTGTATGTAAGGGTAATCTATCTCCAGATATCAGGAAGTTCTGTTTAATTCCCATCAGCCGAGCACCACGATCGGTGTGGCGGTGTAGACTACAGTGTAATGTTAGATGTTTGCATATATTGATTCAGGAGGCGAGGAAGCTCGTGGGTCGTGCTTATAGACACACTGAGTCTCTACTGCAACAAAACATTGAGAAACTCAGAGCTGTGAGTAAATCCGTCTCGTTATCATTCTATCATCATTGGCATCATCATTATCATTATCTTCATCATCAACTTCATCATCATCATCATCATCATCATATTCACTATCATTATCTTCATCATCATCATCATTATCAACATCATATTCACTGTCATTATCTTCATCATCATCATTATCAACATCATATTCACTGTCATTATCTTCATCATCATCATTATCAACATCATATTCACTGTCATTATCTTCATCATCATCATTATCAACATCATATTCACTGTCATTATCTTCATCATCATCATCATCATTATCAACATCATATTCACTGTCATTATCTTCATCATCATCATCATCATTATCAACATCATATTCACTGTCATTATCTTCATCATCATCATCATCATTATCAACATCATATTCACTGTCATAATCATTATCATCTTCATAATCACTAGCATTATCGTCGATACTTCCTTAGATATATGCATTCA
The DNA here is from genome assembly GCA_905160935.1 of Enchytraeus crypticus. Lineage (NCBI taxonomy): Eukaryota > Metazoa > Annelida > Clitellata > Enchytraeida > Enchytraeidae > Enchytraeus > Enchytraeus crypticus. The sequence goes on along the minus strand of CAJHZI010000493.1, from coordinate 550,256 downwards.
ACATGTGTTGCACTTAATGTATTTCACTTTACCATGAGATGGAATTATATGCTTTACAATTTCTCCTCAACCTCATTTAATTTAATATACTTATTTAATTTAATTATATCAAGGTAATGTTACTCAGTTTATGGCTTTGTCCTACTTTTTTTATTTTATTACGTGTTTATTTAAAATGTTATTTTAAACCTGTGCATTTTTGATTGACCGTGATTGATTGATTGATTGATTGGTAGCTGAAGCCCTGCTTATGGCTGTGATTGATTGATTGACAGATAGCTGAAGCCTGCTCATTGGCTGTGATTGATTGATTGACAGTTAGCTGAAGCTTTGCTGATTGGCAGCGATTAATTGACTGATTGACAAGTAGCTGAAGCTTTGCTGATTGGCTGTGATTGATTGATTGACAGGTAGCTGAAGCCCTGCTGATTGGCTGTGATTGATTGATTGACAGGTAGCTGAAGCCCTGCTAGAGAAGGAAGCTCTATCCTACAAAGATATGGAGCAGCTGATTGGTCCGCCACCTCACGGGTCAAAGGCTGTTGTACCCGAGTGGATACATGGCTCTCCAACCAATCCCGTGCCTCCGTTAACTACGCAGTCATAGCTCATAAGTGATGTACATGTAAACTATCTGATTATAAAAATTCACCACTAAGTTGGGCTAAACAAAAGTTTCTCGATACAAAGGGAATGCTAGTGACAGACTAGTCATGGTTTGAAACCTTACACCTATTGATATAAAGTAACTTGCTTACCATTGTGCTACTCACAGGGTTAATCAGAAAATAACTTGACAATAGTTAATGTTAGTATTTATGCTGAAATTGATTTAGTTATGAAACTGAACACATTAAATAAAAAAAGAACTTGATAAATAGTAAACAAGTGCAAGAACTTGATAAATAGTAAACAAGTGCAAGAACTTGATAAATAAGAAACAAGTGCATGTTTATTGTGATGACGCAGCGATACTGCACAGTTAGTACAATAATGAATTGCCTAATACAATCTAGCAGAACTAGTAAAGTCAGTTTATGACAAATCTACAACAAGATCAATAATATTTACAACATCTGGTACTAGTGGAGTATTAATTAAACAAACGTTTCATTTTAACTGTTGAAATGTCTAAAACATTACATAAATTAACACGTTTGTTAATATGGCGCTAAATCAAAGGCTCTCATTGGTAAATCTTTTATGGATTATTTTGTAGTAATATTTTTGTTCCCATTAACAGAAATGTTAGAAAACGGTTTTATTCTGCCTCAATTTAAGGATTACAAACGATCGAATTATAGAAACATATTGACCCGTGCATAATTTTACAAATTCCCTACAAGTGCAGTCATCCTCAAAAGTCCTTCGCACATCTTAAACACAAACATGCTCATTGATTCACATATAACTGGTAACTTCACATCAATTCACATGTATTGTCTCTCAATATATACAAACAATCAAACTCCATGCACTGGAACACTGTCTCTGTACAATACATGCACAGCTGCACATACACAACTCTCCTTGACTAACTCTTAATACTGATGAGCACATAATGCTCTACTGATGAGCATAATGCTCTACTGATGAGCACAGTGCTCTACTGATGAGCACAGTGCTCTACTGATGAGCACAGTGCTCTACTGATGAGCACAGTGCTCTACTGATGAGCACAGTGCTCTACTGATGAGCACAGTGCTCTACTGATGAGCACAGTGCTCTATTGATGAGCACAGTGCTCTACTGATGAGCACAGTGCTCTACTGATGAGCGCAGTGCTCTACTGATGAGCGCAGTGCTCTACTGATGAGCGCACTGAACTCTTTGTCCACCATGATGCCCACCCTCCTCATCATCATCCTCATCTTCAGCATAAGCCTCTCCACGCCGCCCGGAGGCACCATCAGTGTTGGGATCAAAGTCCATCAGGTTCACCTCCTCTACGTGCTCCCCCTCAGGCATCTCAAAGTCAGGCCTGGGCGGCAGCAGCGCTTCCAGCAGCTTCAGCTTTGAGTCGCTCGTGAAGTTCTTCTCGGGGAAATTGATCTCAAACTTGATGTAGAGGTTGCCCTTCTCCAGCGGGTTCCTGTACTGCGGCATTCCTTCTCCATCCACGCATCTCATCGCACCTGCAGCCAACCAAACGTGACAACATCAAGCACTGATAGGTAAACACTAGTGTAGAGTAATATTGTAGGATATACAAACATGACAACATCAAGCACTGCTGGTTAAACACTAGCGTAGAATAATAGTGAAGGATATATCAGTGTAACAGATGATAGGGCATAGACGAGCCAATGATGCGTAACACAAATGAACCAGAGCACATTAACAGAGCCTCGAGTCAATGATATTAACAGAGCCTCGGGTCACTGATACTAGCAAAGAATTCTGCTCAACGGGTTGTGACCTCTCCACCTGAAAGACAAAACTAAATCAATTAAGAGAGAAGAAGAGGAATGGTTTACCTAGGACGATGAAAGAGACATAAGCTAGACTACAAGAAGGAAGGGTTTACCAGGTTCTATGACGCTGCCGGGCGGGTTTTTAATGAGTAAATGTCGCCCGTCGAGATGTTCGACGACAAACTGAACGCCGCAGAGAGCCTCAGTGATAGAGAGTGACTTGACGAGGACGAGGTCAGTGCCAGCTCGTTTGAACGTCTCGTGCTCTTTCTGCTGCAGCACAATGATGACGTCACTGGGCTCCACGTCAGGCGCCTGGTCCCCCTCCCCCCTCAACACGATCTTCTGCCCGTCCTTCATGCCCTTGTCCACGTGCACCTCGAGCACCTTGACCTCCGGCGTGACCTTCTTACCCTGGCACGTTGAACAGCGGTCCTTCTCGTTTATCATCTCACCTATCAATCAAGCAGTAAATTAATCAATCATTTATCATCTCAGCAATCAATCAATTGGTCAATCGATCTGTTTCTCAATCACTTAAATATTCCATCAATAAAGCAGTCAATGTGTGTATCTATCAATCAATAAGTCATTCAATAAATAAATAAATTAATATTCAAATCATTGATTCTCTATCAAACAATCTGTCTAAAAATTTATTTTTATGTCAGTATCTACATCATCATCATCATCTTCTTCCCTTGACTCCCAGTTTAACTAAGCTCAGTACCTACATAAATCAATCAAATAATTAATCTTATACGTACAATTAAGAAGCGCCAACTGATAATAATGAAACAATAATACAGAATTTACTGTTAAGTGCTGTAATTCATGTTAAGTACTGCAGTTCTATTGTACATCCAATGTGTAAACAACAATTGAAACTTGAGTTCCCATGCAACAGTTCAAGAGCAGTGAAACTGTAGTACTAGCACAGTACAACCACATAGCGAGTAATATTACAAGTACAATACTAGTAGAGTACAATTATAGTACTAGCATATTCGAAGTACTCGTATAGTACAAGTACTAGCATAGAACAAGTACTCGTATGGTACAAGTACTCATATAGTACAAGTACTAGCATAGTACAAGTACTAGTATAGTAAAAGTACTAGCCTAGAACAAGTACTAGTATAGAACAAGTACTAGTATAGTACAAGTACTAGCATAGTACAAGTACTCATATAGTACAAGTAGTAGTATAGTACAAGTACTAGCATAGTACAAGTACTAGCCTAGAACAAGTACTAGTATAGTTAAAGTACTAGTATAGAACAAGTAGTAGTATAGTACAAGTACTAGTATAGTACAAGTACTAGCCTAGAACAAGTACTAGTATAGTTAAAGTACTAGTATAGAACAAGTACTAGTACAGAACAAAGTACTAGCCTAGAACAAGTACTAGTATAGTTAAAGTACTAGCATAGAACAACTAACCAGTTCCCCTGCAATCAGGACACTTGGACTGCATCTGCTGTATCATGCCCGGCCCAAGCTGTCTCTGCACCACCTTTATCCCATGACCTCTACAACCTCTACACTGCTGCACTGCCCCTGTCTTACCTCCTAACCTACACAACATCAATATCACACAGTGTTACCATGACCTTACAACCTCTACACTGCTGCACTGCCCCTGTCTTACCTCCTAACCTACACACACAACAGTATGACAAAAACAATAAACTCATAAAACAATACAATATAACAAACACTACCATAACAAAATACCAAACACAACCTTAACAATATAAGGAAACAACAAAAAACAATTATGTAACGAGGTGAAGCTTAGCACATTCGTAGAGTAGGCACATCATTAATAAAGTTAAGCAAAGTTGGGCTAGGTTGATACTATGATGGGCAACCAACAAGGAAGACTGTGGGCTAACGGCATAGAATAGAAATAGCAGGGAGTATCATGAACAGCGTAACACTGATGACAACTTAACCCAGACAAGTCTTCTTGTCACATCTCTCTCAAAAACTGGTTTGTGGATAAACTCTCCGTATTATTAAACCACTTGAGAGCAGATTTTCATTTTGTTGACAATATTTGCAAGTATTTATTTGCAAGTATTTATTAGATACATGTAGTTCATTCCAGACATCAAGACAAGATGTCTAGAGTGCGCCCACAAGACTCTACACTCTTCTCTCTTCAGCACATTTCTCTTGTTCAAATTATTTGAGTAAATCAGTTTGTAGTGACATGTGGAATATCCCTCATCTCTCTGACTCTGCCAAGCGGTAGGTCCAAGATTTAGTGTTGTGGGGTATATAATATTATATATACTTTGATATAATCCAGCAATGATTATAATGGGGTAACGGACATTAGACCTTTTCTACTATTATTCTAACACATCAAGAACAACATACGAACCCCTTGCACTTTGCACAGATGACTGACTTGGTGATTTGTAGCTTAGACGTCTTACCATTATAGAGGTCCACCAGTGAAACCCTGCAATATGACGAGTGAAAGATTAAACAGTGATTTAAAAAATACTAAACGCATCCTGCAGTAATTCAAATAAAGAGTTAAAAGAGGAAAGACAGAGCTAAAACAATAAACAATGATGCAGTTTATATGACACATGAAATGAGTATATATGACAAAGTCTTAGATTTACATGTATATCCGCAATACTAGATCCTAAATCTACTATTTATTACGTTATTCAAACTTAAAATAAGTCTACCATTTATTTTACTATTGGTTATGAGACCAGCCTCAAGTGTAATTTTCTCAGTACTCAGGAATGACTCACTGCAAGAACAATTCTTAAATGCACTGGTTAAATGTTAACTAAATCCAACAGTACTAGTACAACTGTTATCTATATCAATTAGACAGTACTAGTACAGTACTGTTATCTATAGTACAATTAGACAGTACTAGTACAGTACTGTTATCTATAGTACAGTAATGTAGTACAGTACTAGTACAGTACAGTATCTAGTACAATTAGACAGTACTAGTACAGTACTGTTATCTATAGTACAATTAGACAGTATAGTACATTAGACAGTACTAGTACAGTACTGTTATCTATAATACAATTAGACAGTACTAGTACAGTACTGTTATCTATAGTACAATTAGACAGTACTAGTACAGTACTGTTATCTATAGTACAATTAGACAGTACTAGTACAGTACTGTTATCTATAGTACAATTAGACAGTACTAGTACAGTACTATTATCTATAGTACAATTAGACAGTACTAGTACAGTACTATTATCTATAGTACAATTAGACAGTACTAGTACAGTACTATTATCTATAGTACAATTAGACAGTACCAGTACAGTACTATTATCTATAGTACAATTATACAGTACTAGTGCAGTACTGTTATCTATAGTACAATTAGACAGTACTAGTGCAGTACTGTTATCTATAGTACAATTATACAATACTAGTACAGTGCTGTTATAATGAAATATTTATAATTATTACTACTATTAATAGCAATATTTATAATTATTACTACTATTAATAGCAATATTTATAATTATTACTACTATTAATAGAAATATTTACTGTTATTACTACTAAATATTAATATAAATATTTATAATTATAACTACTATTAATATAAATATTTATAATTACTACTACTATTAATAGAAATATTTATAATTATTACTACTATTAATAGAAATATTTTTAATTATTTCTACTATTAATAGAAATATTTTTAACTATTTCTACTATTAATAGTAATATTTATAATTATTACTACTATTAATAGAAATACGTATAAACACAACAACAACTGTGACTCACTTCAGTGGGTGCACGATGTCCTCTCCCTTCTGTTTTCTTCTGGGACCGCGAGGTCCCCCAAAACCTCCAAATGGTCCGCCCCCAAACAGACCCCCAAATAATCCACCAAACAAATCCTGGGCACCTGGCGAGTACAAAACACATACATAAGTATACTATTTGATTTTTTTGTTTATTTAAAAAGCCGTTAAAGCTAAAGTTAACGTCAGTTTTCTTACTCGAAAGCGATGTCAGCGGCGAGCAAGCCCAGGATTTGAACCCCGTACATACTGATCTGCTATTATTAATATTATTTAATCACAAACATAATAATATATAGTGAAATGATTAACATTAGCATTACAGAGAAATTAGAAAAACCATGTTGATATCAATCGCTTTCAAGACCACCTTGAAACCATTTATAGTAATCATAATAAAGTTTTTGAGTCCATTTCCTCATACAATGAAAAAATATCAGGGACGTCAATTTAGGCAATTAAGTCCATTTTCCATGCAACCAGAATTGATCAGCCATAAACTACTCGTGTTGTAAGAGAACTGTAAGAAAGGAGAAACTGAGTAAAGCAATTGTAAATAACCTCAGTAGACATATTTTACAAAGCTTAAGGCTACATAAACGTTTGTTGAAGGCTTAACCTGTATAAGAAGTACTTTGATAGAAATATTTTACTGAAAATAATGCGCAAGATTATTTTGAAAATCATGATAAAAAATAGTCAAAGAAATTTTTTTAAATAACTAATAGAAACTACACTTATCACTATTATTAATTATTACTTAATATTATTAAGTAATAATTAAAAAGAATGACCAATATTTAGAATTGAGCAACTCATAATTCAGAATTTAAATAATAATAAAAATAATAATTAAATAACTAATAGGTTTAAAACAGCTCATGATGGACATACTCGTGGCCCCGCCCCCTTCTCTCAGGCCTTGAATGCCCTCAGTGTCATAGACCTCCCTCTTCTCTGGGTTGTTTAACACTTCATACGCAAAACTTATCTCCTTAAACTACAACACAACAATCAAAGAGAGAACTATCAACTCACTATATAAACAAGAATTAGACAATATACTCTCTTCTTTCGCTCTTCATTGTATTGCCAAGTGGCAGGTTCAAGGTACATATTCATACTCAAAGTCTGCTTTCTCGCTCCACAAGAGCACTCCTTAGATCCCCCTGGATCCGCCACTGAGTTAACCTAACCAAGCAGCAGCAATACAGAGCTAGCTGTAGTAATACACTCCAGTACAAACATAACTGAAATATTTTGCAAAATAAATAGAGAAAAAATTAAATCTCTCAATCAAATAAATTATGGAAAAATTAAAGCTCCTAGAATCCTAATGAAAATAAATATTAAAAGTATTATTTCTTTAAAGATTACCTTTTCGCCTGACCCAGGATTTTTGTCTGGATGATATTCCTTTGCTAGTTTGTGATACGCCTGACAACAACAACAACAATCAGTTAAATTCGTTTAGACTCTAGGATCATATTTTACCAGAACTGCTACCATCTTTCATTATTCCAATCTTTCTTCAAATTTCGGTAGCAGGAACAAGGGAAGAGAAAGCCAAGGGCATATTTCAATCCCCAATCATACATGATTACAACATCCAGCTTGTTTTTAAAACTATTCGCCGACACTGCATCGGCAACTTCCTCACTCAAAGAGTAGATATTGTCATATTATCATATCTTCATCTTGTCATACCAGTTTGACAGTATAATAATGACTGTTGGTGTAGAATTATTAAATTATAGAGAAATAACAATGAGATAATCGATCATTTTATATAAATATTATATATATGCTTCGCAGACAGCATTTTAGTCAAATATCTATATTAACAGTCCTCCGAAAGTTCAAGTATAAGTTATAAATGCTTGGAATAGTTTGCCAAGCTAAGTTGTGGAAGCAGAATCAGTGAATGCTCTTAAAAATAAATAAGATAAACATAAGAATATGTAAATTAGATGCTAGTTACATGTTCAATGTTATACAGAGGCTATGTATAAATTTGACATGTTGACATGAAGTCTGTATGTTTTGCTTTATTTTCCAGGCTTAGTTGGGCACTGGCTCTTTTTGGTAAATGTACTTGTATAGTATAGTTTTCAGTTTTATATAGAACTATGTGTTATTAATATTAATTGGTTTTTAGTAAGAGACAGATGATGAGTCTTAAACAAGCAAATAATTGCTTCCTGACTCTGTAATGTTATGTTATGTTAAGTGTTTAACCTTTTTGATATGCTTGCCGGGAATTAGAACTCATGATCTTAGGAAGCCATTTAAAACACATAACTTTACTTTCACACCAAGTGATTTAGACATGAACAAGGAAGTCAATTCTCATTATACTTAGGTTTCAAATTCTTACTGCATGCTTACAAGTAAGCATTCACTAAAGAGCACTACTTCTAGCCAATTAAAGTAGCAAATCAAAATTCTAGCAGGACCAGCCGATTCTTTTATATTATTAAAATACTCTAAACAAGATTATTATAATTATGTACATATTATTTTTATAGGTGATAATCCATAACTAACCCGCTTTATTTCTGAGTTAGAAGCACTTTTAGATACGCCTAGTATTTTATAGAGATCGATATTTTCTCCTGAGTCGTTCATAGTGCTCTATGAATCGATCCGTTGCCTAATTTAACTGCTTGTCTCTTCTCTGTTTACTTTTATTTTATATTTTTCGTTTAAAATCAACGAAATTTCCACAAGATTCTGGAAATAAACAAACATGCAGTGCTAAAAATAGCTTATAATAAAAACCCGTATATCTCGACACTTTCCCCAACCTAAATCCTCACCCTAAAAACATATGAAACGGGTTATAATAATTGCACATTTGCTCTAAATTTCTCTAGTTTCTTCATCTACGTGCCCTTGCTTGGCTTGCTTGCTCCTTCATGTTAATTCCTGCTTAAAATGATTTAGTTAAAAGTATGACTGATTTTCTGGTTTTGGAATTTGCACCGTTTTTGGACATATAAATTAATTTTTAATAATAATAATAATAACAATAATAACACGCATTATAGTGAAATGATCAACTATGTTGATATCTATCACTTTTAATACCACGTGTTTAAACCGTTAGGCAATTTATTTCATTTTCCGTATAACTAGTCCAGTGAATGTCCGAGATTTTACTCGCCGGCTTGGATTTATCTCAATATTGCTCGTAGGTGTCATTAATCACAGTAGCACAACTAATTGTTGTAATTTTATTAGTAGTAGTACTAGCTGTAGTCGATTAAGCTCAATAAATATATAAAATCCATCTTTAAAATTAAATTAAACTATAATTTTGTATATGTAGATCAGTGGAGGGCAAATATATTAAAAAGTATGGTTGTGGGAATTATAATAGTAGCAAAGACAACAGCAAAGCAGGTGTGTGCTACATAATTTCTGAGCTACGCTGCTGTTTGCTCTGAAAATAAGCTGCAGAAGTAGACTTTTAAAGAACTTAAAAGAGAGTATTTGCGGGAGGGTAAATGTAAACATTGATAAAGTTGGAGCTAAACTGTTGATCGATTAGGATAATATAAAAGTTAGGCATGGTTAAGACAAGGGGTAACTTGACTGAACAAGGAGATGATGAGGGAGATGATGTCGATGACTCCGCCAATCGCTATCCTCGCAGAAATCGAGTTTCATTAACCAATGTAGGAATTTTCTTTGTTTATGAAATTCCACATACTCTTGTGTCAACTTTTCTCAAAATAAATTTCTTCAGAAATTATTACAAGGAATAAATTTGTTTAACATGCACTTATCACTATACTTTTAAAATACTTATTCAGCTGTATTGGTTCGGCAATATACAGTGGTAGCGAATGTATCTATGTAAACTTGTTCACTAACTATATAATATACAATTATACATGAAATATAAAATTTGGTTAGAATTTAACCTGTTAATTTAGTTAATTTTTATATTGGTTGGAGTGACTGTTTTTGCAGATTTTGATTTTGCACTCTTCCTTACTCCATTTGTTCTTAGATCCTCGTTTTAGCTTTTACTTCTTATTGCTTAATGTTGTCATGGATAGCAGTAGAATAGTTTTGTGTGTGTGTGTATGTGTGTTGTAAGGTATATAGACACATGTGTATATCCTGTATTTTGTATTATTTGTCTTTTTTCCATGTTGATCACTTTTTATCTTGGTCAAAATGTTGAAAGGGAAAAGTGGTGCAAATTATTTATGGTTTCAATTCTGATGAATTCTTATGAAATGTAATGAATTTGAATTCTTCAATAAAGTTATGACAAGAAATAGTGGAGTTCACCTCAAGTGGACTTAGCACCCTAGTGAGCTGCTCTATTGAGCATAGGTGACTATAGCACCTTATGTGAAGATTTTGTGAATCTAGGCTCCTTAATCGTTAATCCTTAATCACTAAGATCAATGATAAATAGCCCTAGAACTCATCTCACCATTGAGAAGAGCAGTTAGAAGCCATCGTTGAGCAGTCAGAAGCAGAATTCTAACATTTTTGGAGTTTATGACTAGGAAGATTGCTACGAAATTGTCTTAAATATGAAACCTAATAAAATGTATGAACCATTTATAAAACGTATATTTAGAAGGATTATAGCTTTTATGTAAATTAAGTGCTGACATTGTCAGGGTTACGGAGAGGAAGATCACAGCACAGAAGAAGAAGAGAACAAGAAAGAAGTTTGTCCGTCGCGACACAAGAGACGTCGCAGAGCTGCGAGTGACTCAAGTGGCTCTGAGTCTCGAAGTCCATCGTCTTCACTCAGGCGCAGTCAGGCTGACAATCGTAGGAGGTTTGTTGTGTGGAAATATAATTTAACCAGTAGTTTAAATTATACTTCAATTATACTTAATATACTTTAATTATACTTTACAGTAGTTTATCCATTGCTTGCTGATAGAATTTCATGTAATATGACACATTCAAAGGGGAAGTCTATAAGAGGTCATAGAAGGCGGAATTGAACGAAATAGAGGCAGAGGCAGGGCATGATTAGGAATGTTAGATATTTAAGTTCCATTCATATGTGGACATGAAGTGGAGAGTGGAACACAGAGATGAGCGGAGGCATTATGCCATGGACCTGCCAGTAGGCAGTGCACTAAGAGAGAGATCTTATAGAAATGTTTTTAGGCATCACTTGACTGATTTTTGCTTGTATATTGGGCTGAGACAGTGGTTTGTTGGCAAGTTGTTCGACAGCTTTATCTGTAGGTGCTGAGTTTAAATCCAGTGCTGTTCCGGTCATTTAATATATTTAACGTCTTTTATTTATTTAAATATCTAATATTGATTAAATTTCTCATAGAACTAAATAACAATAGTGTATTTAATAGTGTATTTAATAGTGTATTTAATAGTGTATTTAATAGTGTATTTCAGTACTCAAGCCAGAAGTGTAGATGGGCGACAGTTACGATTGATATTTAATTTATCTATTGACCATTTAATTATTTCATTGCAACAGTACAGATTTTTAATTTATTTATTGACGTGTGGATTCATGAACCATAATTATATCCACAGGAAGGAAAGTAATGATTGCTTTGTATTTTGATTTAGTAAACAACCGATCGACTGCTTGATTGATGACTGACTCATTAATTAACAAACACTTAAGCAAATGATTGATTGATTGATTGACTTATTAATTAAAAATCACTTAAGCAAATGATTGATTAACTGACTCATTAATTAACAATCATTTAAGGAAACTATTGATTAATTGACTGAGTTGTTAATTGACAATCACTCAAGCAAATGATTGATTGATTGACTCATTGATTAACAATCACTCAAGCAAATGATTGATTGATTGACTCATTGATTAACAATCACTCAAGCAAATGATTGATTGATTGAGCAGGAAGTACAGCAATGAAGATACGACAGGACGGCGTTGCAGTAGTCGCAGCAGAAGATCTGTCTACAGCACATTCAACCAGGACCTCATAGAGAAACAGATGGCGCTGTATGCCGATGACTCCGACCAGAGCTCAGAGGAGGAGGAGCTTAAGATGCCTGCACGACGCAGGAGCGACAGGGAGGGCGTGGTCAAGAGAACGAGCAAAACGAGCGAAAGAGACGCAGAAGAAGACGATGATGACGATAATGATAAAGTCTGTTGCAGTTCTTAGAATTAAATACTTTAGTTTTATTGTTTAGTTTAGTTCATGTAAAATATTTTTTACATGAACTAAACTAAACAATAAAACTAAAATAAAATAAAATATTTAATTCTAAGAACTGCAACAGACATTAAACGCAAAATATTTCATACATCACACCCACAAGGGTACTGAGCTGTAGGAATAAAACTAAGATGAACTGATGTGCAGTGGATTTGCTTGTGTACATGTCATTCAAGACAAGTGCCTCAAATAACTTTTGTAACTCTGTTGAAGATTTTAAATGAAGCGTTAATTCTATGTCTAACCACACAGCACCACTTTTTTATGTTCCTAAAGCAAATTACAGCTAGCTATGTATTTCTTGTATTTAAGAATTATTTTTACTGGATGACAGTTGATTGATGGATTCATCGAATAAATAACTGATCAATTGATAAATTTAGCGATTAACTGATTGACTGTTTGATTGATTGATTAAAGCTGGTAAAGCTAATGTTAAGGGCAGTTTCCTCACTCGAAAGGGATGTCAGTGACAGGCGAGCCCAGAATAAAATTAATAAATTGATAGATAAATGATTATTGTTTGATTGACAGGTTGGATTAATAGATTTATAGATTGATTTACTATCTGACTGATTGATTGATTGTAGCTGGATGAAGATCGGCAGGACTTGTGCTCGACTAATTGACTGATTAATTAATAAGTTGATTGATTGACTGAACTGATGGATATGCTGATCGATTGACTGACTGATTGATGGATTATAAGGGCTGATTGATTGTAGCTGGATGAAGACCGGCAAGACTTGTGCACGCGGGTAAAGAGACGTGCGGTGAAGCGCGACATGTATGGTATACCGCTAAGAGGGGCAGATAGAGGAGTGGAGACCAGGCAGCATGCGAGGCGCTCTGTCAGCTGCTCGGGTATTGCTACCTGTTCATCGTTGAATCAGCATTCCGCTAATGCTCGCAGTGCTTGTAAATCAGCAGCAACAACCTTTGGATTAATAGTGTTGTCAATGACAACCTCTAGCACTATTGAACCTGATCCAAGCTGACGAGCAGAAAATAAAGCGTATAAAATTCAAAATCCAGAAATTCGGTCAAAAATTCAAGTATAGAGCAAACTAAAATAATTATTTTACAAATGTAATAAGCAATGTGTGAATTAATATCAGTAGACTTTAGAGGGGGTGCAAAAGTAGGACGGTGACGGGCATATTAAATAGAATTCATGAAATCTAGTGAACTAGGAGGCAGCTCTATTAAACTCTTCTCTGATTGGTTGATACAACTGTGTTTTATCAGCAATGTTTTGTAGCTGTTTTGTGATTGGTTGATGTGGTTGTGCTCTATCAGTAATATTATGTAGCTGTTCTCTGACTGGCTGATGCTGTCTTGTTTTATCAGCAATGTTTTATAGCTGTTCTCTGATTGGTTGATGTGGTTATGCTCTATCAGCAGTGCTGTTCATGTATTGTTTGACTCTGATAAAGCATTGTTATACAGCTTTTTCTCTGACGATTGGTGAATACTTATGGAGCAGTGTATATAGCTGTTCTCTGATTGTTTGAAGTATATGAAACAGTTTTATAGCGCTGTTCTCTGATTGGTTTACGTATATGAAGCAGTTTTTATATCTCTTTTCTCTGATTGGATGACATATATGAAGCAGTTTTATATCGCTGTTCTCTAATTGGATGACATATATGAAGCAGTTTTGTATCGCTGTTCTCTGATTGGTTGACATTTATGAACCAGTTTTACATTGCTGTTCTGTGATTGGATGACATATATGAAGCTGTTTTATATCGCTTTTCTCTGATTGGTTGACGCAGCAGTGCTGAATCAGAGCTCGGAGTCGCAGAGCAGCAGGCAGCTGCGACAGAGGAAGAGTGAGAGAGGGGGGGATGAAGAGAGAGAGACTTCAGATGTTTCCAGTGACGAGAAACTCTTGAAAAAGAAAGAAAATAATAAACGTACGTAATCTAATTAATTTAATTTTCATTGCTAGGTCTGCATATACTTTAAGTATACTCAAGACAGATCAACAGAGATCGCACTTGTGTTTCGTAAGATTCAGTCAGCCTGTGGATACGTCGTAGATTGGAAACCATCACTCATCGTGTAACTTGCCTCTTGTCTAAATTTTATTTATCAAACATTCCGGAATGTTAGTGCTGGAATTTACTTATCAAGGCATGCAAGAACTTATCAATCTCTTTCCGTGTACTTTTGGCAATTCAATACCCGCGGTGCGATAATGATAAGGTTTTTAAATTAGCTGCTCTTAGTCGTATTAAGTTCTGCGCTAAATCATTTTTTAACTTCCCAAAATATAGTAGTGTCACTGAAATGTTTTTATCTACTGGGTTGCCGGTATTTGACACAGTGTTATGTAACTCTCGGTTTAGTTTGTTAAAACGTGTCAAAGAGTCTCATAATGCTCTTATTTCCTCCATGTCAAGGTTCTGTCTAAGCTGATCACTGTTTTATGTTTATCTTTTTTATCTTTTCATGTTGGACTACGTAATTCTCTGTCTTTTTCTCTTGTTTCTGTCATTGTATCGTGCAATGTCTTATGGACTGTTGTCTGAAATAAACGAGTGATGATGATAAATAGATTTGTGTAAATTTAATATATGATCTATTTATTGGTGCATTTTTTTAAGTTTAAATATTTAAGCATTGAGAAATATTTACTGTTTTGCTGTTTTTTATTGCTTCCAGAACGGTTTATTTAATGCAAACAAATTAAACACACCAGTTCTACAGATTTTTGGGCCACTTACTATTATACACCTTTCACGTAACTTACTGCTATTTTAACCTTCGGTGATCTTTCTTTGGATGAATTTCAGTGACAATTTCTGTAATATTCCTTAAATGATCTTTTAGTATACTTTACAAGTTTCAGTTCAGTACTTGTGTCATCCATTTTAGACTATGTGTGTGCACTTTACAAGAGCGTGAGCAGAAGCATTTTAAGCATTGTGTTTAAATATTGATTAGAATGCAACAAGAGCCCAGAAAATTGTTGAGGAGTATAGAATATATTTAACAAAAATATTGATTTGACCAATTGTTAAGTGTATTGGATTTTTGTTTACTAGGTGTTCCTAAAGAAGAAGAAGATGAAGACGATGAGGAACAAGAAGAAGAAGAGCAAGAACAAAGTGAGGAGGAGACAGAAGAAGAAGAAGAAGCTGACGATGAAGACGTTACGGGCAGAACGAAATCTTACGATCTACGCAAACACTGTCCTAAAACAAAGACATTTGATGCCACTCCCATTGGTTAGGACTAGTAGTTCTTTATGCTCCCATTGGTTAGGGCTGATAGTTCTCTGTGCTCCCACTGGTTAATTCTAGCAGTTTTCTGTGCTCCCATTGGTTAATTCTAGTAGTCCATTGGTTAGGGCTAGTAGTTCTCTAAGTTTTCATTGGTTAATTCTAATAATTTTCTGAGGTCCTAGTGGTTAATGCTAGTAGTTCTCTGTGCTCCTATTGGGTAGTGTTAGTAGTTCTCTGTGCTCCTATTGGATAGTGTTAGTAGTTCTCTGTGCTCCTATTGGATAGTGTTAGTAGTTCTCTGTGCTCCTATTGGATAGTGTTAGTAGTTCTCTGTGCTCCTATTGGATAGTGTTAGTAGTTCTCTGTGCTCCTATTGGATAGTGTTAGTAGTTTCTCTGCTCTTATTGCTTAATGCTAGTAGTTCTCTGTACTCCTATTGGATAGTGTTAGTAGTTTCTCTGCTCTTATTGGTTAGTGCTAACAGGATTCTAAGCTCCTATTGGTTACCAATGTCATATTTATGGATCTTTGATTGAGTGTTTGATTGATCCATAAATTTATTGATCTATTTGTAAATGATTGATTGATCCATTGATTTATTGATCTATTTGTAAATGATTCATTGATTTAATTAATTGATTCGAGCAGGACGTATAAAGCGTTTGCGACACCGCAATTCCTCTCAGTCAGATGTTAATGAACGCCGCTCGCTACGACCTCTCAGGTCCTGCAGACTTGTTACAAGATCTCCAATCCCCCGCAGGTCTGTGTGGAGCTCTTTCATTGGTCGAACTTATCGAGTCTCCTTTTCTTTTAAAATAATACTTTGTGTTTTTTATGCTTAAAATTTGAATTTAAGTAATTTTAGGGTAACTTGTATTACATATGATTCGTGTATAGCACATGACTTTTGTGTTACTTATGATTATTTGAATACATTTAACTATTTTATTTTATTTAACCCTGGTTAAGCTGGGATTCTGGGGAGGATGATGATGATGATGATGGTGGCTATTTTATAACATTTTGTACACAACTCTTGTATTGCATATGACTCGTATTATATTTACTCATATATTTATCATGACTCGTGCATAACGTCATGTTGTTGTTGTTGTTGTTACAGGTACAGGGCTGCTTTCCATCATGTTGTTGTTGTTGTTGCAGGCACAGGGCTGCATTACGTCATGTTGTTGTTGTTGCAGGCACAGGGCTGCGTTCCACAGCTCTACGTCGAGCAGTTCAGATGTGGAAGAGAGAGCATCAAACGATGAGGAGAGGTTTGAACGACGCAAAGCTAAGAGCATGGCCAAAGCTAGACAGAGGTAACTCTTAAGTTCTGCTACTCTTCTTTAAAAACTCATTGACCTCTTTGAGAACTCATTGACCTCTTTGATAACCCATGTTATCACTACACATGATAACGCTTGACCTGTTTGCACTGGCAGGTTTCTACCGATGAACCTTAACCCCGAGGACTTGAACTCGCTGACCCTGAGGGACAGGATAAAGGTTGGATCAAGTTTGGCTGATGTGGACCCTATGAACATCGACACCTCGGTAATGCTCTAATCTTCTTATTGTCATTGAGTCTTAAATACCTTTATTGCTGCTCAGTTTCTACTATACGTACTTTTAGCTTATCAAACACTTATATAACGCTGATTTCATCCAGTGATGCATGCCATTCCCTGACTATCCTGCCTAATGGGTTTCAATTAATACTGGGGTGTCAGCGGACATTATTGCTTTGTTTTGAATCATTTCCAACTTCTTTCATTAGCGTGGTAATAATATTGACTGTTATGTTCGTGAAATATTAAGCCGAGTTTTTAACAAGATAGATATCTCTTGCTTTACTAATTTATTGTTTGATTGACTGATTGAGAGTTTGATAGTTTGATGCAGCAACTGATTAACAAATTGATTGATCGATTAATTAACTGATTGATGGATTGAATGGTGCAGGTAATGTTTGACAAGGTAGGAGGGTTATCCAAGCACCTCAGAGCCCTCAAGGAGATGATCTTATTTCCACTTCTCTATCCGGAGATCTTTGAGAGATTCAAGCTGACTCCACCCAGGGGCGTGCTATTTCACGGTCCCCCCGGTAAGTGCTGACTTGTCTGACTCTTATTTATTCTATTTAGTCGATTAGCATCACATCTGTTTTGCTATTTTTCGAGTTAGTAGATTATCGCTACATCTCCTAATATTTTTGTTGTTATGTCACATAATGTTGTTGTTGTTATGTCACATAATGTTGTTGTTGTTATGTCACATAATGTTGTTGTGGGTAAACAGGATAGTTTTCTCAGGGAATGACGCCCCTGCCCAGTAAATGTCAGTCGAAGCTGAGGAAGGTTTAGGGGCCCATCTCATCATGAATAGAATCCCCCAAGAATAATGGTTTATCAAAAGGAATGATATAAATAATTTAAAGGTCCACTCGTATGTGGACATGAAGAGGAAAACAGAAGATAGAGATGAGTGGAGGCGTTATATACCATGGAACTGCCAGTAGGCAGTGCACTAAGAGAGAGAGAGAGAGATAATTGTGGCAGGCACTAGTAAGACCCTGGTAGCACAGGCTAATGTTGTTGTTGTTGTTGTGATAGACATTGGTAAAACCCTGGTGGCTCGGGCTAATGTTGTTATTGTTGTGTAAGACGCTGGTAGCTAATGTTGTTGTTGTGGCAGGCACTGGTAAGATGCAGGTTAATCTTGCTATTGTTGTGACAGGCACTGGTAAGACACTGGTAGCTAATGTTCTTGTTGTGGCAGGCACTGGTAAGATGCAGGTTAATGTTGTTGTTGTTGTGACAGGCACTGGTAAGACGCTGGCTAATGTTGTTGTTGTTGTTGTTGTGGCAGGCACTGGTAAGGCGCAGGTTAATGTTGTTGTTGTTGTGTCAGGCACTGGCTAATGTTGTTGTTGTTGTTGTGGCAGGCACTGGTAAGACACGGGTTAATGTTGTTGTTGTGTAGGCATTGGCTAATGTTGTTGTTTTTGTGTCAGGCACTGGTAAGACACAGGCTAATGTTGTTGTTGTTGTGACAGGCACTGGTAAGACGCTGGTGGCTATTGTTGTTGTTGTTGTGTCAGGCACTGGTAAGACGCTGGTGGCTATTGTTGTTGTTGTGACAGGCACTGGTAAGACGCTGGTGGCTATTGTTGTTGTTGTGACAGGCACTGGTAAGACGCTGGTGGCTATTGTTGTTGTTGTGACAGGCACTGGTAAGACGCTGGTGGCTATTGTTGTTGTTGTGACAGGCACTGGTAAGACGCTGGTGGCTATTGTTGTTGTTGTGACAGGCACTGGTAAGACGCTGGTGGCTATTGTTGTTGTTGTGACAGGCACTGGTAAGACGCTGGTGGCTATTGTTGTTGTTGTGACAGGCACTGGTAAGACGCTGGTGGCTCGGGCGCTGGCCAATGAGTGCAGTCAGGGGGAGACGAAGGTGGCGTTCTACATGAGGAAGGGGGCAGACTGTCTGAGCAAGTGGGTGGGGGAGAGTGAGAGACAGCTGAGGCTTCTCTTTGATCAGGTATGACACACTCTAGCTACCGTCATGTGTGTTGTAAATTTAGTGTAGGACCCTACTTCTCCTCAGCACATTTCTTTTGCAAATTGGTCTGGGTGAATTGATCTGTAGTGATGTGTGCTGTAGGGACGTCCCTAACATCATCCTTGGATGAGGAGACGGACGTTAAACCTTTATTTATTTATTTATAACTCTGACAGATTCTGTCTGCCGTCATGTGTGTCTTAATTATGACACACTAACTACCGTTGCCCTACAGTTTAACAGTTATTGCTTAGACACACTGTTGCTTCTGTCATGTATGTCACAACTGTGACACGTTCTAGTTACGAATATGATGATTCGTGATGTCATAACTATGACACACTCTAGCTACCATTGCATAGCAATTTGAAACATGTTGTGTTAAATAGTAAGTGCTATCGTAATGTTTTATCGAAGAATAGATGAACTATTTATTAATGATTTAAATCAAATTGTATTCAACAGTGAGAGATTTATTTATTTTTTATTTATTTATTTTTATTATTTGATCTATATTTCTTGGTTGCTTGGTGAGCGCATAGGCTCCAGAATTTGCTACAAAAATTTAAACGAATGGAAAAGTCTCAAATAGGGGATTGACTGATGGATGATTTGGTGTAGGACAGAGAGGATTTGAGGCAGTCTATTCGTATCCCGAACCTGGTTAAACTGGGATCTAAGGGAGGATGATGATTTGATCTTGATTTCTTTATAGTTTAAGACATAACAAATGAGTGAAATCATCATGGATGATCTCTTCGCTATAGCGTTTTCATTGAAGATTTTGCTGCCCTATTACTATCACATTTGGACTGTGTGTCGTGCTCGCAGGCCTACCAGACACGCCCCAGTATCATATTCTTTGATGAGATCGATGGACTGGCTCCGGTGAGGTCGAGCAGACAGGATCAGATCCACAGCTCCATCGTCTCCACGCTGCTTGCTCTCATGGACGGACTCGACAGCCGTGGAGAGATTGTCGTGATAGGAGCGACCAATCGTATCGACTCTATCGATCCAGCGCTGAGGAGACCCGGAAGATTTGATAGAGAGTTCCTATTTCCACTTCCTTCCTGTGAGGCAAGGAAGCAGGTACTAGAAATCCACACAAGGGACTGGAATCCACCGCTACTGCCCAGTGTTATTGATGATCTCGCTAAGAAATCTGTTGGTATGAAACTTTAACCATATTTTCAGTTATAGTTCAATGTTTGCATCATGGATTAAGTAATTGATTGATTGATTAGGTTACTGTGGTGCTGACATCTAGTCATTGTGCACATAGGCTGCTTTCAATTGATTGATTGATTGATTAGGTTACTGTGGTGCAGATATCAAGTCATAGTGCACGTAGGCTGTTTTCAATTGATTGATTGATTGATTGATTAGGTTACTGCGGTGCAGACATCAAGTCATTGTGCACGGAGGCTGCACTGAGTTCACTGCGCCGCACGTATCCTCAGATCTACGCCAGCAAGCAGAAGCTTCTCATTGACGTATCACGGGTTCAAATCTCAACCGAGGACTTCCACAGGTGATAAAATTCTACGATATTTATTGGTAATATTACACGGTATCCTGAGCTGTTTCATCAGAGTTCTGTAGTAGATGAGATAAACAAGTAGTTGAAACCAGCGACATCTGGATATGATGTTGATATCTTTGTCTATTGTTGTTTTGTTTTGATTTGTTTTGATTCTCTTGAATTTCGCTCCTACTTGTTCTCACTTAGTATTTTTCACTAATTTGTAGTATTCACTGTCATTGGTATTGCTTTTGAGTGAGGAAACTGAATGACATTAGCTTTGCCAGCTTTTATTCTCTCTTCTACTTAGATTTCATTCTCTTGCAAGAGGGATGTATGGTATTCAAAAAGTTTCATTCAAGTTTCTATAGTTATCTTGTTTTGTTACTTTGCAAATTTTCATCTGCACTGAACGCTGCTAAAATTTGACTTTAACTCTCAAAATTCTATAACGATTGAGATTCTTACTGATGTGAAACTTAGCGCAAATTGTAAAATATTTGTTGAGTAATTTTCAACTCTGTTTCTGCTTGACTTAACCTGGTCTTCTTGTGTTTTTCTAACAGGGGGATGTCCCGCATTGTTCCCACCTCACAGCGCTCTATTGCCACCCCCTCCCACCCTCTCTCCCTCATCATTAGACCTCTCCTCATTGACACCTTCACTAGAGCTCTAGACGCGTTGCTAAGGGTCTTCCCCCTAGCAACCAGCTACGGGTTGAAAGAGAGTCTGCTGCAGCTGTCAAACCTCTGCAACAAGACGAACAGTAGAGGTAAAGTAATGTGCTTAGATTTTACTATATGGCTTTATTGGTTTTCTGTGGTGTGTCCGGGCGATTGAAGTAAAGATTAAAGTCTAAAACTAAGGTTAACGTCAGTTTCCTCACTCGAAAGCGATGTCAGTGACGGGTGAGCCCAGGATTTGAACCCCACACATGCTGATCTGCGGTCGAGTATCTTACCAACGTCGCCACTGGCTCCAGCCAGTGAAGAATAGACCAACCGTGCCAACTGCACGTGCCGTAAAAGGCGACTAAGAAAGAACTGGAGAAGGTAAAGGCGTAAAAGTTAACGTCAGTTTCCTCACTCGAAAACGATGTCAGTGACGGGCAAGCCCAGGATTTAAACCCCGCACATCCTGATCCGCAGTCGAATATCTTTCCGGCATAGGAAGGCGACAATAACTACCTCGAAAGCCATATTTTTACCAAGCGTTGGGCTACACGAGGTATGGATAAGGTATAGACTTATTGTGAAGAGATTACCTTGTTGATCTGTGCTATGCTGTTTATTGAGTGGGATAGCCGACTTTGAGTATGAATATGTAGCTTGGACTAGCCACTTCATAAAACCAAAGAGGGAGAGGGAGCTTGGTTTATACTATTTATTATAAATTTCATGTTATATTGAAATATTTGTTTTTATGTAGTTTCTTCAGCCATAATTTTAGATTTATTACGTGTATTGCATACAAAATTAATGATGTATCTGATGTTGATTCTTTCAAATACAGGAGCTCTTGCTGATGCAGCTACTAAACTTGAGTATGATGATGATGATGATGATGATAGTTGTGATGAAGAGGTTGTGGAATGTAGTAGCACAGAGGAGCTCACAGCCAGGTAAATCAATCAATCACAGCCAGGTAAATCAATCAATCACATCCAGGTAAATCAATTAATCACACCCAGGTAGATTAATCAGTCTCTGTCAGGTAACTCAATCAATCACATCCAGGTAAATCAATCAATCTGATCAATTAATCATGTCATTGTCAGTGTATTCATTGATTAGTCATTCCATGAGTCTCTTATTTCGTCAGTCAATCAATTCATGAATCTGTCTCTCTAGTATCAAATCATCTGCACTGATGTAAGCTAGGTATTGTCTCGTTGCCTTCAGCTGATTTATAGTTTGAACGTGAGTGAATAAATAAAGTAAATAGTTTGTTAAACACAAATTTTTCTACATTTGTTAGTTAAAAAGTGTGGAAATGATGTAATTTAAGTTGTCAAAATTTCATTTTTGATTGTTTAGCCAATCACAGCGTGCCGTTGCCCTGTTGACTCCTCCCAGTCACAAGCCACGCCTTCTAATATGTGGAGAGGCGGGGCTAGGACAGACCAATCACGTCGCGCCAGCTCTGCTGCATCAGTTAGAGGCTTTGCCCGTGCACGTGATGGACCTGCCCAGCATGTTCAACAGTGCTGCAGCTTCTAGAACAGCAGAGGAGGCTGTCACACAGGTGTGTGGCTGTGTGTCTCTCTCTCTCTCTCTCTCTCTCTCTCTCTCTCTCTCTCTCCCTCTCTCTCTCCTGTCCAGCGGATTCAACGCAGTAATGTAGTGGTATGGATTCAGCTCTCGCTACAGACGGACATTTTGATTTTTTAACTTTTTATTGTTTTCCCGTTAGGTCGTCAATTGAGGGGGTTTACGGCTAGTTATATGAATACAATGTATGTTTAGACACTGTTAAGTTAGACTACTGTAATGCTATTTCTCCACAGTGTACTGTTAGCTAGACTAATGTAATGCTATTTCTCTACAGTGGACTGTTAGCTAGACTACTGTAATGCTATTTCTCTACAGTGTACTGTTAGCTAGACTACTGTAATGCTATTTCTCCACAGTGCACTGTTAGCTAGACTACTGCAATGCTATTTCTCCACAGTTGTCTGATCCACTGTTAGCTAGACTACTGTAATGCTATTTCTCTACAGTGTACTGTTAGCTAGACTACTGTAATGCTATTTCTCCACAGTGCACTGTTAGCTAGACTACTGCAATGCTATTTCTCCACAGTTGTCTGATCCACTGTTAACTAGACTACTGTAATGCTATTTCTCTACAGTGTACTGTTAGCTAGACTACTGTAATGCTATTTCTCCACAGTGCACTGTTAGCTAGACTACTGCAATGCTATTTCTCCACAGTTGTCTGATCCACTGTTAACTAGACTACTGTAATGCTATTTCTCCACAGATCCTGCAGGAGGCACGTAGGTCCAGCCCTAGCATACTCTACATACCTCACATAGGAGACTGGTGGTCAGTGGCCAGTGACACCACGAGGCTCCTCTTCCTTTCTCAGCTACAGGGCTTAGGCTCCTCCCACCCCGTCCTAGTCCTAGCGGCAGCCGAGCAAGACTACGCAGCTCTGCCTCGTCAGGTAAACCACCTCGTGCCTTTTTTATGTGTCTTTGATATCCTATATTAATACCCTATATTAAGTGTTGCTATACACTATACTATGTGTTGTTATATCCTACAGTAAATTAATATAGGATATAACAACATACAGTATAGTATACAGTAACACTTAATATAGGATATTAATAATATTAATATCCCTTATTAAGTGTTGCTATATACTATACTGTATGTTGTTATATCCTGTATTAAGTGTTGTTAATGTACTTTACTGTGTGTTTTACTATATTGTCGTGTTTTATTTTATTGTATTTATCGACAATTCTATTGTCTTTAAATCATTTAAATTTTGAAATTTATGGTGATTACAATTTCAGTTAATTGTCACAAATCAATTAATCGATATATAACTACTGCAGAACATTTTGTTCTCTATTTAGACAATTAATCGATTGATTGACTGTTTGATTGATTGACCGATTGATTGATTGATCGATTGATTGACTGATTGATTGACTGATTGATTGATTGACTCAGGTGCGTGGTCTGTTCTGCCAGACCTCTGGAGAAGTGTTTCACACGAGGAGCTGCACACACGAAGAGAGGCGGAGCTTCTTTGAGTGGCTCCTCCTCCATCAGACATCTGTCGTCGTAGCCTCGCGCAAGAAAACGAGTGCGTCTAACTTTTTCTTTTCTTTTTTTCCGCATAGTTACACACATGACATACCGCATGTGCTACATAGTTTCCTTTCTTGGTTTTTGTTTTTGTAGTTTTCTCTCAAACCAGCTATCTTGATATTGTTGTTGTTGTTGTTGTTGTTGTTCTCAGACGACAGACTTTTGTTTTTTGCCTATTAGTCCAGATTAGTCAAAGACTTTCTTGTTATATAAAGAAAAGGGTTGCCAGGGAATTGAACTGTTTATTGGCTCAGCTGTGAGAATAGACTTTTAATACTTATCATAGACCAGCTTTCCAAGTGACAAAACATTCAATTTATAGTAATGATACTTATGACGTCCCTGACATTGCCTTATGGCGAGAAACCGGACTTTAAATTCTTATTGATTGATTGATTGATTGATTATAGTACTTTATTTTAGCTACTAGTAAAGAAAATCAACAGTGAAGTAAGATAAAGATTATAAAGCCTGACTGATTGCTGATTGTTTGATTGATTGATTGATTGACTTGACTGATTGATTGATTGATCGAGTGACTTGATTGATTGATTTATTGATTGATTAATATGATTGATTGACTGACTTCTTGTTTGATTGATTGACTGATTGATCTACAGAGCGAGTGCTGGAGAAGTTACCGCTGGCGCCACCTGTGGAGCCGAGGAAACTCTCAGTGGCTGAGCTGAAGAGAGTCATAGAGGTGGAGGAGGCGACGCTGCGGGAGCTCAGGCTCTATCTAAGAGACACCATCAACAAGCTCGCTAGGGACAGAAAGTTCTCCATGTTCTCTAATCCTGTCGATGTTAACGAGGTAACGTCGTCGTCCATGACGATATATAGCGAAGCTAACACTGTTGTCATTGAATCTCGGTTTATCAGTGAATAAATATTTTTCTCTTTCTACTTGTATCTCGCTCTCTCTAACTTTTCTCTCTCTCTTTCTCATTCTCTCTCTCTCTCTCTGTCTCTCTTTTCTCGCTCTGTATCTCTTTTTTCGCATTCTCTCTTTCTCCAGCTCTCTCTCTGGCTTTCACACACAGTTTTCTATTGTACTGTAAAAATTTTGCTGATCTTCTCATTCGAAAATTTTGCATTTAGAGCTTTATAGACAAACTTTGGTTCAGAGTTGACATAAAAGTTAACATTTAACCTAATTTCAACTATGGTAATTATTTATTTATTGATATAGTGATTGATTGGCTGCCTGATTAATGGATTCATTAATTGACCTGCTGGTTGACTACTTGATTGATTGATTGATTGATCAGGTACCTGATTACTATGATATAATAAAGACTCCGATGGACCTATCGACCATGATGTCTAAGATAGATCTTCATCAGTACGACACGGCCGCTCAATTCCTCGACGACATTGATCTCATCTGCAGCAATGCTCTCGAGTACAACCCCGATAGAGATCCTGAAGGTTTGATGTGCCTAGACTAACTAGGTCTTGTAATGCATGTGATGAAAGTTGTTTATGAAATGTGACTTGATATGCACTATTTGCAAGCTTCATGGAGACGACAGTCTATAGCTTCAAGCGCGTGCAACAATTGTTTGCAAATATTCAGTTGATATGAGTTAATGATAAACAGTAGTTGATGATAGTTAGTAATACATAGCAAATCATTCATTGGGTGATAGGTTGTTATAAGCAAGATTTTTTAATAGATTGATTGCTATGGGCATGATTGATATATGTGTGATTGATAGATGTGTTAAGTAATTTATTAGTTTTCCATTGCAATTTTTCTATTTTTATCTACTTGAACGACTGACCGATATCAGCTATTAGCAGGATTGATTGATTAATTGTTTGATTGATTGATTGCTTGTTTCAGATCGTGCTATAAGGCACCGTGCCTGTGCTCTACGCGACACTACACGTGCTATAATCCACGCTGAGCTTGATCCTGAGTTTGACAAGACTTGTCACGATATTGTGAAAGCCAGGCAGGCTAGAGGTGAGTCTACTTGTATCTCTACATATATCTACTTATATCTGTCTTTCCTCTCTTGTCTGTGATGTTCTATCACTAGACAGTCTACTGAGGCTAAAGTTGCGTCTGCCTGTATCTATACTTGTATCTTTCACTTTTCTCTTGTCCTATCGTAAACAAGCCACAGGTGTTTTATTCCAGGGAAGGATAGATATTGATATAATGTAGATACATGGGATACCATGTAGATGTGTAGATTTCTCATTCATCCATTTAAAAGATTTCAGTGCTGTATGCTCACCTGTCTCATTTAACCTTGAAGATCTCTAGAAGCTCTCTATTCAGCAACCACTTCTTTAAGTTGTTTTTCTAATATATGTACTCAGCTATAGGTCTACCTGTCGTTGTTGTTGTTGTTTACTATCAGGTCACACCAGTGTGGTATCATCGCTAACACTAATAAATGTACTCAGCTCTAGAACCTGTCGTTGTTGTTGTTTGCTATCAGGTCAGACCTGTGTGGTATCAGCATGAATACTAATAAATGTGCTCAGCTCTAGGTTCACGTGTTGAGTAACCTCTCGTTGTTGTTGTTTACTATAAGGTCAGACCAATGTGGCATCTGCGCCGAGTTTCTACTTCACGCAACCCTCCGCTCAGGCTAACTCTACCGGCACGCCATTGGTCAGAGAAACCAGCGGTACGCGATACAGCCGACGAATGAGAGGCCTCGATGTGAACTTAGAGAGTACAGAATCTAACGGACTAATGAGAGGCGAGGATGTTTCTGGTGTGGAGAAGAGAAAGGATGGCAGAGATTTGAGGAAGATGAAATCTCCATCGGTCGGGTTTATATCGAATAGTCGCAAATTTGTCAGTCCGCGAAAATACAACTCCATCTGGTGTAGAACTCGTAGACGTTATACTTACAAGTCGAAGAGAATTCCTTCTTCAAGTAGTCAGAAATCTGGGTCGGAGCAGGAGATAATTGTGTCAATGCAGGAAGAAATTAGGTCAGGTCATGAGGTTAGGAAGCCTCAGAACCAAGAGGTGTCAGGTTCATTAGATATAAGACAAGCTCCTAGGAGACGGGATTCAAGCGAAGCGGTTCAGAAACCTGAGGCTAGGAAATCACTCAGTCGCAATAGTCACGTTTCTGGTAAAGAGGTTACTAGGTCAGAGGTTAATAGGTCAGGTCAAGATGTCAACAAAGGTCAGCCGAGCCTTGCCTCACTGACATCTGTGTCAGGTCAAGAGGTTAAAAGGTTACAGAATAGTGTTAGTCATTCAGAATCGAGTCAAGAAGTAAACAAAACTCCGAGCAGCAAAGGCAAAGCCATTGCACAGTCTTCCAGTTGCACAAAGATTTCGCAAGCAGGCGAAGATGTAGGTAGCAGTGTTCCTGACTTAAGCAGATCTCCAAGAAGACGCAATTCCAACAATGCCGTTCAGAAGATGGAGCTAGACAAGATTTCAAATCAAGAAGAATCTGACTGTCACTGTAACGAGTCGCAAAACAAACGGAAACATTCAGGCGGGGTTTGTCAAGCTGGCTGCTCATTGGTCAGACAGACGGACCAATCAGAAGGGAAGATTTTGGTGGTAGATCGGAGAAGATTGCAGAAGGTTTTGGATGATGTGGTGGGGAGAACGAGTGGGTATAGTGTGGATCAGCTGGAGAGAGTCCATCATCAGCTCAACAGCTCTGTGTACAGACATCGCTTGAACTACGATAAGACACTGCTCGTAGCGGTAAGTATGTCTGTGTGTGTGTGTACAGACATCGCTTGAGCCACGACAAGACACTGCTTGTAGCGGTAAGTCTGTGTGTATGTGTGCTGTCTGTGTGTGTGTGTGTGTGTGCCTGTCTGTGTGTGTGTGTGTGTGCCTGTCTG
Organism: Enchytraeus crypticus; assembly: GCA_905160935.1. Classification (NCBI taxonomy): domain Eukaryota; kingdom Metazoa; phylum Annelida; class Clitellata; order Enchytraeida; family Enchytraeidae; genus Enchytraeus; species Enchytraeus crypticus. The sequence continues at coordinate 521,812 of CAJHZI010000493.1, read as the reverse complement.
TGTGTGTGTGTGCATGTGTATATCTTTCTGTAACCATAGCATCTTAGATGTTATGTTAATTTTTTCTGTTTTACTGTATCATCTTTTGTCATCTCTTACGATTTTGCAAGCCACAAGAAAATGGATATTCCTGATTTGGTGTGTATTTAATACTCGTAATTTGCACTTCTGTATGAGAGTTAAATCGATTTTTAGATGTTAGCATTTATATGTTGTGTTATATATATATATATAATATATATATATAGTATATATGTATGTGCGTGCTGTAGATGTTAGCATTTATATGTTGTGTTTTATATATGTATATATATATATATATATATATGTATGTGTTGTTTAGGAGCTTGAGCTAATTGTAAGCAGCCTGGCAGACTTGAGATCTAGCAGCAGCAGCAGGAGAATGTCGCTTACTTGACTTGTGTCATCCACTTCATCAGTCATGTCTGCTGTCTTGTTTGCTACATCGCTACTGTAGTAATCATTGACTTCGTACAGTCATTGATCAGATGCTAGATAAATCATAGATCATATGCGATATCAGCAACTGATTAGATGCCATACCATTAATATGTCTTTGAATATCTCATATCTCATCTCGCTCTATAGCAATTACACTACAATGATCCGTGCAATGATCTCAGGGTATACATGTATGCAACTATAGACACTGACTCATCACTAATGATAACTGGAGCCTGTGAGGTACATTCAAGAATAAAAACCGACTACAGCCAGTGGCGATGTCGGTAAGATACTCGACCGCGGTTAGTATGTGCGGGGTTCAGATCCTGGGCTCACCCGCCACTGACATCGCTTTTAAGTGATGGAACTGACGTTAACCTTAGCTTTTTTAATATCACCAACATCATTTGCAGGCGACGAGCAGGGAGATAAATCTGTATTGTTGGCTATGAGTATAACTTGCCTAATTCGTTAGCTCTGCTGTTGTGTGTGTCGTCTGTCTTGAGTTCAAATCTCACCCTCATTGCTCAGTGATTTACACTCAGGGACTGTATGGGGTTAGGCGTAAAGTACATCTACACAGTATTTTAAGTTAATTTTTTAATTTTACTCATTAATGAAATTCCGTGACTTAACTGAACCATATGATCATACTAGTTCATATACACCGAGTTGTCAGTTGTAACATTTAATTATTATTTTGTACGATTATTTTGTTTTATATCAAAACAACTGATTAATTCTGATAAGGAATGGTGTTTATAGTTCATTTATCATACATCAGTCACTGTCACCTTGCAGCTTGTGCCACAGCGGCTGGTTGACTCTAAGCTGTCTTTATTAGGAAAAAGAGTCAATCAATCAATAAGAATTTAACGTCCGGTTCCTCGCCATAAGGCAATGTCAGGGACTGACAAAAGTCAAAAAAGTATCTTAAAAGTCTTTGACGCTTGTAGCGTTAGTGCCAGTTAACAAGTGTCGGTTTATCGGTTGTGCCAGCTATATAGGTCATGCTCTTCACTAGTACCTGGTTGTGCCAGTTATATAGCACCGGTTGTGCTATTCACTAGTGCCAGTTGAACAGTGGTTATTCTCGTACGGTTGGAGCCAGTGGCGATGTCTGTAAGATATTCTACCGCGGATCAGTATTTGCGCGGTTCAAATCCAGGGCTCTCCCGTCACTGACATCGCTTTCGAGTGAGAAAACTGACTTTAACGTTAGCTTTTTAGCTTTAAAATTCTGTGAGCATAAAAGTAACTCGTAACACTCTTCCTATTTTAGCTTGTAGATATTTCTCCCTCCCCTCTCCTCGTGTGGACGTGTTTTACGCTTGACTCTCTGTTGTAGCGTAAACTAAACTGTGTGTAGAACGTAGATGTGCTCAGTGGTTGTTGATTTGATTATAGTTCTTAGTTGTTGCGCGTGTCTCCCGTGTTGTGCTCGGGTGTGGTTGGACCACTGCAGAATAGGGTAGCCACCTCAGAAGCCATACTTTTCCCAAGCTATGGACTACATATGGTATGGATAAGGCATAGACTTTGTGAATGGATTAACCTGTTGATCTAAGAAGTGCTCTTATGGAGCGAGAAAGCAGACTTTGAGTATGAATATGTACCTTGAACCTGCCACTTGGCAGTGTACTGAAGAGAGAGAGAGAGAGAGTTGTTGCTTAAACTTACAGTTCCACTGAGAACCTGGCGACCTTTGTAGCTTAATGGTTGATTTGAGTTCTGCTGTTAAACTCGTCACTCAGGGATTGTTCCATTGAGTTCTGATTGTGTGTCACTTACAGTTATTTGTCGTTTATTCGCTCCAGCAAAACCTGGTGCTGTTTTTCGTTATTTTACTTCATGCTAGTGTGTTAATTCTATGCTCAGGGCAGCGTATGTTTTATAAATAACGTTAGAAATATGTAGGAAATGTGAAATGTTGCTTATTTAAGATGTGCAGTGTATGTTGTGACAATGTTATAACGTCAGTCAATACCATACGATGTTACGATGAAGATTTAACGTCATGTTTTTACGTTGATGTCAGGGACGTCCCCAGTTTGTTGTGCTACCGAGGTAGTTTTGTCCCAGTGTGATAGCAAATGCATTGATTGTATAGAAGATAGGTAATAATAATTATTCACAAAGGTTTATAAATATTAAGGGCTTGGCTAATGTTATGATATGGTATGTGACAGAGAGGATTTGAGACAGTCTATTCGTATCCCGAATCTAGTTAAACTGGGATTAAAGGGATGAAGATGATGATGATGATGATGAATCATAAAGTGTAACGTCTGTTTCCTCATTGAAGGACGATGTCAGGGACGTCCCCATCAAAACGTTAAATCAGCTTCAATACAGTGCTGTCTGTTTGATGAGGATAAAAGATGCTGAAAGACTATTGTGTGCGGAGTCTTGAGAGAGATTTTAGCCTTACATGTCTACTTTAACGTTTTCTATGTTACGTGATTAACACTTAACTGTGGGATGAACTGTTTATTAGGTTTTTCTGAAAACACAAAATTGCTTTTGATAATAATGCAATTGCTATAATTATAGAATTATAGCAATTGCATTATTATCAAAAGCAATTTTGTGTCTTCAGAAAAACCTAATAAACAGTTCATCCCACAGTTAAGTGTTAATCACTAATTAAGTATTAATTATTAGTCTGTATGTGTATGTGTTCACGAGTGTATGTATGTATATGTGTGTGTTTGTGTACAAGTGTATGTATGTGTGTGCTACATGAGTGTCTGTATGTGTATGAGTGCATAAGCTTATGTACAGTATATGTGCACAAATGTCTCTATGTATGCACAATAAGTGTATGCACAATTGTATGTGTGTGTGTGTGTGCATGAGTGTATGTTACTATGTGTGTGCTATCGAGTTTATGTGTACGCACGAGTGTACGTATGTGTGCACATCTTTTGATACGTGCAATATGATGATTGTGCCTTGTTGCTCGTCTCTCTGTCTGTAGTAACTCTACCTGTACGTTGTGTAGCCACGGTGTGTGTATGTGTTGATATATCACACACCATGCATATTGCTCCAGATACTTTATTTAATTCTAGTGCATATATTTGTCATTTTAACGTTTTTAAAATTAGTTTTATTTTTACTTTTACTTTATGTCTGGATATGAAAATAGAACATTTACTGTATTGTATTTATATATGCGCGATGTTTTCTTAATTCAGGTATTTTAAATCAGGGCCTATAGAGCTATTATGTGATACTGTGAATAATTGACATATTCAGGATTAGAACATTCTAGAAAAATCTCAGCTGATTTTATATTCTGTCTTTGTGGCAGTTTTTAATTATACTCTACCATTTGCTGCTGAGATATAATAGATTGACATGCTGCTACATTTATGAGGATGCAGCAGGGTTGATTCCTACTAGGAATCCACCCTGCGTTCCTGCATAATAGGAAGTACTATGTCTAGGTAGTAATGTCAGTGTGCTGAATTATCTATTTATTGGCCTTTCTTGGCAGTATGAAGATTATGAACAAATATTTTATTGTATGTACTTTTAATTGGTGTGGGGCAGAGTGGATTGGAGAAAGTCTATTCGAATCCTGACCCTGGTTGAACTGGGATTCTAGGAAAGATGATGATGATGATGATGATGTTGATGATGATGATGATGATGTTGATGATGATGTTGATGATGATGATGATATGGCTTTTAATCCTCTATACCTTCAGAGCATTTCGACCTACAGCGAAAAATTGTTATTCTTCTGCTGAATTTGATTTTTTATGCTGCAAAATCAACTTTAGGAAATGTGCACATTTATCGTGCTGTTTATTTTAAAAAGTTATTTAAATGTGTTATGTTATTATTTAAATCAGTATCTAGTATTTAGCCATCTAGTTGGTAACAGCAATAGAAAGTACTTACGTTGATTGATGATACTCTTATGTAAAGCTTCTGCTGTTTGACTTATATATTTTCATTGTCGATTCATTGTACTTTATTTCCTTGTAGCATATGTTCTGCTGTATAGTTATATTTCCTGTCATTCTTCTTGCTTGAGCTAATAATCATACAATATGGAAAATGTTGCAAATCGTGCAGTCTGTTTAATAGATTTTATGTTGAACATTTTATCCATTTATGTTACATTTCATTTAGCACAATCTATTTAATGCCTGCTTGTTGCAGTCATGACACCGAGACATTTGCTCCATTATTTACTTGTAAACTATAAACGGCTCAGATGTTGCGCTAGAGGTAACATTATGATAGCTTAAGTAGCATGTCCCAGGTGCTTTAATCTGTGCTTTGAAGTCCCTTGTGTGAGTCAAAGAACCAAAATTCTGATTAGATTTATAAAAAAGACTTAATTCAGACCGTGAAGAGACCTGTTCAAACTTTAAATAGTTTTCTAGAATGTCTATCAAATCTAATGTCCTACATAGTCTTGTCAAAGTATGGTTTATATTTTTAAGTTATACAGATTTTGTATAATTTTGAAATACTAGATTTACTGCTCAGAAGTGAATTTTTCTCCAACTTATTCCCCGTGTTTAATTCCGAGCGGTCAAAATCCGTGACATTGAAATGTTTATTACGTCAAATTTAAACTCTGTGACTTTTGTATAGGCCTAGATCAATCAAGTCTTGCTGTGTGATGGCTGAGGTTTAAGTAGCTACAGCATGTCATTCCAAAAGGAAATTTTTGCAAAATCTGTTATTCTGAATATAATAGGCCAACGTTAACTTCTCTCAATCAACTAGATTTATAAAATACAACGATGAACAAATAGCTTAGCTTCAACTTTTTAAATTACTATCGGAATTTCTCTTATCATAGAATGATTTAATTAAGGTTTAGTGCGTGTTTTTACTCTCATTAAGATCCTAAGCGGTTTTAACTTTTCTATTTGTAATATAGAGACTCTATTTATCAAGGGTTTACTATTCAGGTGTATAGTTCAGGTTCTGTGTTCTATTTTCTGCCAGATACGTGCCTCGTGTCATCTGTAGATATAGTAGATATGGACGTTAAAATCTCGTCCTATTGTGTACTTTCTTGCATTCATTGTGCTTGTATTTATTGAAATAAACAGCGTGATTAAACTGCCATGTTTCTTTGATCGCACCATTGGTTACTTCGTAGCATTGTTAATACTATGCAACCTATGCAACTTTCTATTTGTTTCATGTCATTATAAACAACAAATACAGCATACTTAACTAGAACCTAAACAAATAATCAGGAAGAGGGTTACCACAAAAGAGCCTAAGCTATGTGAGGTCATACAGTCGGTAGCAACTACTAGGAATAATACTAAATACTGAAACCGGAAATTCATGTATATTGAATATTTATGAACGAGGAATTTAGATTGTGGAAAAAGTCAAGTGCAATCTGAATATATCGACCGGACTTCTTCTTCTTATGGGTTATTGCCTAATTACGTAATGCACAAACCACGTTCAGCAGTGTCCTTAATCTTATATAAGGCTACATTTATATAGGTTAGTATGACAGAAAGTATCTTGAAAATGCTATCTTATCTTGTATCGTCAAAATACTTTTGAAAAGTATCTATTTCTTTGTTTAAATTCTCAATCATTATGCAAACAAATAGTATGCAATAATCAAAACAAAGCATCAAATGGCTTTTGTAATTTGTACCTTCAAGATATTTTTAGAAAGTTTATTTATCGTGTATCTTCAAGATAAAGCCACGCTGTGTTTGAGGTTTTGTTTTTGATTATTGCTTAGGCCCTACTATGTGTTTGGTTAATAATTGAGAATTTTAAAGAAGAGACAGATACTTTTCAAAGGTATGGGGCGGGGTTTAGCGCATTCGGTCTCAAAACCTGATAAAGCTAAGGGTGAGGTCAGTATCCTCACTCGTAAGCGATATCAGCGACGGGAGAGCCTAAGATTTGAACCCCACACATACTGATCCGCGGTCGAGAATCTTACCGTCGTTCAGCCAATGGCGACGTAGTTTAGCTGCGCGTCAACTCAACGAAGTTAAGCAACTTTGAGCCCAGTTAGTACATTGTGGGTGACCACCTTGGAAGACCGAGTGTTGACAGCTTTGAAAAAAATTCCCCTAGGTTCCTAGGGCACAGGTTTAACGTATAAAACTCAGGACGTGCTCAGCCGAAATATGACATGAATATTATAGGCAGAATAGAACCTAACAGTCGACCGAATTTCATTGAAAAGAATCCTGGTCATTTTTTGAGCGATTGCGACATAAGCAAAAAGAATTCCTTTAGAAAGTATGTTTCTCTTGCATCTTCACGATACTTCTAAAACATTTCTTGCTCAACACTACTCTTTAATCTTTAGCCAGTGCATAGACTTGATGGGTGCAATATGTTGGTAACTCAAGACTGATTTTCTGGATCTTCGGATAAATTTTATGTTTTTTATATTTTGCACCATTTTGGATCTTCTCTTTGCTCATCGGCTTAGATTTGTCGCAATGGTGTTCGATATTGTCATGGACAACAGTAGCTATATAATTGTAATTATTATTATTTTGAAATACACAAAATGGACACATGCTGTACTAACAACGTCAACAACAACAGCGGTACTGTCGTCCATGACAACATCAAACACTGTGATACCAAATCCAATCCGATGAGCAGGGTGTGGGGTCAAAAAACGGTGCAAACCACACTCCGGGAGATCAGTCCAAAGAGAGTACACTTACCGTATAATATATTATGCTGTTCTATGCTATACTAAAGTGTTAATGACTTCTTTATTGTTTCATTAACGAAAATTCTATTCTATGCTAATTTGTTAATGACATTTATTGTTTCATTAGCGAAAATTATTTTCGCTGCTGTTGTTTTTACCAACGGCAATGAAAACAGAATTTACACATCTATCTTACTACATAAATTTCTACAAACGTTTATTAGTGAAAGTGATAACCAACGAACTACTAGAGAGAACTTCTTTTATATCTATGGTAGTAAACAACGAAATGTGAAACTGAAGGAATTCCCAATACAAGTAATCTTTTCGGGGACAAGTAAATTTTATTTTTTTAATTTGTATTTTTCACGAAATCTAACAAATAATATAAGGATACGTCTTTGGGTTGTGCATTGTAGTAAGGTATGTTTAATGTTCATGCATTTATTAGCACGATGTCGTTGCGGCCAGTATTAGTTCAATTCAGTTGTGAATGTGAAAGCTATAGTGATAAAAGTGATGGTGAAAGTAATGTACAAGTAATGAAAGTGAATAGTTTTGTTATTAATTAACATTTTTTGATTAGAAGTGTATGCTATGATCATCAATATCTGCACTATAAGTATCTTTAATTACTCGCGGTTTCGTGGGTTATAATTAGAGGCCACCAGATCAGGCATTTACAAGCAGTAAGTTTTATTACTCAAGAACTGCTCAGTGCTCTTAATATTTAACTCTTTAATTATTATTTACCTAATATTGTTATTATTAACAGCGAAAACTTATATAGCATTGTCAGATCCGATATCTATCTTCGAGACTACTTTACAGAAGGAATTCAATAATAATAATTATAATTACAGTTATAATTGTAATAATAATTATAATAATAATTAAAATAATTACAATAATAATTATAATAATAATTATAATAATAATTTAAATAATTACAATAATAATTATAATTATAATAATAATTGTAATAATAATTAAAATAATTACAATAATTATTATAATTATAATGCTCAATGCAGTCTGCTTCAGTGGCACTTTGGCTAAAGTGGCTTCCCAGAGTGCAGAGGAATTATTTTAATCGCTTTTTTAAAACTTTTAATTAAATAAAGTCTCTTTTATCTTATTTTTTAGCCCAGGGCCCTTTACAGCCCAGGGCATTAAAAAAAATTATAATTATAATTATAATAATAATAAAAATAATTACAATAATAATTAATGGCAGGAGGACCAGCGCCATTACTGGTGATAAGCGCGAAAAATCTTTTCTGTGGCAGCGACTGTCTATTGCTCTCCAGCGATTCAATGCAGTCTGCTTCAGTGGCACTTTGGCTAAAGCGACTTCCCTGAGTGTAGAGAAATTATTTTAATTGCTTACTTTTGTTAACTTTTAACTAAATAAAGTCTCTTTATCTTATTTTTAGCCCAGGGCCCTTTACAGCCCAGGGCTAAAAATATGATAATTATTATAATAATTATCAGATAATTATTATAATAAGAATTAAAATAATTATCAGACGTTATTTAATAATAATAATAATAATAATAATGTAAAAATAATATTTAAAAAATTAAAATCATACTAATAATAATAATATTTTTAATACTAATCATAATATAAAAATAATAATAATAATAATAATAATAATTATTATTATTATTTTAATAATAATAATAATATTAATCATAATACTACTACTAATAATAACTATAATTATAATAATGATAATAATAATAATAATAATAATAATAATAATAATAATATCCTTGGCTTCTTTACAACAGGATAAAAAATTATAATAATTATAATAGTAATAATAATATAATAATAATAATATTTTTAATACTAATCATAATATAAAAATAATAATAATAATAATAATTATTATTATTATTATTATTTTAATAATAATAACAATATTAATCATAATACTACTACTAATAATAACTATAATTATAATAATGATAATAATAATAATAATAATAATAATAAGCAAACCGGCGATAAGCGAGAGACATCTTTTCTTTGGCAAAGGCTTTCCATGACTTTGCAAAGATTAATGCAGTCTGCTTCAGCAATTCTTTTAAGCCGATTGATGACCTCGAGTAGCCGGGCGGCGATTCAGAAGTATGCTTGAATCGTTTTATCAAACCCCAGGTTCCTTACACAGGGGTAAAAAAAAAAACAAAAAAAATAAACAAAAAAAAAAAAAAAATAATAAATAATAATAATAATCCTTGGCTTCTTTACAACAGGATAAAAAATTATAATAATTATAATAGTAATAATAATATAATAATAATAATTATTATTATTATAATTTTTTAAATGCCCTGGGCTGTAAAGGGCCCTGGGCTAAAAAATAAGATAAAAGAGACTTTATTTAATTAAAAGTTTTTTAAAAAGCGATTAAACTAATTCCTCTGCACTCTGAGAAGCCGCTTTAGCCAAAGTGCCACTGAAGCAGACTGCATTGAATCGCTGGAGAGCAATAGACAGTCGCTGCCACAGAAAAGATTTTTCGCGCTTATCACCAGTAATGGCGCTGGTCCTCCTGTTATTATTATAATTATAATTATAATTATATTTATTATTATATTTAATTATTATTATTATATAATAATTATTATTATAATTATATTATAATTATAATTATTATAATTATAATTATGATAATTTAAAAAATATTAATAATAATAAAAATAAAAATAAAAATTATAATTATAATAATTACAATAATAATATCATCATCTTCATCATCAGTTCCTTGAGTTGTATACAGAACATAGGGCGGCAACATTGCTCTATTTGTTTCTACCATGAGCAATCTTCACGGTGTCTTCTCATGAAATGTTTAATGCTCAAATCCTTGTTGATCGTACTTAGCCAAATACTTCTAGGTCTTCCTCGCTCCTGTTTCCTTGAGTTGGCTTCCAGTTAACTGCAGCTTTGCGTATCTATCATCAGACATTCTCAGTAAATGACCTAAAAACCTCAACCTTCTCTCAGAAAATATTTCATCTAATTTTCTTTGCCCACTCCTTTCGAGTACTGTTTCATTTTTGACGTGGTCCCAATAGTGGATATTTAAAATTCTTCTGAGGCATCTTTGTCGATGACAGTTTAATTTGTGCTTTATTTTATTAGTACTTTCCCAAGTTTCACACGCATACATTAAAACTGGTCTGATAATTGTTGAGTATATTTTTATCTTTAATTGCTCCTCAATTTTATTACTCTTCCAAATTTATTGGAGCTGTTGGAATATATATATATATATATATATATATATGTATTATATATATATATGTATATATATTATAGGCTATATATATAATAGGCTATATATATATATATATATATATATATATATATATATAGGCCTATATATATATATATATATATATATATATATACATTTTTAAAATAAATAATCATCTTACCTTTCACTCTCAGTTTACCTAGAGTGAGGATAAAGAATTGTTTTAATAAAGAAAGAAATATTTTTAGAAAAGTGTGTTATATATTTATTGTAATTAAGACTCCTGACCATTTAAATTCTACCGTGTGGGTGACTGATGTATTTTAAACTAATGTTTAAGTGTCCTAAAAGATCTCTTAAGTTTTACACATTCTGTTAATTTTCATAATTTTTAACAATTTATTTGTCCAGTAAGCTTAGTATGTATGTATTTTAATCTAATTAAAGATTTAAAGATTCTTTATTGAAGTAAGGGTTGAATGCTTTAAGTTACAGTGGTATTTAGGAGCCTATTAGAGTAATATAAAAGAATCAATGTAAGAGGAAAATAAGCAAAAAAACCTGAAGAATGTATTTTTAAAATAACCTCAGAAACCATGCTTTAGTATCAAAAGGTTACATTAAGATTTGGTAAAAGCTTAACCCTTGCGATGGAAGCAAACTTTTTTTCAGTTTGTGAACTTATTGTGTAAAAGCTGACATCTGCAATTTTACTTACAGCATTTTATTATTGTTTTTATATTTTAAATTGAATTTTCTTGTCTCAGTATTTATTTTCGGACAAGAATGATCACTTGTAATAATCACTTGTAAACGTTTTCCTGTTTGTGTTTGTCTTAAAGGAGGCTTTGCCCTAAAGAAGAACATCTATTGATAAACTGAAAGAGGTTCTTTGATTTCTAAACAAGCACCTCATTGGCTGGCCTGCTTTTGAAGTTGAAATCAACTGACATAGTGAAATTCAACTTTGGTATGTTTATAAATGTAATTTCTAAATTGAAGATCAATTTCAATTCAAATCCAAAGCTCACTCCATCACTGATGGGCTTTCGACAAAGAAGCTGATTTTATTATGAGCGTTAACCTTCTTAGTTTTGATAAACATTCAAATTCAAAATTTGATAGGCTGACCATTTGTTAATCTCATCTATTTTTTCAAGGTATTTTTATATTTTGAATTTATTCTATAAAACATCACTGATCATTACTTACTAATTTGTTTTTGATCATTTATCAGTAGGCCCTCCTTTAAACTAGAATGCCTGTTGCAATTCAGAAATTTTCTGTATGAATTATATTGTTTTTTAGGATTCTAAATTATTTTTCAAATTATTTTTCAAAATTGCCAAATTTGATTACTGACATCATGCTTAACTCAGGAATGATAAAATTATATCATATTAGAATTATCATTGTAAACAATATTAATATAAACAATTATAGATATAATATTAGTTATATGAGTAGCATTCAATAGAATACCTATCTATACTGTATATCTGAGTTGTTGTACGTGTTGGTGACCAGAAAGATAGGACCATGATGGTCGTCATGCAAGATAACTTATTAAATAAGTTAAGATTCTTTGCACTTTTGTGTTCTGCACGATGTTTATTTATATTATGTTTGCCTGTAGCGTTATGATAAAATGTTTCTGATCTCGTATTTGATATTTTATATATTTTATTATATATTATATTTTATTATATATATTTTACTGAATAAACACGGCTCCCTCTCTCTTTGGCTGTCTGTCTGTCTATCTCTCTGTCTGTTTGTTTGTCTGTCTATCTATCTATCTAATTAGCGCAGAGTGTTGCAAATATAAGATCTATTTTGTTGGTCCAGGGATCAATAAAGTGCAATCACTGCAATCATATTCAATCCTAGTCACCTTATAACCATCAGTTTGTCAGTAGATTTCAATAGTACAACCTTTATCATCTTAGTAAATTTCGAATCATAATCTAATCCGAATGACCTTTCATCGTATTCAAATTATGAGAAGCACATGATTTTCTTATTATATATGGATTGAATTGCTCTGTTTTAGCAGTGAATGACCCTGCGGTACTAGATAGTTTTAAAATGTAAACAGAAAAATTCACTTTAAATACATATTTTGAAATGAATATGTGATTGTACTGAATTATGCAATCTAACTGTGTTACCATTTTACCAATTAGATTGGAAATTGATTGATTGGTGTTTTGTGTTTGACAGATTTTGATAGGTGACATCGGTACGCATGTTTGTAAGAGGAATTCCTGACAGAACTGGTTTTGGGTTAGGTCACATCTGGTCATAGAATTTCTTGGAATTTGGGGTAACTAGTTTAGGGCCCAAGGCTTCACCTGTTTCTGACTATTGTCAGATTCAAACTTGTGCAAATTACTTGGAACTGCTTTGCCGTTGTTTGACTGAATCTGCTCACATGATCTATTGATAGATTTTATGATTCGTTAACGAAATAATTCTTAGCTGTGCCTTATCTTGATTGCTGCCTCTATTGCCCATCTGAATTTGTATATATTTTTGTATAAAAGAAAACTTTAGGATAGGTATACATTACAGAAAATTCCTACTATCATGTTTGGTTGCATATTTTATAATCACAGTTTTCTTGTATAGAGTTTATTCTTTTATGAGTTATTACCTTTCTGCTTCTTGACAGTTAATTTGCGTATATTTTGATATTCTTATATATAATCGTGTAATGACATTTATTTCTTGTGACTGATAGCCTCATACACAGTTATTATTTACCAATTGCGCGTGTATCAAAAATGCATTGTGTGATTTATAGTAACAGTGCTTTTTTGTGTGTGTGATATTAGAAAGATTTTAGTACTAATATTTAGTATCTGAAATTGAGATATTGCTCGTAGACCTCTGATTTTTTATATTTTCTGTAATTGGTGGATCGGCAGTATCATTTATCATAATATTGTAAGTGATATGTTTCCGGCCATGAGACAGTTATAGACATTGTTGACTATTATTACTCTTTAGTATTATTACTATTTAGTTGATAGATGGGTATATTCGCACCACTACAATTTTCCGCTTATACTAAATCTTAAATAATAGTTCATAATAGTTCAATTCGTGAGGGTTGGATGTGCAATATCTATAGTCTTTCTGTGCTTGTTGAAATGTTCTCTAAGAGCTTTCTCCTAACTCTTGTTTGGTGCTTCCACTTTGTAGCATCCAATCCAACGGCCACATCAACTGGAATAACCAGTATGACGATATCGCCAGAACGGGAAAAGAAATATGTCGGAGAGTCCATTATTGTACGGTGTTTCTATCCTCAGGGTGAGGAAGTGCATTGGTTCATAAAGCGTGAGTCCGGTGGTCCTATTCCTATTGCTTATGGAAATGACAAGGCTTGTCTTAGTGACGATCTTACTACTGATTCTAAACTCAACTATACGTTTTCTATTAAAAAAATTTCTGATAACGGCTGTGAATTTCAGATGGATAATTTACTCGAGAACGTTGATATCAGCTGTAGATCTATAAGTGATGATAGTATGCGTGCTGTTTCGGAGATAATAGTTTTAGCGAAACCACCTGAGGAGTGTGTAAGTGCTGGATGGCGAGTAGCAGCCATTTGTTTGTTTGTACTTTTATGTATATTTCTTTCAGTTGTTGTTGGTTTAGTTCTATATATATTTTTCTTAAAGGCTAAGCTTTCTGCTAAGAAAAGTAAAAGTACTGAAAACGAGCCACCATGTGAGGAAGGAAACCAATCCCCTACTCAGGAAACAACGCCAAAATGTAGACAGCACAAATCCAGACCTAGGCTTACCTTCCTAGACTGTATGTTTCGAAAAGGTAAGGGAAATAGCGGTGCTAATACTAAGATGACAAAGACAGGTGCACCACGAAAACCTCAGGATGACGATACGGATGAAAATGGCGGTGAAGAGACTACGGATATAGACGCCGGTAGCCAACCACTCATTCGTGCCAATGCAGGTGAACAACGTGCTTCTACAAGCGCATCAAATTGCAGATCTTTGAAAAGTAAAGGCAAAGTCGATAGTCCAACTGAGACCAGAGTTAGCGGAAAACAATCGCAATCAATTGAAGAAACCACTAAAGTAACGAATTCTGGTGCTTTGAGTAAAGATAGCTCGCCTGAGCGTCAATTAGGCTCAAAGAATGTACGACAATCACCTTCAGTAAATAATAAACCTCAACCATTAACGACAGATAATGAGACTGGGAATGCTAAGTCATCTAATGAAGGAGTCGAAGGTGAGTACGGTGCTTTGGATAATGTTAAACCGAAAGCACCGGCTCCACAACAGATTTCTGTTGATGAGAGTGAGAGCAGTGCTTGTGCTAGAGGCTATGGCTCATGTAGAGATGATATAGATGCATCTTTGAACAAGCGTAGCTCACCAGCACCAGCTGTGGTGCCTAGCAAAGGTGCTGAAGGCCGGTTCATAGAATCTAAGCTAATCGAAGATTTCTTTATATTTGATCCTGAATTGAATGAAAATCGTTCAAAATTTCCGAAATTCTTTATTCACACTGGTAATCTGACTGCAGTGATAAAGACACTTGCACTCGAGGCAGTTGAGGACAAATGTTCTGAAACAGTGAGTCTCTATACGGAAATGCTGGACAAATTGGAAACGTGGAGCTTAGTGAAAGATTGTGAGAATTTAGACCCTATCGTATGTTTGAAGTCCAAAAAGCAAATGAGACAGAACATAAATACTAAACTCTACTATGACGAAATTACAAAAATGGAAAACAACAGTGTTAAGAAAAATGATCAATTCAGTCAGAAAGTAATGGAGCCCGCAGAGCTGTTGAAATCTTTAAAAACACTCTCGGATAGTATAATTTGTGCAGTTTGGGAAGTAGAGAAATTGGCAAAGAAATATAGAGAGTTTGCGAAATGCCCCAATCATAGATCTCTTTATGCGATAGAAAAGAGTAAATTCTTCAAAAAGCTTATTTGCAATCACTGGTGCCAATGGAAAATTTTAGAAGCCTCTAGGTGCGTTACGAACGATAAATTGGGGTGTGACGATGTGAAAGATGCGAATGAGTATCTCGAACAGAGTCTAGCGCACAAGAGAGACATTGATGCGTGGGCTACTACAGAATTGAATAAGTATCAGTGTGACTGCGGTTCTGCTGAGAGCAATCACAATGGAAGAGCTGATTCCGTTGTTTCACTTAGAGACGTACCAGGCAATACTCCTAACAGCGCTACTCGTATATATACACCTAGGCCTACTTCAATACGTGAAGGTAATGTGGACGCAAATCCAGCTGAAAATAGACCACGTGACGATCATGCGACGAATGCCCCAGACGAAGTGGCTGATGCATCGTTGACTGAAAAATCCCCAGTGGAATCGCATGACAACATAGGTTTGCGTGATACTGAATCACGTTTCAGTTTCTGTACTGATCAAGCTGTGGGGGACAGTTGTGCAGTAGACCCGATGAAGGATGATTTGTTAAGTAATGCCGATTTTGCTTTGAAGGATTCCGCTGAATTAGACAAAGCAGCAGCTTCGATTAAAGGCAACTCAAGGTAGAAGAATGGATGGTACACAAAAGTGATACTGGATTATTACTGGATGTTTTGAACTGCTTTTACTAGGTATTAAATTTTGCACCGTTTTGTACCTCTTTGTTTTGTTTGGCGGGTTAGATTTGGTTCCAGAATGCTTGATGAGCTGAAATAAATAGTTTACAAATGAGGAAGTTCTGGAGAGAGTTGGTACAGATAGACAGTTGATAAAATACTACGAAATAGCAAGAAGAGAAATATATTAAATATAGTACTATAGGATCATTTTCAGAGGTTATTACAATTTAAGTTTAGCTCAGTAAAGATTGTCTGTAAAAATTTGTAAGATATATTATCCAAGAGTTATTTATGTATTCGTTTATTTCGCGTATTTATGGGATATCTTTGTGTTTCATTGAACTACATGTACATGTAGGTAGCTTTTATGCCGTATTTTAATTATTAAAATCGATTTAATTTTTTAATCACACTCGTGAAGTTTAAATTATTAAATTTATATAAATCTTTAGAGCAATTCAGCGAGTTATCTAGGCTAGAACAATTCTTTTTTAGTGGATTTAATCATTTAAGATCCTAGAAAGAACACGTACTGGCAGTCTTGGTCTCGAGGGGTTTGGTCTTGATCTCAGAGGTTTGGTCTTGACTATAAGCCTGGCATTAACTAGGTCAAGACCGAGTGAAATTTTATTATGAGGCTAACCTACAACGATTATGTTAGTGGCTTAGGTAAATGCCAGGTTGCCATGATAGGTAGTAGAGATATACTGTAAATATCAAAAACTTTCAGGGTTCGGTTCGGTTTGCGCTTTACGAGAGCTTCGGCTTGGTTCAGAATACTTCATTCTGAGTTAGTTAGTCATTAGCTCATTTGGTTAGTGCTTCAATTGTGAAAATTGTAATAAGAAGATAAACGTAAATATGACGTTAAATTGAATTAAATAGGAGTATTTCACCTACCATTTTAAGTGAATCTTTTGCCAAAAATGACATTTGACCAAATAGTGGAAAAATGTAGTCCTCACTGAATAGCTGATTGTCTGAATTTTTGTACAACAAGATATCTAAATCTTTAATTCCCTTTATATTTGGACTGATTTTCTTCTGGATTACGGAATTTGCACAGCTTTTGGTTCTTCAGTTTGCTAGCCAACTTGATATTGTCTGAACAGTGCTCGATGTTGTCATTGACGACTCTAGTACTTTAATGTTTTGTTTTGTTATGTTAAATCGTGATATCAGTAGGCCCTACTTCTAGATTTGTCAATTGTATTGATTTATCGATGCTAATTAAATATTAATTTATGTAGTAAATTCTTGACATAAATTAGGTATTTGACGTCTCTGACATCACCCTCGGATGAAAAGTCATACGTTGAATCTTCATTGTGCGGCCTTATATTGTATTGTATTGTATCGCATTATATTATACTACCTTGAATTGTATTTTATTAAAATTGGAATAACACTTTTTCATCTCCCCTATATGAGACTTAAGTGCAATTATTTAAATTTCCGTCGTGGTGTGAAAACATTATTGTGGTCGCGTAGTTTTTCTACATGAAAGTATTATATATAAACTTTTATTCCCCAATTCTTGGCAGAAAACACGTACATATACAATTACATTGCAAAACGTGACACAACAGAATACATATAAAAAGTGCACATAAAAGTTTAACAATTTCAAATTTTTCACAAACTGCAGAATAGTTAAAACAGAGCATTTTTAAAATAGCGCCAGAATTTATAACGAATACTCGACAAAGAGTCATTGCTATATATGGCAAATTTACTTTTAATATTTAAATAATCATTGTAATCGGGAGAGTCCAAATGCTGCTTAGCACTTAACTTATCATTAATTATTAAATTATGCAGGAATGTAAACCTATGATATTCACATAATAAATCAAATGGCAAAAAACCGCAGTACCACTGACAATATAAAATATTCTTTTTATCAAATGTACGGAAAATTTTTGAGAAGACACTGTTGTACGCCTTAGAAAAACTTTCGATTTCTGATTTATTCAGTTTTACAGCTGGAATACCATAAAGTAGAACTGGCACTGCCTGCATACGAATTAGCTTTAAGAGAACATCGATTGAAGCTTTCGTTCCCAGTCTGCCCAATATAATGTTAGCCGAGGTGTAAAATTTTCCTCTGGTTTCGTGCCATTCACATTTGAAATATTTTGCACTTACAATCGTTAGTCCAAGGTATTTTATTTTATCAATCCAGCTAATAGGCTCATTTCTTATATTCAAAAGCTTACTAGGAGCCTTATGTCGTGGTCCAATTCGCATACAATTACATTTAGAAATGTTAATGGGGAGATCTAACTTATCAAATTCCCTGTCACAGATATCAAATAATTTCTGTAAGTCACTTACAGAGATACTAAGTAAAATTAAATTGTCTGCGTACATGTAATTATTACAGCAACGGAAATTTATTCGACAAGCATAGCTTGACTGGTCCAGTATATCCAAGACGTTGTCTACAAAAAGTGCAAATAGAATGGGCGACAGTATTCCACCTTGCTTAATCCCAGACAAAAGAGGAACATATCTAGAAACATATCCAGTCCAATTAACTGAAGTTCCACTTTTTGTAAACCAATTTTCGAGTACATTTATTAAATTTTTATTAACCTTTTTTCGTTGAAGTAAATGAAGTATACCATACACATTACATTTATCGAACGCTTTACATAAGTCTATTACTCCAATGTTTCCAATTACTCCAGTACTATTTCTATTATTGAAATAATTAATAACTTTCTTAACAGTATGAATAGCATCTATGCAACCAACATTCTTTTTGAATCCAAACTGCCTAGTCGAAGTTTCAATGTCAATAAATTTTTGCGGACATTTCTCAAAAATTTTAGAAATAATTGGACATATAGTTATACCTCTGAAATCATCAGCTCTGACATTCTTTTTTTATCCTTTAAATTTAGGAATTGGTATAGTTTTTCCCACACCAAAAGCATCGGGGACTATTCCTGTGTGCATCATAATGTTAAATAAGGAACGAAGAATTGAGATAATTGAACCGTGCGCAAATAGTAGATGTTCCGCAGATAAACCATCAATACCAGGCGATTTGTTCAGCCCTGAGTTGTTTATAGCTTTATGCACCAACAAGTCATCAATGAGACAATCATTATCCATTGTCGAATTACTAACCTTATTCTTGAAATATTCATTTTTGAAATTATTATGTTTTGAGACAGAATTAGGCAAACATGCTTTTTCAAAACTCGAGGCTAAATGATTAGCGATTTGGTCGGGATAGGGTCTCTTTTGTTGAAAAAACTCTGCCAATATCTCCAAAATTTATTATTGTTATTTTCTAAAAGATTATTCTCCAGTTTTTTAGAAACTGACATGTTAGAATCAGTTTTGGCTTGATTAACAGCCTTTCTATATTTCTTATGCGCTTCATTTTTTGCTTCATATAATGGACCAGCCAGAGGACGTCCAGCCAGCTTCCAATTGGTAAAATGCAAGATAGAACAATTCTTTATATTAGTCAGTTCACTATGCCACCAAAATTTTTGTACACCTTTTTTGCATTTAGTTTTAACGGTATCAATAGCTGCGTTAACCAAAATTGCGACTATTTCTTCATAAATATCATTAATAATCCGTTGATTGAACAAGTGTTGTTTTTCCTTTAGCAGCGTTTTAATGTCACTTACACCGAGAAGATTATATAAAGACTGAAGATTTTGACCACTTAATTCATGATATTCTCTTTTGCCCGTGGATTTCCAATTTAGAAATTTTTCAGTTTGATTTGACTTACAATCGTTTTTTAAAATTTTACTTTTAACATTGTTTGCAGCACAAGATTTAACGAATTCTCCATTCAACGTTATAGTTAATGGCAAGTGATCCGACAGATTATCAAAGTCATTAATTGTATGCAAAGAAACTGCATGATTTAAAAATACATTATTAATATAAAAATGATCAATGCACGAGTACAAATTACGATTTTCAACAGCAAATGTAAAATCAACGTCACTCGGATATTTTAAATATTCGTTACAAAGTGTTAAACCTAATTTTCTAAAAGTGCTATTGATGAATTTAGAGTGTGAGAAGCCCTTTCGTACATCACAATTCAAGTCACCTCCTACAATTACATGACTATAGTACACACCAGTTAATTCTGCTTCCAATTTGTTAAAAGTGAATTCAAGCTCATTACGTTCCAAGGATGTTCTAAAACTAGGAAGATACACGTTAATTAGCAACAAATTGTCCAGTGCTACTATCATATAACGATTTTCACATGCTATCACAGAAACTCATTTAAATAAATTGCAAAATTCTTTATTAATGAGAATCGCTAGACCTTGAAAGGGTCTGCCACGTAAAATCCCGATATTTAAACAGTTCTTCATTGACGAGTGAGTATAAATCATGTACTTATCACTGAATGGATTGAAATAGCTTAGTTGATCCGGAGTCAACCAATGCTCTTGAATAAAAATTACACTTTCCATATATTTATAACATAACGAGTTTAGCATGGTTATCCCCTGATTGACGCCATGCATATTAAACGTTGTTAAGCTTATATTTTCACATTTTCACTTAGATTATAAAATCCATTTACCGCCATCTTTAATTAATGGAATGTTTGCATTTCTTTATTAGTAGAGGAGTCATCGTTAACAGGTAGGCATATCACAGCATCGACAAAGATGTTATCAGCAGTGGCATCCAATTCGATTAGATTAACAGAATCGTCAGATATTCCTACTGGTTTTTCTAAGATCACAACTTTCTTAGCAGGAAGATCAGAACTTACTGTTTGTGAACGAGAGTTTGTCATTTGAGTTTCATTATTATTAAATGGCTTGTAAATCCACGGTCTCACAATGATTCCGGTAGGCCATGTTGATTTCTCTAGAATTGTCTGCTCATTCATTTTATTTATTGCTAGTTTGAACATTATATACACGTACGTTTGTTTATTTTATATCTGAAGACTGGAATGAGTGCTGTTGGATAGCGTAAAGTTCCGATCATATGTAGAAATGTTTACTACTTTAGATATTAATTTAAATGTAATTGTTATATTTAGCTCATGATTACTATGAACTCTCCTGTAAAGTAGTCTCGAAGACCGAGTTCGGCCATGACACTGCTATATAAGTTTTCGTTGTTAATAAAAACTTATGCTTATACTATGGACATTTGCTGCCGATGATGTGGGTTTAACATCAAGGTCAGAAGCCCAGAGGGTTTCTTTTCAAGACCTATACCAGTGTACCCATAAGCCGTTGTACTCCTGAAACCGAACCATCACTGTGGTTGATCAACTGACCGACCAACCAATGATCTCATCAGTATTTGAAAATTATACTACCATGCAGCTATGACAGCAATAAAGCTTCAAGTGACAATTTCAATTTACAGCTATAGACACTAATATTACCACTGAGTCCATTTATATGTAGCTTTTACGAGAGTTAGTGATTTACTTCCTTTTTTTATTTTTTTTTATTTACTTCTTTTTGATCGCTGGCTTATTTTCGTCCTACCACATTTTGGGTCTACAAGACAAATATTGAAAGAAATGCCGGGTGCTGCCTTACAAGAGACTCTCCATGATCTCTATTAACTAAACCGTGTACCTAATAAATCAAACAGTATTAAATAAAGTACTAAAATAGTAATGTATTAAGAATTCTCGTTATTCTTACATTTGAGTGTCTGTTTAGATCTGAATGAATGGCAGTTATATTTTATTTGTTTGTAATTTTTGAATAGTGGTACATTTTTATTGTATTTGCATAAAGTTTAACCAATAGCACAAAGCTTAGAGTCCAGTATAGTGTTGATATTTTGATTAAATATAGTCTAAACTTTTACATCTTGAGGTACATGTTGGAACAGTTGGGTTGAAATAATAAATTTAACATAATTATTTAATAAAATTATGCTAGTTAATAAAATTATAATTTCACGTAGCACCTATCGGCACATAGTATTTCCTCTATTAGAGCAGGACGAGGGGAAGGGAGAGATAATGAGGGAAGGATATGAGGTGGGTACGAGACGCAGAAGAAGAGGCGATGGGATGGAGATCAAGACATTGCCCGTCCACTCTCAAGGAGCTTCCATCGCCCATGATCACGAGAGAGAGAGAGAGAGAGAGAGAGAAAGAGGTAGAGAGAGAGAGAGAGAGAAAGAGGGAGAGAGAGAGGAACTGTGAAGCACATAGATCAACACATGTAGGCCTACTACAGGTCATCTATGAGAGTAGGCCTACGTATACTATCCTGTCAAGTTGAATAATAATTTGTTAGAGGTCAAAATGTATTATGACCTCTGTTTTGTATGCAATAAATTAACAACTTGTGATGGTTGTGTATAACAATTGTAGATTATAGCTTAGCACTAACATGAAATATAATTGACTTAATTCGTCAAGTCTAGTGTTTCGAAGGGCCGGGTCACGCGTTTAACGTTTGTGCTCCTTCATGAACGTCAACGTAAAACCATTATTACTATCTGATATCATCAGCTAATTAATAAATGAATTTGACGGGCATGTACAAGCAAGTAACCTCTTATATATCATGGAGCGGTGTAGTCTTCGTAATTGGTTTAAGGCTGTTTGATTCACTTTGGTGTGTTGGTATTACAGATTATTATTATATTTTAATACTTACGAGATCGTTTTAACTTAGTGTTTACTCTTTTATATTGAGATTAAAAAAACTGGTAAAGCTAATGTTAACGTCAGTTTCCTCATTCGAAAGCGATGTCAGTGACGGGCGAGCCCAGGATTTGAACCCTGCACATACTGATCCGCGGTCGAGTATCTTACAGACATCACCACTGGCTCCAGCCATCCAGTCATTAATTAGCAATCTGCACGTAACTGCTTCACCCATAATCATATCCATGTGATCACAAGGTATTGATTTATTGATCTATTGATTTATTTCCATCTGTTTTAAAAATCGTGCTTGATAAAGAAGTTTTTGTTGACGAGACTAATTGAACCCACTCCAGTTGTCTAACTAGTACCGTTTACTTGTAAAGCTCTAATGAAATTTCATACTATATTGTACATGTATATTTTGGTATTTATGTGTTGTGTTTTCTATTGTTCTTCAGTGTCCCGTGTTTTGTCCGGGACACTGAAGAATAGAACAACCGTAAATAGTACAAGTCGTAAGAGGCGACTGAACGAGATCTGAGGAAGGATACCACGGCAAACCACCTCAGAAGCCATTTTTTCAAAGCTATAGCTACATACATGTAAGGTATGGAAAAGGCTTAGCCTTTTGTAAAGTGCTTAACTTGTTGATCTATAGAGTGCTCTTGATGGTGTGTGAAAGTAGACTATGAATTTGAATAAGTACCTTGGACGTGTAACATTGCAGAACACTAGAAAGAGAGATATATACAGGGGCGGATCCTGGAATTTTTAGGGGGGAGCCCGAAATTTTCTTTTGAGAGTACTCGTTTTTTGCTTACCCCCCCTGCTTCGGGACATGTGACTCAACCAAAAAGATGCTGTGGGAGGGAATTAACATTTTCCACTACTGCGCTCGGCCCAAAGAGTGAGTGTATCCTCGTATCTTACCCCCCCCCCCCTCCCGCTCATCATACAAGTACTAAAGTGAGAAGAAAACCTAACTTGCCTAAATTCCTACATTTTTTGGAAAAAAGTAGGTTAATTTTTCACCTCTGAAGAAACTCAGCTGATCTGGACGAATTGCAAAAAAGTGACATAATTTTGCCGGTAGGAGGGGGGGGGGTTATAAAACCTCCCAGTCAAGGTTGTTTGCACCACTGCTCCCGGACAGAGTTCACATTTTTGACTTGCACCCTCCTTTCCTCTTATAGGCCTGCAGTGGCTAAAGTGAAAATTGAGAGCTAGTGAAACGATCAACATTTTTCGGGCCCCTTCCATTATAGGCTCCTAGTATACCAAATATGGGCGCATACTTGAGTACTGAGTTCCCTCTCGTAATCCCCCCCCCTAACCACTGCCCTTACAAACATATTGACACATAAAAATTGCCATAGAAACAATTCAAATATAGTTAAACATTTTTTATTGTTTATCGCCGGGCCTAAGGGGGGAGGCGGGGCGGGCCCCTGGATCCGCCTTGGATATATATACTGTATGTTAGTGTCTTCCATATAACCATTAGTAATTTTGTTCATGCTTTAATTTTACAATTATTCAGCTGTTTTTAAAATGAACTGTTAACGTTCAGTAAACATCAGGATGCCTACGTTAGAGTCTTTCAGTCTATACGTCTCTACTTTGTTTATGGTTTACGCCCGATTATGGTTAAGACTTTCTGATTGTTATTTGACTTTCTGATTGTTATTTGACTTTCGTGAAATAAAGAATTTAGTTTTTCTTATCTTATCTAATGTATGGTTAGAAAAATTCGCAAAATGTAAAGTGCTTGCCAACGTTATAATATTAACAATTAATAGGTAAACGTTAATTTCTCTCAATCAACTAGATTTATATAATACAACGATGAAGAGATATGTTAACTTTAACTTTTTAAATTATTATCAAAATTTCTCTTTTAGAATGATTTAATTAAGGTTTAGTGCCTGTTTTGACTTATATTAAGATCCTAAACGGTTTTAACTTTGATTTTTCTCACTTTTTAATACGGAGACTCTGTTAATCGAGGGTTTACTATTCAGGTGCATAGCTCAGGTTCTGTGTTATATTTTCTGCCAGATACTTGCCTCGTGTCTCTATAGATAAAGTAGATATGGACGTTAAAATCTCGTCGTATTGTGTACTTCCTTGCATTCATTGTGTTTGTATTTATTGAAATAAACAGCCATGAATGACTTGTTTCTTTGCTCAGACTGTTGATTCGCTTTAATTAGTTTGCTTCACAGAATCGCTAAGTAATTAATCAGTAATACAACAGTCAGACATTGAAATGAAAGCTTGACGACGATGTATAAAGACTTTAGTAATATATAGCGGTAACTCTGTTCACATAATAAACAAAGTCTATTGGGAGAATGGGGAGGGGTATGTGCTTTTATTGACGGCGGCGATATTCTATATATATTCGTACATATTTATTGTGTATTTCTTCATTTATCACCCACAAAGTACTAACCAAGGTCGATGCAACTTAACTTCGATAATTGACGCGCAACTAAACCAAGTGCGCTAATCCCGCCGTCTAATGCCGCCGTCATAAACTTTTATGTCTCACTTGATTATTAATTTATTTAGATGTAATTTTGAATTTAATTTAAAGATAAGGAATACAAACTTTTATGTCACACTTGATTAAAGTGATGCAGCCAGCTGTACTCTTGTGAGACCTAGCTTACCTTCACGCTCTAAGCTATCTAATCATTCTTTCCAGCATGCTGCACCGCTGATCTTGAATTATCTTCCATCCAATCTTCGGAAGTCTTAGTTTGAATCACATCCGCCGCTGCTTTCTTATGAGCAGGCCCATAGGCAGTTGAAGACCAACTTTTCCTTCTCTCTTTTCCCTCCAGTGTCCATGAATTACGACCAGCTCGTAAACCTCCTTTTCTTTAATTCCTTTTCATTTGGATTTTACTGGATTTTGGAATTTGCAACGTTGATAGATCTTCTTTTTGCTCCCCGGCTTGATTTTATCTTGATAGTTCTTGATGTTGTCATTGATGGCTGTAACACTCTAATTGTTGTTATGTTATGTTATGTAAAAGTGGAATGTGGTGATTGTGCGAATGTTGTGCAAACTTGATGTACGTGGTTAGAGACGTAAGGCAATATTTGAAGTTCTAAATGACAGAGCCCGAGGTGAATTGAATCTTTGTGAGTTCGAATCTCGGCCGCGCTAAGCTGAGAGTAAAATATCAGACATTCGCTGGACTGGTTATACGGAAAATGGAATAAATTGCCTAATGGTTTAAACATGTGGTATTAAAAGTGATACCTTTCAACATAATGCTCATTTCACTATAATGCATGTTTACTTTTTATATTATGGTGTAATTAGTGTTTATGAATGGTGTATATTACAGATATAAAACTTGGCAATTTAAAACATGCTAGCTGAGTGCCATCACTTAAGAGAATCATAGACATAAGGATCAGGATAGAAAGACATGGTTTTTCCTTTTGCAACTTCACTGGAGCCTTGCTGAGAGTTACTGTTATATCGACTTCTGAAGAACTAAATACCCAGATAAGCCTGGGTATATATATATATATATATATATATATATATGTTGTGTTGTGCTCGGGTGTGGTTGGACCACTGAAGAATAGGGCAACCGCAAACAATATCTGCCACGTGTACGTAAGAGGCGACTAAAGGCAGGAACTGAGGATGGCAAGAGGGGACCCACCTCACCATGAAATATTTCCCCCAGGATTAAATGGTAATTAATCACCTAACTGAGAAGGCAATGGGAAACCACCTCAGAAGCCATATTTTTCTCAAGCTATAGGGTACATAGGGTATGGATAAGGCATAGACTTTGTGAAGGGATTAACTTGTTGATCTAAGGAGTGCTCTTATAGAGCAAGAAAGCAGCCTTTGAGTATTAATATGTACCTTGAACCTGCCACTTGGCAGTGCACTGAAGAAGAAGATATATATATAATATATATATATATATATTATATATATATATCTATATATATATATATATATCTATATATATCTATATATATATATATATATATATATATATATATATCTATATATATCTATATGTATCTATATATATATATATATATATATATACATGTTGAGTCATTCCGTGTCAACTGTTCCAAATTTTGAAAATCTTCCCAGGTGACCCTCTCAGATTTAGATGATATTGTAATAGTGTAAAGACAAATATGTCTCTAGGCTAGATTTAAAATTTCAGATCAATCGGTTGACCGATTGGAGAGTTATGACAGTCATTTAGACCCCACTGTAGATCCATTTTGATGAGAAAAATAAAACGTGTGTTATTTTTCTGTACTTTGAACTGCTATAATTTGGCTATGTATGGTCCATCCATATGAAACTTTCCAACAATACTATATTTGATGCGTAGATTCAGAAAAACACTCAGAATTCAAGTGGCATGTATATCTTGGCTGCTACAGCAGCTCAAACTTGATGTTTGCAAAAGTAGGAAATTTTGAAAAACCAACTTTGAGTCCTGATAATTCTCAAATTTGACCAACAACATTATTGCCATTTAATTTAATAAAATGGACATATCTCAATAATATAAAGCAATTATCACCCTCAGAAGCAGCTTGGATTTAGAAAACCACTAGCGCAAACTTTAAAAAATTGAAGCATAACCAAATTTTTGGACAACTTCAAGGCCATGGTTAGACATATAGGCAGTTGACCACAACCTTCAAACTGCTGCTATATACAGGTCTCTATGTTACTAACTTACTGTAAAAATATTTATTTCTCAGCTCTTTCGGAATAGCAATAGCCATGTAAACTTACCCATCAAATGTCGTATTAACACAAAAAATCAGAATGCTTATTATTTTTCGCTACTTTAAAATGCTTTATCTCGGCTGTTTTTGGTCCTATCTATATATCAAAACTAATCAAAAATACTATCTATGTTGCATAGATGCAGAATATGCACTCATGGTTCATGTGCCATGTATATGGCACATGAACCATGTACCATATTGGCAGTTGCACCAGCTGAAACTTTATGTTTCATTAAGTTTCGGTAAGATTGAAATTTACGAAAGCTAACTTTGAAACTCAATCATTCTGAAAATTTACAATTGAACTTCAAAAACAGCTAGGAGTGAGCTCGTCTTCAGCTCAAACTTGTAAAACTATAATACACAAGGTAAATATTAAAATTAGCTATTAGAAATTCAATAAAAATAAAAATTAATTTTTTGTTTACTCATACTGTGTAGTACTTATACTATATACTGTTTATTTTTCAGATTCAAAGATTCTCTACGTGTAACTGGAGCATACTCTTTCTGCTGTTGCTTAGTAACTGTCAAGAAGCTATCTCTGCACGATATATTGATCTTGAATTTGTCATCGATTATTATATTATTATAACAGTTATGTTGAACACCTTGTGGCGAAGTGGTTAGAACACTCAAATCTTGAACGAGATATTGTGGAGTTAAGAGATTTCATTGTTGTTGGATTTTTCTCATCTTGAACATGAGGGCTTAGTGGAGTTGAAGGTTGGAGTTGGTCAGGTTGAAGTTGACCTTAAGATTCCTTTTCCTATCTAGACCCGTGTTGACTATCAAGGAATGCTATCCATCCATGTCAACCTCATAAAATGGTACAACTGCATGTTAAATAGAATTTATTGTTATAATGACCCTGAAGTATTTCTGTGAAATATAGCCTTTGTTGTAAGATAAGAATACTTTTTTTAAATGCCGTTCGTCTCTGATGTGTAACAATTATGCAGAAGCATTGATGGAGGAAGCCATTGAAGACATTGAAGAAGGGATAAAAGTTGAAGATAAATTGATGAAAGATATGAGGTTTGCCAGCCTTCGGTAATTGGAAAGAACTTGTAAGTAATAGTCTAAAGAAGCTAAAGATAAAGATAGCGAAAACCTTGGTATGGACCACACTAGTTTATGGATATGATACGTGGACATTAAGGAAGGAAGTAAGGAAACTATAAGCATTGAAAATGAGGATTGGGAGAAGTATGGAGAGGATTAGCTGGACTCAAAAGGTTACAAATGAGGAAGTTCTGGAGAGAGTTGGCACAGATAGACAGTTGATAAATGTATTAATAAATAGGAAGAAGAGTTTGATAGGACACATTCTAATGGAGAGTAGTTTACTAAAAGTGATCCTAGGTAATAGAATTAAAAGAAAGATTATCAGAGGCATACTGAGAGTAGGAAAGTTAATTGATTTAAAAGTTTGCTCTTATATGGATTATGAAGAAGAAAATGAAAGACAGAGAAAGGTGAAGGCATTGTATGCCATGGACCTGCCATTGGGCTCTGCCTCATTTGTAACCTTCTGAGTCCAACTAATCCTTTCCATTCTTCTCCATATCCATATTTCCAATGCCTCCAGTTTCCTGATATAATTAATGTTACATTGCAACTCATCGTCATGAAATTTATCTTGAGTCTTCTTATACTATATGACTTCTTTTAAAATGGATTTGTTTTCATTTGGAGTTGCTTCTCAAAAAAGTAAATAATAACATCACTGAAGATTTTCTATGCATGTTATTTTTGTAGAATAACATGCATAGAATGTCTTCAGTGATGTTATTATTACCTCAATAACCTAGGTCCTCAATACCAGCAACAATAGTACACACAAACACACACTTGCGCAAACACACGCGCACGTACACATTGGGGTACACGTTACGCTCATAAGCATTTTATGCTGATTCACTATTTCCAGGAACTGTTTATCGGTATTTAGACTTTGTTTTTAACTTAATCCACAAGTAAACAAAGTGGAAAGCAGAGAATAGAGAAAAGATATTTATATGCTGTGGACTTTCCATGAGACTGTACTATGAGGAGGAGATATTGAGGTAGAATTTAGAAAGTTGACTTCAAATGTAAGCATTTTTATAACTAGCCGTTTTTAGTTGTTTGTGTTTGTGTTTGCAGGAAGCTGTTGTGGAGCTTTAGCAGAGTTTGGTTGATCAGTATTCGAGCAGAACTTTGAATTGAAGCTCTATCATTTAGAAAAAAGCAAAAACAACAAATCTCTGCTGTCAGTTGATATTTCTTTTTACCTACTGCTGATGCAATTTGTTGTTAAGTTTTATACCGTATTTTTATCATCTGCTATGATATGTGTGGTTTGCTAACTTTAGTTCCTTGATGTATTTTTAAACTGGAGTTGGTCTATTTATTTTTGTTACATCTTAGCCGTAGACCTAAAGAGTAGGTGTACGTATCTATGTGACATTTATACAAATTTTAATCGTGAATAATTAATTGTTGTAGAAATATTCTAAAAGTAATTGACGGATGCTCAGGTAGAAATTTTATTTAGTAACTTCTGTTACGTGAAGTTGTAGAAATATATTAGTTGCTAAATTATATGTAAAAATTTGTGCTCTATGTGCTCTGTGTTCTATCTGTGCTCTGTTCTGAATATTCATATGGTATTGACTGTACAAGGAGACTTTTTGTGATGTTTTAACATTGCCTTATTGTTTGCGACCTAGTGATATTGTATCTAACAGTTAAATTGTATTTCACTGAAATGTTTGAAATTTATGGATTTTAATTTGTCAGTTCAGTAGAGTAGATCAATAGTGTATTCCGAAGACAGCAAGAATATAAAGTTGTGTATTTGAAGTGTTTGATATTAATCTTAAACGATCATACTATCTAGGTCTTCTGGATGTTTCGTATTCTGAACAATTTGTAGTTGCTTAGGATATTATCTATTTCATAATCGTTCATTCTACATATGCAGTTATGTCGTACGGCCGAGCTGTTTTTATTCTAAGTTACGTTGCATTGCACTTTACTTTCTTGTACTTTGCTGAGGCAGCGATTACAGTTAGTCCTAAAAATGCCACAAGATACTATGGTGGGTCAGTTAGACTGGGCTGCAATTATACTGATGATATTAAAGTGTCCTGGTATTTCAGAATTGGAGAAGGAAGCACATTTCCTGTCATTGCTGACAATGAGAGAAATGAAAAGGCGTGTCAATTTTCTTGGAACACTACTGATGATGGTGGCAGTCACGCTGTCATTAAAGAATCTGCTGGTAATTGTGTGCTCGTGGTGAATGATTTAAAGGAGAATGCCTCGTATTTTTGTTGGAGAAATTCTGGTGCGCAGAACGATAAAGCCGTTATATCGGTCATAGATGCTGAAAAGCATTCTACTCAGTCAGCTGCAGTAACTATTGGGAATCCCTCTGCCACTGTGATCGTAGTAATTTGTATTTTGGTAGCAGTAATAATTATATTAGTAGGAGTAGTGATCTATTGCCGTTATAAACCTAAATGCTGCAATAAAGAAAATTGCAGACATAAGCGGTCTGAGCGTAGCAGCAAAGAAAACCAGGGCGGAAGGCCGCAGCCTACAGGGGACACCACCTCAGAAGTTACTCCATTGAATTTGAATAATTTGGAAAGCAGTAAAAGTTCGTGTAATCTTTCAAATGATAGTTTTGAAGAAGTAGGTGTCTATTCCTCATCAAATCATAGAGCTAAATCCATGGGAAGTATTCCATCGCCTAGTTTAGCGGAGAATAACAACAGTATGCCTATGTTGACTCGCACTAAGACGGGTTCTTCGAAAGTGCAACAAGAACAACAACCTGATACCGGTCGACGTAAATCTGACGACTATTGTAATGTGCCGGCAGTGAATGGAGGTAAGTCTTGCAGCAACAGTTTGAGTCTACCTCAAGAGTCTGATGTATCGTCTCTTGACCACAGAGACAAGAATTTAGAAATAGAGAAGCTTGTTAAAAGCATCCTAAACTTTGAGAATATCAAAAACGAGGAATTTCCTGCTCTCATGATTATCGCAAGCAATATAATAGAAGTAATAGAACAGCTTGCAATTGATGCAATTCATTGCATGATGAATCTAAAACCTAAAGTTCAAAATCTAAACTATTATGTGCAAAAGTTTGGAACAGATGAGGTTCTTGATGTGAGCGATGATTTTAAATCTTTTAGCTACGAAACGGATATAGACAAGAAACTTAAATCGAGAGAAAACTACTACATTAAATATTTCCTGAACATGAAAACTGATGTTGAAAGTGCGAGAGACAGAGCGATAAGTTGTCGCCCTAAAGGCGCCCAAAAAGAACCAATAGATGATGAATTT
This sequence comes from Enchytraeus crypticus, assembly GCA_905160935.1. Taxonomy (NCBI): domain Eukaryota; kingdom Metazoa; phylum Annelida; class Clitellata; order Enchytraeida; family Enchytraeidae; genus Enchytraeus; species Enchytraeus crypticus. The sequence goes on along the minus strand of CAJHZI010000493.1, from coordinate 489,977 downwards.
TATATAAAATTGTTAAAGCTTGGTTTTCTTGAGCATCTGGTCATGATGTCTTTACGTGTTATTTCAGTTGTAGAAAGAGAAGCCTGGGATTTAACATTCGAGTCACAGTGTGTGGACTGTCCGTATCACCGTCAAGTCTATGCTGTTGTAAAAGAAGAGAAGTTCAAGAAGCTTATATGCGACCTCTGGCATGTGATGCAACTGGTATATATTTCTTCATCTAAGAAAGATGACGTGTATAAGGGCACGTGTGAACATATAGAAACTGAGGTGAATAATGAATCGAAAGAGATTAAGGCATGTGTTAATAAAAAAAAGACTTCCATCGGCAGTCCGTCAAATTGCACATGCAAATCAGATGAAGCCATTTTTAACAATGCAGTTGGAAAGGCAATACAGCCTTGTCCACCTAGACCAACGACTAAAGAAGATAGAGCTAAGCCTCTATGTGCAATTAAGCCTAAAGAAGGCTCATCTGATGTGTTTGAAAATATAAACTCTAATATACCTGCTGTAGATGATATGAATGAGTCACTACTGGGTCCAACTGTTAATTTGGAGACGGACAGAATCTCTGTTGAACCTCAACAATTCATGACGTCTGCAGTAGTACATAACGATGCTTCATCGGAATTGCATGGTGATGCTCCCCCTGATCATGGGCTTAACGATCGTACGATAGTTGGTAGTTCGACTAGCCTTCGCTGTAATAATAGAGAACAAAACCCGTCGTCATGTGACCCTCAAGTTAATTTAATAGAAGAAGATGGTGCTGCAGGAACTGACAGCCAAAACGAGAGCACCAAAGAATTCAGTAGTAATAACGTCGATGGAGTTATGGAATAGAAATCAATACCTTTGAAAAAAAAATAGTAATACTATGTCTGGTACTAGATCATGTTAAATGTTAGATTTGATACTATGTTTGATACTAGATCATGCTGAATGTTAGAACTGATTTGATACTATGTTTGATACTAGATCCTCTAGTGGGGTATCCCTCCTCTGGGTAGGCCTATCTCTCTCAAAGGCAATTTTTGTATTAAATTAATCGCCCCGCGAATCCGTCCTACGGATGTTTAGCTGTATATATGACCTTTATTTGTCATTTGAACTTGTATGAACTATTGTGTATAGTATTGATAGATGATTTTCATAATAGTGACTGTTGTACTACGATAACTAACGTAGTAACTAGCATAGACTAACATTGTTAAATAAGCTCTGTTATTAAACAATCGTATGATGCTATTAAAGTCAAAATTGAAGATTCCGTTTCAATGTAAAACCGTGGAGAATAGTTCACCGTCAATTGAATTTGTTTATTGTAAACCTAATGGCCTAACGCACATAAAGAGAAAAGCAAATAAATGGATATGTAGTTGGATGTGTTAACTGCCTATGCAATAGTCTAGCAGTCTATCTATAAACAATTCTACATTGTATATTATAAATAGAGTGCCTTAATTATATTTTATGAGGGTCTGTAACATTTAGCAAAACGTTTCTATATATCTTCACTTTAATTTTACACATTATTATTTATTTTTACATCAGTTTCCTATATCGAAAGGGTATCAGTTACTGTATGGTTGTTCTATCACAGTAGATTGTAACCTTCGGTTAATTTGGGCCTAACAAGGCACCCATACTCAACGTATAAAGGTATTGTGATTTTCGTGAAAATTACATATCTATATATCTGTCGATCTTGTTACAAGTTATATTACAGGCTATGAATCTGACTTAGTGACTTATTGATTAGTGGTAAAAGGTCTTGTTTTGTTTAAAAGACTAATAAAGGTATGGAGTGGCGACGTCATGGTTGTAATATAACTGTCAGGTGATATCTGACACCTTCACAGTTACCATATCTAAACCTACTAACAAGCAGTTGTAAAGGGCATGACAATTGTACCTCTGTCTCATAATTAAAAATGATTTTCTACTTTTTTGTTTTGTATATACTTTGTCAGTATGCTATTTCCTGCAGTGTGTAGGCCTACTTTGTCATTATGCTATTTCCTTCTGTATATACTTTGTCATTGTATTGTTTCATATATAATTTGTGTTTTCTTTGTTTTGTATATACTCTGTCATTGTTTTATTATGTCCTAGAAACGCCACAGTGCTGTTACAGGACTATGTTTCTGTTTTGTTTAAACTAACTCGTGCATGTATTGAGGGACCAGGTACATGTATGCGTATGTATTTTATATGCATTCATATATACATGCATATCTAGTATATGCATGTTTGCTCAATGCATGTGTACTGCATATCTGGTTTTTTCAAAGTGTGAACTGCTTTTAAATGACTTCAATTCATAGGCCTATATATGCGGAGCAGATATTAGTGCCTTCGTGTTTATACGCCCTATTTCACTTTTTCTTTGTCTTGTGTATGATTGTAAGCTAATTAAACAAGTCTTTCTATTAAAAATGTCATTCTATTCATTCTAAGCTACGGTCTGTGTTTTCAAATATGAAATCATGCGGCAATTCTTGCAAATCTAAATAATAATAATATTTTTTGTAAATAGTTCTGTTCTTCCAGGATACGTAACTTGTGGAATTTTTTTATCGGATAATGTTTATTTATCAATGAGTCAATCATTTAAAACTCAATTATTTAAGCTAGATATTTGTAAATTAATAACATAGTTTATTAATCCCCTGCCTGATACATCACACTTTTACTTACTAAATTCGAGATGTTTTTAAAAGGACCCCATATAATCTGAATGTATTTTACAGTATATTTAATTACGCCAGTTTGCTTGCGTACAAGATTTGCGAATATATTTTTGCAGAAGTCCTTATGCTGTAACATGTCTCAATATGTGTAGGCCTATACATGCTTTTATGTCATTATTAATTCTGCGTGTTTATTTATCACTGTTTATGTATATTTAATTAGTGTGTGTAGATATGATACTTAATTGCATTTACGTATACTCATATAAATAATGTATAGCTCAGGACTGGATTAAACCTCAATACTGAGTTAACCTCAAAATTAAGTTAAACCTCAAGAGTGGGTTCAGCTTAAATTTTGGGTTAAACCCCTAGAGTGGGTTAAATATAATTTTAATGAATAATTCGGTATAAGACGCCTAGATTGCGTTGCCTAGAGTTATTTGCTATTAAAATTTATTGGCTCAAATTTTCTGCCGCGTTAATGAGAGAGAGAGGAGAGAGAGAGAGAGAGAGAGAGAGAGAGAGAGAAAACGTATATTTATTTGATAATACTTTACACTTAGATCAGTACGCGTTTAATACTAGACGTCAATGTGATTGCATAATTATGTATTCTATCAAGTTGAATAGTCAATGTATTATGGACTCGATTTAATGTTTGTTACGTATGAAATAAACTAACAAATGGTTATGGTTATGTACAACATTTCTAGATTATAGCTTAGCACTAACATGAAATATAATTGACTTTTATTCGCCACGTCTAATGTATCGAGGGCCCGGGTCACGCGCTTAACGTTTGTGCTCCTTCATGAACGTCAATGAGAACCATTCTTGCAATCTGCTTTACTAGAATGATACTCTATTGTATGATCCAGTTAATCACGGAATGGTATAGTCTTAGTTTATAGAAATACAAGCACATCTGTGTTGCGGGTTATTCGCAGAATAATATGTCATGGTCAAGGATAAGGCTTAGCCTTTTGTAAAGTGCTTAACTTGTTGATCTATAGAGTGCTCCTGATGGAGCGTGAAGCAGCCTATGAAATTGAATATGTACCTTGTCACGTTGTTTATGGTTGACGCGTGATTGTTATTTGACTTTGTGATTGTCATTGACTTTGTGATTGTTATTTGTCTTTCTGATTGTTATTTGTCTTTCGTGAAATAAAGAATTTATTTTTTTCTTATCTAATGTATCCTTAGAAAAATTAGCAAGATGTAAAGTGGTGGCAAACGTTGATGCATTAACAAATTAATAAATACTAACCATAAATTAAACAACGGATTATAATTCATTTATTAAACGATAAAAAATAGCTATGCAAAATGCTGTATAACACTTTTGCAAGGTACAACAATATGTTGCAGAAGAAATGTCCCATTAGTAAGAGCTAAAGCCAAGTTTAACGTCAGTTTCCAGTCTCTAAAGCATTTCAGTGACGGGATGAGCTACAGATTTGAACCCTGTGCCTACTGATCGACTGTTGGACAAATGGCCGATAAGCTACTGGAGGAGCAACAGTAGAGGAATACCCTCTTTACTACTTCTCTCTCTCTCTCTCTCTTAGTACACTTCCTACTGGCAGGTCCATGGTATATATCGCCTCCACTCTGCTCTGTCTTCCGCTTTCCTCTTCATTTCCACATATGAGTGGGTCTTTAAATCATCTAACATACCTAATCTCGGCCTGCCTCTTTTTCCTTCCATTCTGCCTTCTATGACCTCTAACTTATTCACTCTTACTTATTCACAATTAATTACAACAGTGGCAGAGAAATTCAATGAACCACTGTCATGCGTCAGCCAGTGATGAACAAACTTCAAACGTCTATTTGATTCTGTGATAAACTCTCAAACAATGCAAAAATGAACCAATCTGTTTCTGGTTTTGGAGTCTAAACAATGTGTACGATATGCGCTCTCAATATATTTCATGAAAATGAAGTAAACTTCCCATTTCACGGATGAATTACAATATATATTCAATTTAAAGACAGTGTTCGAGTAAAATTCTTTTTGGAATTCACATAGGTAGGTAAAACAACAAAGTGCAATGAAAGATAAATATAACATTGTAAAAGGTTTTAAGTAGACTGGGAGAGTCTACTGGGTTCTGAGTTGATAGTCTCCATTCTGTGTTATGTAGCGAACCCACGGCAAGGCTTGGTACCCACTCTTCTCTATGATCTTTAGATAGCGCACCTACACACACACATGACACATACACACATGATACATACAACCACGCATACATGCACACGACTCGTACAACCCCACATACACACACATACAGACATGACACATACAAATACACAGACATGCACACACACACACACACGACACATTCGACCGCACATACAAAAGTGAAGTAAACATGCATCATAGAGAAATGATCAACTATGTTGATATCTATCACCTTCAATACCACATGTTTAAACCGTTAGGCAATATAGACTATTTTCCGCGTAACCAATCCGGCGAATGTCCGAGATTTTACTCTCAGATCAGCGCGGCTGGGATTCGAACCCACGAGGGTTCAATTCACCTAAGGATCTGTCATCTAAAACTTCATGACGAAACCCCTACGCTATTAAGATATTCTAAAATCATATACACAAAGTTTGATATCCACTCTTCTCTATAACCAATAGAAAACATATCTACACACATACAAATACACACAAATACACATAGATCTACGAATATACATAAACACAGCTTGGTATAAATCTTCTCATTAAGTTCAGGTGCATACCACACTACCATCAGTAAACAATTAAAACTATACCCAATAACTCTACACAGTAAACGAAAACATACACTACAATTTCATGTATGAACGGAAATAAAGTCCTTGTTGAGGCAGTTACATATCCCGTAAAGATAAATCGTAGGAACAAAATTGTGTAGGCCTACACTTAAAACATATATCATAATCTGATATGTTTTGACACTTGATGTGATATGTTTTACTCCGATCATCTTAAGGAGATATGCTCTGAAATTAACAGTTAGTTACCTATACACCTGACACAATGAAGTAAGGTATCTCAAATCTGACACTATTAACAGTTAGTTACCTGTACACCTGACACAGTGAAGTAAGGTATCTCAAATCTGACACTATTAACAGTTAATTACCTGTACACCTGACACAGTGAAGTAAGGTATCTCAAATCTGACACTGATGGGAGGTCTGCCTTCTGTTTCCTCAGCCGTTACACTGGGCAAGCCAAAGTGAGCTCTCATCAGATACTCCTTACCTCCCTGAAATATAACGACAAAGTTACTCCTTTCCTCCCTGAAATATAACGACAAAGTTACTCCTTTCCTCCCTGAAATATAACGACAAAGTTACTCCTTAAACCCCTGAAATATAACGACAAAATTACTCTTTACCAGCTAGATAATAGACAAAGTTACTACTCATCCCTAAATTATAAAATAAAAATTAATGCATTTACAAATGCCTTGTTAGATTATAAAACAAGTCTTAAAAAATACTGCAGTCAAAATTTTGACGGTTTGGTAATGAAACTATATCTCATGGTTCAGTTCAATAAAATTGAGTTTTGTCTACACGAGTTTTGTCTACACTGAGTTTTGTCTACACTGAGTTTTGTCTACAATGTGTTTTGTCTACAATGTGTTTTGTCTACACTGAGTTTTGTCTACACTGAGTTTTATCTACACTGAGTTTTGTCTACAATGTGTTTTGTCTACACTGAGTTTTGTCTACACTGAGTTTTGTCTACACTGAGTTTTGTCTACACTGAGTTTTGTCTACAATGTGTTTTGCATGACAATATCACTGGAACAGTTACGAAGGACATTGAAGCAAAGAAATTTGAAGCTAAGTATGCAATAAAAGCATTGAGTCACACATGACAATTAATAATCTCTCAGAGTAAGACAACGTGATGCTGTAGATCTGATGAAAATGATTTGGTGGTCTACACCTCACAGTCTTGTTGATTGATGGATTGAATGATTGATTGAATTTACTCACAGGGAATGTCTTGATGGTCCACACCGCACAGTTCTATTGACTGACTGATTGATTGCTTCACCGGGAATGACTTGATGATCCACACCACACAGTTCTATTGACTGACTGATTGATTGATTCACCGGGAATGACTTGATGGTCCACACCACACAGTTCTATTGATTGATTAATTGATTGATTGATTGATTGAATTAACTCACAGGGAATGATTTGATGGTCCACACGACACAGTTTTGCTCGGGCTGATATTTACAGCTCCCTGAGGAAGTTTTGAACTTGGGAGAGTCAGCGTCACACGGCACAGGCACCACTATCTCGACATTATTAGCCGTCGATCTTCTCTTGAACTGTGACCTTGCCTTTATCATATACTCCACCCTACTGTGGGCGTGGCGCTCTATCACTGACTCCACCCATATCAGCGGCTTCACCTGTCAATCAAACATACATCAAATCAATTATCCAATAGCTTCGTAGAATAATCAATCAATAATAATAAATAATAATAATCAATGATATATAATAATAATTAATAATATATATATAATATATAATATATATATAATATATATATATATATTATATATATATACACTATATTATATATTATTATATATTATTAATATTATACATTATTATATTATAAATATATATAATATATGTTAGTATATATATATATTCTAATAATATATATATATATATATATATATATATATATATCATAGTTAATAATAATCAATAGCTCAGACAGTCACACTCAATAATCCTTATTAGTGAGAAGGAATCATGAACTAAAATACTCCACAAATAACACTAGAGTTTCCTCTACCTAAGAGTAGCTTGTGAATATATCAAAACCTAATTTATCTCTCCTCAGCACATTATTATTGCAGATTGGTCTGGGTGAATTGATCTGTAGTGGTGTGTGCTGTAGGGACGTCCCTGACATCATCTCTGGATGAGGAAACGGACGCTAAACCTTCATTATTATTATTATTATTATAAGAAATTTTTATTTATTTCTTAAACATAGTCGCTTATGTTAAATACGTTGAGAAATATGAGGAAGGTTTTCATAAATAAAAGCTCATTGTATCTATGAATGATTCGTCCGAGATACAACAAGACAAGGAGATAATTATAGAGACTCGACTCTCTCTCTTAGAGCACTGCCTACTGGCAGGTCCTTGGTATATAATGCTTCAACTCTTCTCTGTCTTCCTCCTTCCTCTTCATTTCCACATATGAGTGGGTCTTTAAATCATCTAAAATACCTAATCTTGGCCTGCTTCTATTTCCTTCCATTCTACCTTCTATGACCACTTTTTATAGACCTTCCCCCCTTACATTGTGTCCTATTCATCTCTTCTTCCTATTTCTTAATACATAAAAGACTCGAGTATTGCAGTGAGATGGTTAGCAGACCTGAGTGTTGAGTCTGTAGGACATGAGTTCAAATTCTCCATCAGGCGGAATGAATGAAATAGTTCTGTCATTATCAAAGCGTGACAGCCTGACACACTGGTGAAACTTTACGTCCTCCAACTCTACTGATTTACTCTTACCTCCTACACATACATACACACATACACATATATACACATACATACATATATACACATACACACATACATACACACATACATACACTTACACACATACACACACATATAACTCCACTGACTTACTCTTACCTCCTACAATTACGTACACACATACATATACAAATACATACAAACACATATACACACATACACATCTTTACAACTCCACTGACTTACTCTTATCTCTTACACATACATATACACATATATACACACATACATGCACACATAGACACAAATACATACACACATACATACACATATACACACTTATACAACACTTATATAACTCCACTGACTTACTCTTACCTCCTACACACACATACACACACATACACACATACATACACACTATTGTACTATTGTATGAATACATACACAGACATACATACATACATACATACACACATGGTACACAGTATATCACAGTACTAATTAATTGACGAAATGAATAGAGAAATAAATAAATAAAATTTAATTAATAAAAATAATAAATTAAAGAAATGTATTAAGACGACTCACTGCCGGTGCTTTCAAACAGAACTTTGTCGTTGAGACCTAATCGTAGCTCTGGCATACCAGACAAGTAGACCCTCATCTTAATGGCTCCCACTATCTCACTCCTCAACACGTTACCTGTAGCACTCACCTGTTCATCAATCAATCAATCAAGCAATCAATGACTCAATCTATTTATGAACCAAGCAATCAATAAGTCAATCAATGTAGCAACCAGTTTGTCATTAGAAAAAGTATATAAGTACAAGCAATTATTCTCTTGTAAAAGAAAGTCAGGTGCTGACAGAACGATAAATGATGTAATCAATTTATCAACCAATCAATCAATGACTCCCTCAATCTAGCAACCAGTTAGTCATTTTATACAGTATATAAGTACAAGTAATTGTGCTCTTGTAAAAAAAGTCAAAAGATGAAGAAAAGAAAAGAGAACATTCGGTGTTTGATCATATAATCCTCTGAACAAAGACTTTGACGATTTCTTTGAAGACTCTGAGAAAGTCTTCGAAGACTTTGAAGTAGACTTAGAGATAGACTTTGAAGTAGACTTTGAAGTAGACTTTGTGAGGACTTTAAGAAGACCCACCAGTAGGTTCACAGACTCCACGACGTCGAGGAAAACTTCGTTCTTGCGATACTTCAACCCTTCTGATCTCCACGACACAGCATTAGTGACTGCCATAGGAGGTTTAGGTGCCACCTCCAGCTTGTGCCCCTGTTGTGTTATATACCTACATCATGTCAATCAATCCATCAATCAATCAGTCAATTAATTAATCCATAAATCCATCAATCAATCAATAGATCAGTCAATCAATCAATCGATCAAAAAATCAATCAATCAATAGATCAATCAATCAATCAATCAATAGATCAATCAACAAATCAATCAATCAATAAATACATCAATCAACAGATCATTCAACGTAGGAGGTTTAGGAGCCACCTCCAGCTTGCGTCCCTGTTGTGTTATATACCCACAACATGTCAATCAATCAATCAATAGATCAATTAATCAATCAATCAATCACTCAATGGATCATATCAATCGATCAGTAGATCAGTCAGTCAATCAACAAATGATTATTCAATCAAGCAATCAATCAGTCAATCTATCAATCAGTCTGAATGCCATTAGAATGAGTTATTACAATTATTCATCTTATTTTTCTTCAGCACTTGTTGTTTCAAATCACAACTAATCGAATAATCAGATAATTCGATTACTTGTGCACGAGACGTCCCTGACATCATTCTTGTGAGAGGAAACAGATGTTAAACCTTTATTATTAATATATGTTACATAGCATAAATTTGTAGTATTACTTAGAACATTTACCTTTGTAATATTATGTTAGACGCTAGAGTATGCAGCACTTTTTATGCCAAATACTCTTGTAATATCTAGTTAACATTATTGCGTCACATACTCTTGTAATATCTAGTTAACATTATTAATTCACATACTCTTGTAATATCTAGTTAACATTATTAATTCACATACTCTTGTAATATCTAGTTAACATTATTAATTCACATACTCTTGTAATATCTTGCTGTCGGTTGTTTGTGGATAACCAAAGTCCATAAGTTCATCGAGCAGCTCATAAATAATAACAAAGTTATCCCTAATACTCTCTTCCTCCAACTCTTTGAAGTATTCTAGAAATACCTGCAGAATAACAATAATATACCGAAGTATTTGAGAAATACGTGTTGAATACCAATTTAACATATTGAAGTATTGCAGAAATACCTGTAGAATGACAATAGCATACGGAAGTATTTAAGAAATAAATACATACATAAATACAGTCAATGCACACACATACTCTAGAACATCAGAGCATGGATACTATAGAAAATGTTTCAAACAACATTAATGAATTGACTCCACAGCGTAATTACAATGATGCAGTGTAAAATTTCCCATGCAGTAATATCAGGTTATCTAATGTATAGATCACAATGTTATGAGGATAGGATTAAGGCTGAGATATCTTAGTGTCATTTGTTCCCACCCGTTGTGCATTAGACCTGGTCTTAAATGAGAAAATTTAACCTCTACCTCCTACTTAATTCAGCCTTGGCTGGAGCCAGTGGCAATGCCGGTAAGATATTTAACCGCGGATCAGTATGTGCTGGTTCAAATCCTGGGCTTGCCCGTCACTGACATCACTTTTGAGTGAGGAAAATGAGGTTAACATTAGCTTTACCAGCTTTGTACCTTACACCTTCAAGAATAAGCTAAGCTTATATTAAAGTATTAAAATACTAAATGATAACTAATTATTTACTAATTTTAAAATCATGAGCAACAATAGGGTTCATCTACCTGAACTATTCTATGCAAGAACTGGAACACCATGACGATGTTGGCGTTTTTCTTGGTGACAGACACGATGTAGAGGTTGGTGTATTTGATGAAGCAGAACGTTACGTCGCCGTGCTGAATGATTGGGGTCAGGTTTCCCTCCTCCTCTTTATCCATCACTAGCGGCATGAACTTATCCACCACTCCGGGGTCAATGTCTCCCCGGTAGTTACGAGATATCAGCACCTTGCCCTTCAGGTCCAGGAAATAGATTACTGAAGAAGACATGGCGACTGGTAGTCGCTGTTAGACGTTTACTAGCAAAAATCAAATAAATAGGATCCTTTTGTTTCGTCTCATTAATGTACCGAAAGCACATTATAGTTAAAACGATGAAGTGTAAAGTTAAGTCTTGATGTTATTATTTACATTATTATGGCCATATTAACCAAAGTTCTAGATTCATTACTATAGGTAAATTTAAATGCACAAATTATTCTGCATTTATCATTCAGTTGGTCAATATGGGGGTTAGGAACTTAAGAGTAAAATTAAACTATACTTTCCACTAGTATTGATAGAAATCAACAAATCCTAAAATGTTCTTCAATATAATAATGAAAACTAATAGTTTATACACTGTATAGAAAATGGCGACACTGATTGTTATTCAACTTCAGAAAGGTATTCATTAATTATTTATTTCAAACCAGATCAGACTAGTCTCTAAATCTTATTCTTTGATGGAAATTAGACAATATGAACCTTAATTCAGTTCATGATATTCCATTTTTGCTAAAACTCCATGATGACATTATGCGCGCACTTTATGTTAGCATAACAAATAAATGTTAACCATATTCTGCATTTGGATCATCAGAAGCTACACTAAACCAGACCGATTGGACATTATTTATGCTCTTAACAAGGCTGAGGAGATCACACATTTAATGTGTGCGTATTTCAGAACACCATCACGCCGGTAAATTCTTTGAAGGGGTGTGGCATATCTTTTTGGTCAAATATAATTGACAGATATGTCATAAAAGCGTTAAATCTTCAATATATTACAGAATCTCATTGCACATCTGATAGCAGATGTGGACTATAGAAAATCTGAGACAATGCCCAATTAGGCGAATAAATATTACAGTAAAAAATAATTATGATTCAAAATCATTGATAGATTTATACCTTTACCAACAGTTTGTTTACCATAGATATAGAAAATTTTTAGTGCCTAAATTTATCGACCAAATTTTAATTAATTTTGCCAGTAATCTCCCTAACAATGAGAGAATTTTAATATGGCTCCATACATGCATACAATAGTACTAAACATTTTAATTTTCTGCACAATGCATTGCCATGTAATATTAAATAAAATAAGATGTAATAGATGTCTAAATAAATTACACTCAGAGATGAAGGCACCTGAAAATCAAATTTATTTTTAAAAATATATTTTAAAGGGGTTCAAAAATGATACAGAAGTCATATATAGCCATTTTTGATTTCTAAAATTTATATCGCAATGCAATGCACAAACAATTTCAGAGAGAGTATAGTATTTAGTTTTGCTCTTATTAAGGTAATTTTAATTTGTCTCTTTTGGAGCCTAATTGATATTTAACTGAATGTTTGTAAACATTAACATTTAAAGGGCTGAAGGACGTATTTGTAATTAATCATAATCGACGGAATCATGGCGGGAGCAGGAGCGGAGTCAGAGATGCAGACGCTGAGGTCGGAGATACAGTTGAACGGCGGTGAGAAGACCGAGGATTGGCGAGGTGACATCGTCGTCATTGCCTTGGATGGAAGTGATCATTCGGAGAAAGCATTTGCTTGTAAGTTTAAAGAGTTTCTACTTATTTTTTTCTAGCTTTGTTCGTCTGCTAGCCTATAGGCGTGGTCCCTGAAACTTCTCGTGTTTGGATCTGATAATTGTTAAAGAGATTAATTGTTTCCATATATGCCTGCAATAAATATATTAATATTATACCTTCATGGTGTAAAAATACGTTCTGCCTATCATCTATATATCTAAAACTGTAATTGGTTATATCAACTTGTACGCGCATAGCCATTGATAGCTTTTTGCTTAAATCTGATGTAATTTTTTAAATTGGTAGAGCTTGTGACTGGCAGCATACTTTTATGCTTACAGATACCGTTATATATATATATAGCTATATTGACTCAAATGCTATTATCTATTGATATGTTTAGCAATAATAATCATAGAGGTTTTTTTCAGTTTCCTCAACTAAAGATGATGTCAGGGATATATACACTCTAATCATTTCACAACAATTGATCTACATAAACAGATTTATGGGTATAACTGATAGACAAAGTGAAGAAAAGAAGGTTGTGAACTGCGCCAGTCCAGTGATATAAAGATAATACCTGTTGCTTGTTATTTCTGGATATATATTAATTTATAGATCTTGTTATTCAGGGTACATGTTAATAGTTAGATCTTTTTATTTCAGGGTACATGTTAACTATTTAATCTCGTTATTTCAGGGTACATGTTAACTATTTATCTCGTTATTTCTGGGTACATGTTAACTATATGATCATGTTATTTCAGGGTACATATTAACTATTTGATCATGTTATTTCAGGGTACATGTTAACTATTTGATCTTGTTATTTCATGGTACATGTTAAGTATTTATCTCGCTATTTCGGGGTACATGTTAACTGCGCTTGATGTTGTTATTTCAGGGTACATGGAGCACTTACACAGACCCACCAACTACGTCGTGTTAGTTCACAGCATTGAGATGCCAAGTGTTCCAACGAGAGATTGTGAGCATACATATGTCCATCTATTTGTGCTTATCCACCCATGTGTGTGTGTGTTTGTGTGTACGTGTGTGCGTATGCTCATGTATATACTTGTTTGCAACATTTTTTCATTTATCATTCAACATTCATCAAAAAATATCCAAATTAATTTTCTTGATGCTTTTTTCTTCCACTGCCTTGTTTCTTGTGATGCAATATTTCTTGTACTGCATTGTATCTTGTGCTGCATTGTTTCTTGTACTGCATTGTTTCTTGTGCTGCCTTGTTTCTTGTGCTGCCTTGTTTCTTGTGCTGCCTTGTTTCTCTTGCTGTCTTGTTTCTTGTACTGCATTGTTTCTTGTGCTGCCTTGTTTCTTGTGCTGCCTTGTTTCTTGTGCTACCTTGTTTCTCTTGCTGTCTTGTTTCTTGTACTGCATTGTTTCTTGTGCTGCCTTGTTTCTTTTGCTGCAGTAGTTTAGCTCACACTAACATGTTTATTAAATTTTAAATATTTCATCACCATAAAAGTGTTTAATTTTTCCCTATATATTCGTTTGATTTATTCTTATTTATTTACTTATTTTTATCTATTTGTTTAGTTTTTCCCTTTTGAGGCAGCTTTGAATATTTTATTGTTGAGCAGCTTGGGAGCAGCAGATGGAAGCCGGGAATCGTAAGAAAACTGAACTCATGGAGTCCTACATGGCCAAGTTCAAACAGTTCAAGGTTTGTTCAGACGAGATGAGATGATATACGAAAAATTTAGTGTAGTTTATTTTTTAACACTGCATCTCTAGGTCTGATTGATGTTTTCTCAAGTTTCTAGTAATTGTACTGAATTCTAATTTTTAGTGATTTACAATAAGTGAAAGGGTGGATTAAAGCTCATATTTTTTAATAGGTGTAAATGTGGTTACAGATAAATTAAACTCAATCAAATCAAATCAATTTAATAATTACACCGAAAAGGTCATTGAACCCTGTACAGTTCACATACACAACACATAAATTAGCAAATGCAACAAGAAAAAACAAACTAAATGTGAACTATGTTGAACTTAAAGGAAATTATAAGATTAATAATGATAATAGATGAACTAGTGCATACAAAATAGGCAGTTGTGTAAGTTTAAATTTAAACTAAAAATAAAATAATAAAAAGAAAAAAAGGAGTCTGATTACCTGAATTGGGCTAAGTGTAGTAAAAAGGTGTTGCATTGTGCATTGATGCAGTCAGTTGATTGTTTGATTAACAGATTGATTGATTGATTGACTGATTGATATATTGATTTATTGATTAATTGATTGATAGATTGATTGATGGATTGATTGATCGATTGATTGATTGATTGATGCAGATAACAGGTAAGCTGGTATCAGACTGTGATAAGCCAGGTGAGCTGATAGTGGACGTTGCTAGAAGAGATGGCGCCACCTATGTAGTGATGGGCACTAGAGGGCTGGGTAAGGTTAGACGTACTGTGCTGGGCAGTGTCAGCGACTATGTCGTACACCACTCTCCCTGTCCTATAATAGTCGCTAGAGAGGGGAAGAAGTGAGTGTACACTCCCCTGTCCTATCATAGTCGCTAGAGAGGGCAAGAAGTGAGTGTACACTCCCCTGTCCTATCATAGTCGCTAGAGAGGGCAAGAAGTGAGTGTACACTAAAGTGGACAAGAAGTGAGTGTACACTAGAGAGGACAAGAAGTGAATGTACACTCCCCTATCCTATCATAGTCGCTAGAGAGGGCAAGAAGTGATCGTGCACTGGACCGGCATCTTGGATCTGGATTTGATACGCTGAATAAATTCATATAATTTCGTAGAGAATTTCCTATTTTTTTGTTATAGTCGTGCTAATGTTATAGATGGTTATATTTACTCAAATAACTAAATGATTGATTGGTTGATTAATTAATTCACTGATTGATAGACTTATTATTTTACCCGAACAATCTATTTGGTATTAAGGCGTATGATATCAATTGTACCATACTTAACATAAGCGGTTCTAAAGCATTTGCATAGATTTTTAGGTTGTATAACTTATTATTTTTATATATGCATATTTTATTCCAGTTTCAGTCATTTCATTTTTCCTGCTAATAGCTTTTACTTTTATATACTTGTATAGAATTGCCTATTTATTTCTATAAACAAGATTTTAAATGCGTAACATCAACTCCTAGGAAAAAACATTCTTCTTTTATAATTATTATTGGTATATTGCATATATTGTTTCTGTACCTGTTGAATGGTCGATTAGATGTTAACACATGCGTTGATAAAGAGGCCACAGTTTAGAATCTCTGCTTGACTAGCTGCTTCGTTGTCCTCTAATTAGCAAACTGTCTGTAAATTTTGCTATTAGTGTAAATACTATTTTTATACAACTATCTTCCTGTCATATATTACTGGTATGTGACATTATCAACTGATGGTCAGTGAAATAGTCAAGAAAAGAAGAATAAAATGGGCCGGACCTGTTGTGCACATGGAAGATAACAGAAACCCTCTAAAGATATTTAACTACAAATCAGATGGCAGAACAGTGGGAAAACTTAAAAGAAGAAGAAAGGACTGCCTCGAAAAAGACTTGAAGGCTGCTGGAGTGAGCATTTATGGATGACCAGAAGGAAGAAAAAAATGAACATCGAGGAAATGGCAATGAATAGAGTTTTGTAGAGGAACATCAGAGAGAAATATTTAGCTAGAACCAACCCTAGGATGATCACATGACATGACATGATGTAACATAGTAAATAATAGCAGTTAAGCATCATAACACATTGGAAGCATGTAACTCGTTAACGAACTCTATTGTTTAAATACACCAGGGCTTCAAATCCAAGGTTCATTGGAGAACTAAAGTCATACCATAACTTAATAATTCTGTTAGTGTATTGATTGTGGACGCTTTCTATTTATCGAACTAAATATCTCATTTCTATCAAGTTTTATTTGATCACATTTTGTATTTGTTATTTAAAATGTTTGTTTACATTATTTGTTGCACTTTCAGAAGCTTGTTTAGCATTTCTAATGCATATGTAGTAGCTAAATGTATCAGTTGTTTAAATGTTCAGCATATGTTGACTATATTATCCGAAGCATTGTTGTTATATCTCAACAAAACTGATTTAATCTACAGTATATTTTTATAGTTCTATAGTTTTCATCCATTAGAGCAATTATCTTTAGTCTTCTAGTTATATGAACGAATACTATGTAATCTAAGAATCTATTTCATTTAGAGTTTAGCTTGTCTGTAGTTTTGTTAGAAATAATGATAAGGTGTTTAGATTGTAAAACTGTAGAATCTCGGTCAATAACTTTATTTTGCTGTTCTAGTCTTTCAAATCTTGCCATTGAGCTGAAATCACAATGATTTCTTCGTAATGAAAATCTTTGTTCAAATAAACTTTGCACTGTCTTAATACAGTACTTCAGTGAACATTTAACGTCCATTATTCAATGGTGATGTCAGGGACTTGCCAAGTTAAGCAGAAACTTTGTGTCTCAATTCTAATTCTGTATATACAGTTTATATTTATTATAAAGCTAATTATATAATTATATAATTAATATTATATAATTATATAATTAATATTATATAATTAATATTATATAATTATGTAATTAATATTATATAATTATATAATTAATATTATATAATTAATATTATATAATTATATAATTAATATTATATAATTATATAATTAATATTATATAATTATATAATTAATATTATATAATTATATAATTAATATTATATAATTATATAATTAATATTATATAATTATATAATTAATATTATATAATTAATATTATATAATTATATAATTAATATTATATAATTAATATTATATAATTATATAATTAATATTATATAATTATATAATTATATAATTAATATTATATAATTATATAATTATATAATTAATATTATATAATTATATAATTAATATTATATAATTATATAATATATATAATAATATAATCTGTCGCTCATAGCGCCTCTGAGAGAGACCAGAGAGTCTAAAATTTTTGTGCATTGCTTGTGTGTCATTGAGAGGTAACTGACGTTAACCTTAGCTTTACTAGCCTTTTTGCTTTATAAAGCCTAGCGTGAAAAATCGCTTCTGTGGCAGCTGTTACAGACTTTGCTTTTCATGCACTATTAAAAACTTCCAGACCTGGTTTAATGATCTAACTTGACATATCAAAGCTTGACTATCTTTTTTATGAGTCGTTTTATCTACCGTGCTGAAATTTCCTTACTGTCTGCACTCCTTGCAGTTTTTATTCTGATAATTGCTGCCATTGAGTTTTGCTATTTTATAGTAGAGACTGTCTATACTCTAGTTGATTAATACTTACATTATTGAATCCTGTGTGCTCGACTATTTGTGTAGTTATATGATGTTGGTGAATATTTGAATTATATTTCTATAGTTATAACGATTAATCCTGCCAATAAGCTGCTCATTGACTGATGTTGTGTGTGTAGCTACTGACTGCTCTACATCTCACACTATGAATCTCGTTCTAGTTCTTGTTTTACTGTCCATGTTTGTCAAGTGAATTGATGTTTCCAGGATAATTTACAACTAATGCATGAAAAGCTAACATATTGATGGAACTCTGATGTTGACGGTCTCTATCTAAATTTCTGATATCTATTGATGTACATGTATCTTACAAAATTGTGCCATGCGATACACTTATGTATTATGAGGACCTGATGAGATATAACTCCATAGATTGAATTATGATAATGCAACTGTATAACTGTGTAATATATTGAATCTTTAGCAGATCTTAATCGAGCATTTGATAGCTTCTGATCCAGTACTGTTATGTATGTTACGACACTTCCAATGCAGCTGTTGAGATAGAAATGGAAAACTATCTGATAATATAATTGTTATGAAATAAAAACCATCAATACCAGCACGATATAAAATCTAATTTAGTGTTAGAGGGCTTGTTTATTCGTGAGCAAATTAGTGAAAATGTGTTCAAATTTGTGCTTTTAGTCTGCCATTCATCTTGCATAGTGTATAAAACAATATCAATGTTTGGATTTCAGTAGCTGGCTAATATTAACTTCACTGCATCGTTTCTTAAACATCTAAACAACTCTTATTTATGTTTCTAAATCAATGACTAATTTACATGTATTAACTATATACTTATGCTTATAATTGTGGAGTTGACGAGGTCAAGTGGTTGAATAAATCATTAGCAATCTTAGATTCATTGTCTCGTTGCTCCTATTAGTTTTGTTGTTTCGTTGTGTAGTTGTGTCTATTTATTTAGTCTGATAGTATGTTGTTGATATCAGAAATATATGTGTGTGTATATATATATATATATATATATATATATATATATATATATATATATATATATATATATATACATGTATAGAGAGAGAGAAAGAGAGAGAGAGAATATTTTGATATCACTTTCAAACAGCTCGGCGACGGGTCCAATGTACACATTCTTATTCACATTCTACTGACTTGCTCCTCAGAGAGCTCTCCATCGATCAACAAGCTAATTCCTTGTTAGTTAATCCCCTACTAATGGCTAGGCCTTATCTTCGCCTTAGTGTAGCCTAAGCCTCGAGAACAATTGCTTCTGAAGTGGTTTTCATTGCCTTTCGTGCTTAGTCGCCTCTAGGCCTCCTTACTTTGCGTGCAGTTAACGGATGGTCTATTCTTCAGTGAACCGAACACTACTTTGAATGATAGATTTCAGCATTGGTTGTGTGGATATATTAAGAGGATACATTTTAATATATTTCAGCATTGGTTGTGTGAAGAGGGTATATTTTGTTGCATAGAAGTAAATATAGTCATGCTTTTGCTTACTGTCTGATGCTGAATTAGTGTAAATAACTCATGTAACCAATCTAATAGACTGTGTCAGGTGTAAGGTCATCCCTGACATTAGCAACTAATAGACTGTGTCAGGTGTAAGGTCATCCCTGACATTAGCAACTAATAGACTGTGTCAGGTGTAAGGTCATCCCTGACATTAGCAACTAATAGACTGTGTCAGGTGTAAGGTCATCCCTGACATTTGCAACTAATAGACTGTGTCAGGTGTAATGTCATCCCTGACATTAGTAACTAATAGACTATGTCAGGTGTAAGATCATCCCTGACATTAGCAACTAATAGACTGTGTCAGGTGTAAGGTCATCCCTGACATTAGCAACTAACTGTGTCAGGTGTAAGGTCATCCCTGACATTAGCAACTAATAGACTGTGTCAGGTGTAAGGTCATCCCTGACTTCAGTTATTAATAGACTGTGTCAGGTGCAAGGTCGCTCCTGACATTAGCAACTAATAGACTGTGTCACATGTAAGGTCATCCCTGACATTAGCAACTAATAGTGAAACAGAGTAAATTTTACTTTCGATGCGGAACATTGGGCATTATTTAAACAGTGCATGATTTAAATAAGGCATTATTTAAACAGTGTACGATTTAAATTGCGCATTATTTAAACAGTGCGTAATTTAAGAAGTGCGTGATTTAAACAGTGCATGATTTAAATATTTTAAATATACTTTTCTAATGAAATGATAATTTGGCCAATATGTGTGAGAGAGTCACATATTGTACATTAGATATGATGTTATATGTGTTGGTAGTGTTAATCGGTAAATGTTAAATGTTAAGCTCATATCTTTTTGGTAGAATTCCTAGTGATACTAACAGTTTGTAGCTTCAATAAAATCTACGCTTTTCTATTAAATGTCTTTGAGTATCTATTTAAACAAAAAGATGAAAGTGACAGAATAATATGACAGTTTGTTTAAAATTAGACAACTCGAGGTTGTCTGGGACATTGTTAAAACGTCTCTGTAGCTATTCAATAAACGTTGTGAATGTCCAATACACACATTTTTGCTAAAGTTATTTGATTTGATTTCTGTATGTTTGATTGACTGATTGATTGCCGTATGTTGTGTATCTAGGACTATTTGATCTCGCTTTCTCTTGTAGTCTATGTGTACTCAGTCGTCATCGTGTGGTGTATTAGCATCTGTTTGTGTAGAGTCTGCAAGAGACGTCTCTACATTGCCTTTTAGCGAGGAACCGGACGTTAAATTCTTATTGATTGATTGCTTGATTGCTGTATGCTTGCTTGATTGATGGTTTGCTTGATTGATTGATTGATTGATCGATTGATTGATTCATTGATCTAATAATTAGATGCTCGTTGAAACAAATCTCTCAGTTGTCTAGTGGCCCCCTGGTGAGGAACCATTTCTTCTGCTACACTCTTTGTTCTACGAATTATAAACAGATCGTTGGTTGACGGCTTCCTTTCAGCGTTCTGTGGGCTGATGTTAAGTTCTGATACACCTTTATTTAAGTGCTCTACGTAGGGTAGAAACTTATTGGCCTTTTCATCTACTCTTGGACTTCTTGACTCAACCCTATTTAGGTGTTGTTGTGATGTATTTTTCTTGCTAGAATTGGTTTGAGAAATCCTCATAACAGAATCTTCTTGTTTAGTCGTATTGCTGGCTTTTTCTTGGATTATAACTGATGCAGGATTATAGTATAATGACGACGATGTGTGTGGCTGAAAGCTGGGGGAAATACTTACCAATCCTAAGGTTTGTCCTGTCAGATCGTTCTTGTATGAAGAGTTTTTAAGTGGGGTTGAAGAAACTGATGGTGTTTTGCCTAGCGACTGATAACCTCGGGTGTTTTCAACCTTTCTGTTCTGCGGAGAAGGAAATGTGGAGCTGTAGTAACCAGTCCTTGATCCCCACACTGGAACCTGCTCTGTCATATCTCTTCTCTCTCTTGATTCTCTTCTCTCTCTCACATCTCTTCTCTCTCTAACTTCTCTTATCTCTTCACTCCCTGGCGATTGGCCAGACTCTAAGTTTTTAACTACTTTTTCTGATTTAACGTTGAGTTCGCTGGTCGAAGGCATCATCGTCGCCTGACGTGTAGCGGGCTCTAATCGCGCATCTACTACACGAGGTGAAGGCGTCCTCGATGTTGTCATAAGCGATGTAGTAAACGGATCTGCCTTTTTACTCCGATCTGTCTGCCAGCGAAAGTTGAATTTGTCGGGAAATTTTTGTCTACCGGCTAATCCGGATTGAACCGGTTTATCAACGCGGGTATTCCGCCATGATGGATTTTGACGTGTAAGAGGAAGGCTCTGATTGGCTGAGCTGAAAAGAAGGCTCTGATTGGCTGAGCTCTGTAGAATTTTCCTCAAGTCTGTGTCACTGGATGAAAGCTTTCGTTGTAGTGTAGGTCTCTGTGTGATTGTTTGGATGTGTGTCTGTCTATTTGTAGAATTTAATATGTCTGTATGTGTGCTCGTTTGGTTGGGTTCCTGTCTATGTGTAGAACTTAGTGTGCCTGCATGTGTGTTAGTGTGGTTGAATGTTTCTGTCGATGTACTTTGCGCTGCGTGTCTATATGCTTGAATCATGCCAGGTTCACTAGTCTGTGTAGATTGTAGTGTCTTCATATGTGTGCCAGTCTGTTTGGGTTCTCTTCTTCCAGTGTGATGTTTGTCTATGTGTCTGCTAATCTCTTTGTGTTCTTTGGATTGCCCACCTCGTAGTACGTCTACGTCTGTGTAGTTCTGCTTCAGCTCTCTCTTAATTCCCGTGCCTAAATGTCTTCCATCCCTCACTGAAAATATTGCCGTTTTCCTGTCCCTCTGTCCTTCTCCATATTCGGTCTCCTTGTCTTTATCAACGCCTCTTCTGCTGGGAACTGGAACGAGTTTATATTGAAGTGGAAAAGCTGCAGGATGCTCACTGACACTCAGTCTCAGCTCCGCTACTTCATCCTCTTCTCTTGGCATTGCTCCAAGGTTCTGGGATTGAAGTTGCAGTGTCATTTTCCTTCTCGATTGGTGTTCATTCTCGACCAGTGACTTCTTGTTAGGTCTTACAGAGGAATTTAACGACGATTTTGAATTAAATGTTGTCACCGGATCTGATTTGTTATCCCGAATCTTCTCTCTGTAAACTATGTCCTGTAGACCACTTCTAATCGAAATGGGAACGGATGAACTAAGTGCCAGAGATAAATTTTCAGAGAGAATCTTGTCGCTGTTGGTATTAACTGAGAGATCTTGAGTGTAGTAGTTGCTAAGCTTATCTGTATCGTCAGCTAGTGCTGGTGTGCTACCATCAAAGTTCTGATTCAATACTTGATCATTTTCTCTTGAAGTCAGATCCTCAACCTCACGACTCGGTAGACTCTCTTTGTCTCTCACAGCCACTGGCTGCCTGATATCTGATCTACTAATCCTCCCCTCATTTCTCGTTCTTCTAGCGAGAGGAACACTCGACGATCTCACTCTCTCTGTTCCTTCCTTCTTCGCTTTCTCTTCAATCGCTCTGAACTTTTCGACGAGTGTCTTCGTTAAAGAAGGCGGTGGCAACTCTTCCTCTATTATATAAGTAGCATTAGAGCTCTGTATGACGTCATGTCGGGCTGCCATCCGGGGGTGTTTTTTCACCAGAAGGTTGGCTGGTTTTATGAACACATCCGGCTCAATTTTCTCCAGCCTCGCCAAATCCTCTACGTCCCGAGTAGTGATGACGTCACTTAATGACGTCATCACTATTGCTTCATCTAGTGACATTATTGAGACGCGAGGTGATAGAAGGATAAAGTTGTCGCTATAACCTAACCCAATCTCATCAGCTGTCTGACCCTGACCCTTAGCCTGACCCTTGACCTGACCCATTACCTGACCCTTGCCGTCCTCTCTGGTGTTTGCTACAGTAGCTTCAGTATAGATCTCGTTTTCTCTCTCAGTCAAACTCTCCTCAGACCATTGCGTTGTGGTGATAGAGATGAAGGGATTCCTGAAGCCTGCTTTGTTGAAGTTTATATGCTGCATTTCCTCTGTCAGGTCTGGGGTTAGCCTGGAGTCGGTTTTGTTCAAGAGATCATCTTGTAATTTATATGACTGTTGTAAATCTTTGTCTTCCTCTGGCTTCTGCACTGTCGACTCCACTGCATCGCTTTCTTTTCTGTTTCTCTCTAGTGACGTCATGTTTAGTTGTGTATTTGAGCTGAACAGAGCATCGACCTTTTCTAATTCTGCTTCATTATGATGTGGCCTGTCTGACTCAATGGTCTCTCTATCGACAGATTGCATCTGAGCCTGATATTGAGGCGATTTGTTCTGTTCTGATGTTTCGATTGACAGGAAGACTGTGTCAGATTTGTCAGATTTAAAATTTTCAGAAAATAATTTATCTTTTTGCTGATCTGGTTCTTGAACAAGCGGCTTCTCTTCAGTTGTTAGCGGATCATTGGCATTCCGGTCTGCACTGAATGGATTCAATCTCTGTGGAGTGGACGCAGATGTGACTAGATCAGTCAGAGCTAAGGTTAGATGTTCTGCTGAATCCGACATCCTCTGACCAGGCTTGTTTCCTTCTGACACAGAATTTATATAAGAATCACATTTACTTTCTCTAAATGGATTGTTCTGGAACGTGTCGCTCGAGAATGGATCTTTGTTAGAATAGAATGAGTTCACCTGAAGTGATGCCTGATCAACTTCGTTATTTGAACACTTTCCTGGTCTCTCCTCTCTATCCATCTTCTCAGCGTCATTTCCCGTGTGCTGACTGCTTGAATGCAGTGCTGTGGCTGATGTAGCGGAATACACAGCTTCCACTGGAAATGCTTTATAATTGAATGATTCATCTTGAATTGATCTATCTCCCTTGAAAAATGCATCGTTCTGGAATGATGTATCTTGGATTGATCTCTTTTGGAATGATCTCTCCTCCTGGTTTGATCGCTTTTCCGCAGAACTAGTATTAAGAGCAGCAGAGCCTATAGGCTCACCAGTGCCTCCATGCAGCTGTTCAGTGTTCTCATTGAACTCAGTCTTCTGTGTGGTGAGCCTTCCCTTCCTTCTCTCCAGCGATCTACAAAAAAGTAGACATGCGTTATAGTGAAATGATCAACTATGTTGATATCTATCACTTTTTAATACCACATGTTTAATCCGTTAGACAATTTAGACCATTTTCTGTATAACCAGTCCAGTGAATGTCCGAGATTTTATTCTCAGATCGACGCGGCTGGGATTCGAACCCGCGAGAGTTCAATTCACCCCAGGATCTGTCATTTAAAACTTCATGACGTTACCCCTGTGCTATTGAGACATTCAATAAATACAGCAGGATAACGTAACAACACTGTACCGGTATCAATGATTGTTGGTCGTAATGATAAAGAGGTTTTAGCTACAACAGATTGAGATATCGCAGATAGCGAGTTTAATTAATTCTACAATTTAATTAGTTTTATTTTAGTTATAATTAATGCCAAGGTTTAATTGGTTTCTCAAAATTTCCCACACATTCAACAGTAGATATTGCTTGTAAGGGTTTCCTTTGCCTTTAATCTCCCTGAATTAGCATTGAATTCGTCTGGACTCAATACTGTTTTACTGTTTAAAAAAAATTATAAGTCACACTTACATTGTAATCATTCTGTAGATAATCCTCATATACAATGTAGATTAATAATGATGATACTCTGCATGTAATGGTAAAATCGATTATATGTTTCGTTTTATAATATTAACAATCGAATTAAGATAATATAAATCAAGATAATTCAAAGAGTCATAGAATTGTTAATATTTCATAATTATAACCGGGCTTAAGCTCACATCAACGTCACTTTAGAATTAAAATACGTAAAAATTATAAAATTTAATGTAATAACAAAGTGATTAGGTGCGTAATACCTCTGTGAGACATGCAGTGCATTTACACCCAGCACTAAACCGCTAGATGACACTGGACTGATGAAATCAGAACTAGTCTCCTTTTGTTCTACCACAAGAGCTTTTGTTGGAATTGACATGTGACTGCCTTGACCTTCATGTTTTGTATCTGTAAGATTTGATAAATGTTTATTTGATTTCAGTTCACCAAGATTCCTGATGTTATCTTGAACCCTACTTTCTCCTTCTGAAGATTTGGAATAATTTGAATCGTATAAATCTGATACTTTTTCTGAAGCCTCATCATTTTTGGGATTGCTAGAGTCATTAGTATCTGAACCATCGTTTAGATTTCCAGTGGTTTCAGTTCTGACACTTCTGTTGAGATGATTGACAATGACGCTAGTCTTAGAGCTACAGCTGTCATCACTGCTGCTGCTGCTGCTTCTACACCAGCTCTTCCTTCTCTTTAATACTGCTGACTCAGCGTTAGATGTGGATGACTCAGCATTTGAGGTGGATGACTCAGCATTAGAGGTGGATGACTCAGCATTAGAGGTGGATGACTCAGCATTAGTGGTGGATGACTCAGCATTAGAGGTGGATGACTCAGCATTATTCGTAGATGACCAATCATTAAATGACTCTGAAGTATTGGTAAATGACTCCATAACGGTGGAGGATGGCTCATGCTTTGATGTAGATGACTCATATGTCGTGCTAGGATCACTATTTTCAGCTGTTATGTTCGTACTTTCAGGTAAAACTCTTGAGGGTCTTTCACCCTTCTGTTCTGTGTCCAACCAATTGCTCCACACGATCTCCTTCTTGTTCTCTGAATTAGTTACAAATCCGGTGGTTACATTGAGATTAGCAGAAGTACTATCACTAGGATTGTGATTGGTTGACACTGCAGCAGCTGCTGGATTGGCTGCCTCATGAGGCATGTGATTGGTTGACACTGCAGCAGCTGCTGGATTAGCTGCCTCATGAGGCATGTGATTGGTTGACACTGCAGCAGCTGCTGGATTAGCTGCCTCATGAGGCATGTGATTGGTTGACACTGCAGCAGTTGCTGCAGCAGCTGGTGTTATTTTACTCCCATGTATCAGTTCACCAATGGACTGCACTTCCTTTGAACTTTTCCATTCGAATGTCTCCTTTGCTGCTACGATGGAACTCTCCTTATGTTGGGTGCTCTCCCAGATATATTCTTCAAGGGCCGATAAACTCTAAATAAATCAATATAATACATGGAAACAATTTAAATGTTATGATTTTATATGTTTGACTGGGCAGGCACTCTCTTCTTTTCTCTCACACGTCTCTCTTTCTTTGACGAACAGTTCAAATGGATATAGGAATAGTGTAGGAACGCTGCTCATCCACAGAGATTATGAGAAACAGTCGCCATATTTTTATATACTTGTATACATGCATTAGGGTTTGATTAGTTTTACAAGAAGAACATGAGAAAAGATCACGTCAGGCAGTAGTTAGGTTAGCATCACATCGGTTACTTATCTCGTCCCTGACATTGCCTTAGGGCGAGGAACTGGACGTTAATTCCTTATTGATAGATTGATTGATTGATCGGTCACTTCTCAGTTCTAATTAACAATTATTTGACGAGTTACAGATCTATCGATCATTTGAAAATGACTAATTTAAGGTAAAAGTTGCAAAGGAAGCATAAAAATGTGTCGCTGACCTAATACCTGATGTCTCAGGGAGTGGAATGTAGGAAACAATAATAAAACCTGTGTAGTGATGAATGGAACGCCATGATCTGCATTGCACGGAGCAAATTTAGAAGCTGTAAAGCCTTACCATTAGATTGTTCACTTCTGATTCGTGAAAAATCTTACTGTCAAAGACTGGCCGAGTTTTGAACCAATATCATTTTGATTGCATGAGTAAATAGTCTAGTGTGCAACAACTCCGCCATAAGCTAAAACAGTTAAAGGAAGGAGTCTGAAGGTCTAGGATATTAAACCTAATATTTGGGTCAATCAGTGACAGGATGGGATGGTTTCAGACTGCGGAGCAGTATGTGCCGATTTCAAATTATAGTCTCACTCTTCACTGAAATCCGCCAGAAATTTGAAACTTATCATTATCATCTTCATATTCTCTAGAAATTCCAGTTTAATTAGGGTCGAGATTCGAATAGAAAATTTTTCATTTCCTTTATTAAATTTTGTAGATAGCAATATATGGAGACTAAGCCGCTAGGCGCTCATCAAACGAATGTCTTTGCCTACGTTGGCCTGAAACTCATCTAAAATGTAACATAGTCTATATAGAATTGCTGTAACTGATTCTTAATTCAGTCTATTATTACTGAATGTCTCAATAGCGCAATGGTTAGATGTGTAGATAACATCACGAAGTTAAAAATAACAGACCCTGAGGTGAATTGAACTCTCGTGGATTCGAATCCCAGCCGCTCTGATCTGAGAATAAAATCTCGGACATTCACAGGACTGTTATACGAAAATGGTCTATATTGCCTATCGGATGTAGCATGTGGTAATAAAAGTGATAGATATCAACGTAGTTGATAGTTTCACTCTTTTAATAAATGTTATTCTAAATTTGATAAGAAAGAGGTCTATATTTAATTGATTAATTATAAACACTAGACTCACTGTTTGAGGAGTGGCCGGATCTTTGAACGGATCCTCTCCAAACGGGTCTTCCACGAGAGAGTCGAACCTGGTCAGAGGTTTCTCCACATCATCGAATACTCCGAGAGATTTGATGGTATGGGTGTCCAGAACTTGGTATGAAGCTACAGGGAGGGTAGCTAGAGCTTGATCTGTAGCGGCAGGGGTAGTACTTAGAGCTTGGTTTATAGCAGCAGGGGTAATAAATAGAGCCTGGTCGGCAAATGTAGGGTTAGAGACCATGGTCCTTGCAGCATTCAGATCTGTCGGGTTGTTTAGTGTCTTAGACTGTTCTCCATTGTTTTGATTAAATAGTTCTGTTATTGTTTGTTTAGTATGTAATATATCTACAGGTCTTCTAGTCAGCTTCAATGTCGAATCGTCTAATTTCCTGAACATCTCTTCAGAATTTATTTCCTCGACATCTTTGTCGGCTTCCAGACGAGTATTTTCAAAATACTTGGATAATTCCAGATCAGCCAGTGTTTCCTGAGTTACTTCCCAATCAGTGTTCTCATCTTTGTCGTAGGTGGAAAATTTATTCTCTCGAAATGGATCGAAACTTTTTTCCAGCGACATTGGAGAAATTGCAAATTGATTTAAATTATTACCCAGAGAGAGTTTGTTGGTTCCGAATGAATCTTGATCTGTATTTCTTGGAAATACATCGAATCGGGCAAAGCTGGAATCTTGGATGTCGTGAGAAATGTTGACAGATTGATCAGTGAAACCGAAACTGTCGGTATTTCCCAGTGCTTGTGTCGTTGGAAATGAATCATTGCTGTTATTAAATTGAGAAGAATTTAAAACAATCGGCTGTTCAGTATTTTTCCGCTCGTTTGTTGAATTTTCGAATACAGCATTCCAGTTTTTCCAAGCCTCTGGAATAGATGATTTATTCGAAAGTGTATTTTCTGTGTTGTCAACGGAGAAATTTTTCCAGATATCTACCATCGGTTCCTGGAACATTCGAGAGCTTTCCCCAACTCGAGTATTTTCCTGGATTTTATTAGAGAAAGCTGAGTCAGCAATGGAGCTAGGTCCAAATGGATCGAATGTGCTTGCTATTGGATTAAGGGATTCCGGAAAGAGAAATCCGTTCCCACCATTGGATTGATTTCCAGGACCTGGAGTTGTCCAAGGATCTGACTGAGAAACGTTAGGATTTGTCATGTTCCGAGTGGAATATATGACTAATTGTTAAAATGAAGTTATTAACTTTCTAAACTCAGCTACATTAAACTCGTAAATATTCTCCTCTATAACTTAGTTATATCGTTTTGCTTCTGTAAGATAAATTATATTAATGGAGACAGACTGTATATATGCTTCTGCCATGGTATTATCTAAAATTAGTAGATCCAAGGAGAATATTCCTGCACATCGACTACTAGCGCTCTGATTTATCATCATCATCATCATCATCGTCATCATCATCATTTTCTCTTTAATCCCAGATTTACTAGGATCGGCATACGAATAGACTCTCTCAACTCCTCTTTGTCTCATACCATATCATCAGTCAATTTTATATATTTCCATTCGTTTAAAATAATTTTATAGCAATTTCTGGGGCCTAGGCTTTCACCAACCCAATGTCCTTTCTGACGTTGGTTTAGATCTTATTGCTTTAGTCGCCTTCTACGACACGTGCAGTCACCGGTTGGTCTATTCTTCAAACAACGCGGACACAACACGGGCAACTATTAATTAGGAATATTTTACTAGCGCTCTCACTATCGGAGCATTTCAACCAACACCTTGCAGATGCATTCAAACGGTTCTGCCTTTACCTCTAAAATTTAGCCATCATCCTGAAAATATTCCATTCTGATGTGTCTTTTATGCACTTTTTTGTAACAATCTACATCAAATAATTTCTCTATTTATATATTTTTATAATTTTATTTAAATCCTTATTACCTTTAAAAACGTATATCTGATCAAAATCACTTATCCTACTGTTCTCTGTTCTAAACAAGCGCTACGGAGCTACTGCGAGTGACCGAATTTAATCATGTTACATTAATTTTATTTTCCTTTTAAACAACCAACTGAACACTGTACCCTACAACAACTGTAGCTATATTTCCTAGTACGCAGATGTTGCACACTTGACACAATGAAAGAGTTGAGTTCCCATGAGTTCCCTTGTTTAGTTTCAGTTTCTTTTTACTACGACATTACTCAATGTAAATCCCAATATAGGTCGATAAAAGCTGGTAAAGCTATGGTTAACGTCAGTTTCCTCACTCGAAAGCGAAATCAGTGACGGGGCGAGCCCAGGATTTGAACCCCGCACATACTGACCCACCGTCGAATAACTTACCGACATCGTCACTGGCGGGATGTCGGTCAACTACTGTAAGACATTACTCAATATAGATCCTAATACTGATCGCTTCTCTTGTAGAAAGTAATCAACCCTGACTTATTAACGACGATAAGTGAAGCATAACTGAGTGACAACACAATTCCTATACAATACAAAGTGACCAAAGTGACGTTATAGCGTATATTTCAATTCTACGCCTGTAGCTATAGGATTGATTTATTAGACGCCTGGTAGAGTCAGTGGTTTCTCCTACACTGAATGTGTTCTAATCAATATCATCGTCAAACATTGGCTCACAACTGACCGCTAAGAGGTCTATGACTCAAGGCTTAACTAGTCTAACTATCTCTCTCTCTTCTGTCCTCTCTCTCTCTCTCTCTCTCTCTCTCTCTCTCTCTCTCTCTATTCAGTGCACTGACAAGTGGTACGTTCAATGTACATATTTATACTCAGAGTCTGCTTTCTCGCTCTATAAGAGCACTCCTTAGATCAACAAGTTAGTCCCTTCACAAAGTCTACGCCTTATCCGTATCTTATGTAGCCAATAGCTTGGAAAAGTATGGCTTCTGATGTAGTTTCCCGTTGCTTTCCTTAGTCTGAATAAACTCCTATTTATTTAATGATTTGCTAGAAATCTAATCTTTTATGTGCACTGATAAATGGCGGGTCCAAGAAACATAATTACAATAAAATATGTCAACCCTCGTTTCACGGTTCAATAAGTTGATTCCATCACAATGGTTCTGTTTTAATTAATCTCAATGCAGCCTTTAGCTAGCCTAGGTACTGCTATTAGGTAGTTACCATTGATTAGTATGTAGGATCTAAGTTCTTGTTGTTGAATGATCAGCTGATCAATCAACAACAGGAAGTTGATGCTAATTGAGGTAATTTATGTGTAATGTTGCTGACTAATATGATTTTCATTTTAATTTATTATTAATTAATTGATTGATTTAATGTATTGTTAAATTACATTAAATTGTTAAATTGCGTTAAATCCTATTGTTTAATATATTCGAGAAAATGATTCATTTGCACGTCTATTATAATTATTATTATTATTTATTATTATTAACCAGTTTGTGTACATATGATGTGTAGCTTACAGTGTACAACCCAATAAGAGTCTCACTTCAACGATTTCTGCTGCATTTCTCTTTTATTTATCTCTCAATTCTGTTCAATAGAGAAAACTGTCCCATTGCTGTACTATTGTCTAATGTATTGTCACATTTGCTGTACTAATATATTGTGCAATGTCATGTAGATGAACTCAGTTACGAAATTTGATTTAATTTTCATCAGATATAGATTGTGCTGGCTTATGCAAATAATCTCAAATAAGTATAAATTACAATTGTTTCAGGCAATAAAACTTTCAGCTCCTATATAAAACTTTAGAGTTTAGCCAACTTATCGATTCTCTTTCGAAAGAAATCGTATCTAATTTATCGACGCTAGAATGTACAACGTAGCTGAATGACAACAAACATCGCTCAGATTCATTTAATTTTCTCTACAACTAATTCAACAAACATTAAAAGCCAGAAACACACAAAGCTGCAGAAAACACTTCGCTCTACTAACAACAATATAAAAGCTGAAATCATCTGCGAATAAGAAACGGACGTAAACAGATACAGATAAAACGAATGCGCGGAAAATCTAAGCACAAAACTGTAGAAAATGTACTTTAAAATAGATTCAGCATTAGAAAATCAAACTTTAGATTACAGGAATCAATTGGTCCGGTAAAGCAGATGAAAGGCATAAAGTAACATGCTGCAAATGTGGTCACTATTAATAAGAAAACATTTACGAAGTTTCATCAACTCATCTTAATGTAGGCGCTACAGCTTAATTGAAATGTAAAAATATCAGAAGAAATTTCTGATATTTATACAATAAATTTCTGATAGGCCTATTTTGAAATGTATAAATATCAGAATAAATTTCTGATGCCTTTTAGCCGCATTTCAGATATTAACAAAGAAGCGTTCAAGATGGCCGCTGATTAACACAGAGGTGCTGCGGATAAAAAGTATGAGGAAAGATTTGATGAGTCTATGGAAGTTGAGGCAGAGCAAAGTATGAGGAAAGAAAAATAACAAGCCCATTTATCATAAATGGGAACTTGTTGAATATTCCAATAATTCTGTACCAGAAGTTTAATTTTCCAATAATTCTGTACCGGAAGCATAGTTTCCGACAACTTTGCACATTGTGATGGAAAACTACTTGAGAGGTTTAATCTACGGACGTTCATATCCCAGGGACTCCACTGATACTACTCCGGACAGAGATTTGTGGACCTGCATCCGGTCTGATCATTCATTGCTATGAGTTGAAATGATGTAATTAAATTGCTTTCAGCTAGACACATTTAATATGGAATCTAATGTATTCTTGTATACATAATAATCATAGTATGTATGATATTATATAATAAATGTATACATAATAATCATAGTATGTATGATATTATATAATAAATGTATACATAATAATCATAGTATGTATGATATTATATAATAAATGTATACATAATAATCATAGTATGTATGATATTATATAATAAATGTATACATAATAATCATAGTATGTATTCAAAGAAGACTATTCGTGAACCGTGATATGGAAGCAGCATTGTTGTACCTGGATAGTATTTTAACGGAGTCATGCAAAATGTATTCACTCAAGCTTAATCAAGCAAAATTCTTTGTCCATTTCTGCACCGCAACAGTGGAGAAATACACGTAGGCCAACAATAATCAAAAATTAGAAAAAAGCACAACCAATATCATAAATACGAGATAAGTAAACACATTCTGGATACACGGGATGTAGTTAAGCAGCTAGTAGGCAGTGATCTAATCAGCCCTATCTCAGTGATACCTTGGCGCATTACCTCCGTCATTATTTTATTTATTTTATCTATTTCATTTCAATGATTTAGTTATTTTAATTTATTAGTACACACCTAATGGGTTTCTCGACCCTGTAGTGTTTGAACGGATCAACATGGGCAAAGCTAAATCAATCAATCAATAAGAATTTAACGTCCGGTTCCTCGCCGTAATGCAATGTCAGCGCTTTTTAAAACAAAAAACAAAAATTGTTTTTTGAGCTAAAGAAGAGCTTGTTTAGATTTCTTTGATTATTTTTTGAGGTTTTATAGATTTTTCACAGTTTTAAAATCTCTTAACATTCTCACTCAGGATTTAATCTAACAAAACAAAATAACAATTTGTAACAATATTTAGAATACTTTAGAGTAAATTAATACTACAGTGCAACAAGTCAACTAAAACGATCTATTGAATGACTAACCAATATGTCACCTTTTATTTAGCTCATGATTGATTACTGTTGAACTATTCCTGTAAAATAGTCTCGAAGACCGAGTTCGGCCATGACACTACTATACAAATTTTCGTTGTTAATACTACTAATAATAATCATCATCTTTATCTTTTTAAATAAACGTCAAACCATTGCATTATATAATTTCATTACATTAAGCCTAACAGCTTGGATAACTTCATAGGCCTATGGAATGCATTTAGGATGGAATAGCGAAGGACTTGTCTATGGCAATAGCACGATGATTCATTTTTACATTTGTACTGTGCATGATCTAAAAGTCCTCATGATATTCCGAGCCCATACAACTGCGCTCAGCTATGTTCAATACGGTATAGGCCTAACCATCGAAAGCAGCATTTGCAAAGCCAACTTGTAATGGCAGTGATAGAATATTTGTCATAAAACATTTATTCCACGAATAAACGATAATGCATGCGTGTAGAAATTTCAGCGACAAAAAATTCAGTAATAAAATCTGTAGAGCATCATCCAATCACTTCAATCAATAAAAACAACCGTTAGAGCATCATCCAATCAATTTAGTCAATAAAAACAACCCTTTAGATCATCCAATTAATTCAATCAATAAAAAATAACCCTACAACCCAACAACATACATGTATACATACATTCGTATAAATATGTTCCTGGAATAAATATAGGCCTCTCTCTCTCTCTCTCTCTCTCTCTCTCTCTATATATATATATATATATATATATATATATATATATATATATATATGTATATATATATATATATATGTGTATATATATATGTATATATATATATATATATATAAATACATGTATATATAGGTATAAGTGCACTATGCACACACTATGAGACCATGGACATGTTTTAGACTGGAGTGCTTCACAAGTTATTCTCTCTCAATGCACTCTGAGACCATGGCAGAGTCGAAGGCTTTCACCTCATTCGCCTCCTGACACATCCCGCACATGAAACAGCACCAGCTGACCAGTATGTCAGTGGCCAGAGAGCCTGGGATGCCTTTCTGTTCTCTAACCTATACACATATAAACATATATATACATACACACATACATAAACACATATACACAGCAGGTCACTGGCTAGAGAACCTGGTATCCCCTTCTGTTCTCTTACCTACACACATACATGTATATATATACACACATACATACATACATACAGCAGGTCACTGGCCAGTGAACCTGGAATGCCTTTCTGTTCTCTTACCTACACACACATATATACACATATACACACATACATATACACATACATACACACATAAATACAACAGCTCACTGGCCTGAAAGCCTCTCCTACAAATACACACACACACGCGCACATATATATATATATATATATATATATATATATATATATATATATAACCATATTGTATCTTTCTATTTCATAGCAAATTAACACATCTTTACTAGGACAATTAATAATGGGGCAGCTGATTTATCGCCTTATCCTTCGGTACAAAGTCGATTGGGCTAAGGTTAATAGTATAAGCCTAATTTGCTTCCATGAGTGATATCTAAATTAATTAAATTTATCTATGACAGCTGCACATAATAAATTTAATATTTCTAATAAAGACATCTGACATTTTAAAATTACAAATTATACAGTAGATGGTTTTTTTGTATCGTTTTTAGACCAGATTAGGGGATTGAACATTAGGAGTAATTACGAAACTTGGTTAAACGAAGATAAAACAAGATTAGGCGGGATTAGGCGGGATTAGCGCACTTGGTTTAGTTGCGCGTCAGTTATCGAAGTTAAGCTGGATCGATCTCGGTTAGTACTTTGTGGGTGACCACCTTGGAAGACCGAGTGTTGGTAAAAGCTTAGGAAGGAAAAAATCCCAGGGTGATGGAAGGTTATTCTTAAATCCGCGCCGGCTGCAATTGATGCGCCATCAAAAGGCAACGATTACTAATAACCATGGAGAGGAAGGAGGAAATGGGTCTTAAACAAGCATCTGTGCTTCCTGACCCAGTGTGCCGTTATGTTATAAGATAAAAGTGGTTAAAACAAGATAAAAGTGGTTAAAACAAGTTAAAACTAGTTAGAAGATAAAAGAAGATAAGAGTAGTTAAAAGAAGATAAGAGAATATAAAAGTAGTTAAAAGAAAATAAAACAAGATAAAAGTGGTTAAAACTATTTAAAGCAAGATAAAACTAGTTAGAAAAAGATAAAAGAAGATAAGCATAGCTAAAAGAAGATAAAAGTAATTAAAAGTAGATAAAAATAGTTAAAAGAAAATAGATGATAAAAGAAGATAAAAGTAGTTAAAATAGAAGATAAAAGAAGATAAAAGTAGTTAGACGATAAGAGAAGATAAGATTAGTTAAACGAAGCTAAAAGTAGTTTAAAGAAGATAGTCTACTTTTTGACGGATGAGAGCTCGACAGATGAAGTTGACAAAGGGAATCATTTCGATGACGCCATGCAGACAACAGCTCTCGCCCACTTTCTCTGCTATCTTCCCCGCCACTACACAGGGGCAGCAGCATGTGCAGCAGCAGACCTTGCAGTTGTTGCAGCACCCACAGATACCTTGCTGAAACTCTGCAGCCATCTTGAGTTAGGTTGAGAGATTAAGAGGTGGAATTCTGTACAACAAATAGAGTAAACAAAGGTAATGATTACTATGACTTGCATGCAGAGGAAAGGGAAATAAAGAAAACTATAAAACAGACATCTTGAGTTAGTTTGAGAGAGATGTAAGAGGTGGAATTCTGTATAACAAATAGAGTAAAAACGTAAAGCTAATGTTAGCCTCAGTTTCCTCATTCGAAAGCGATGTCAGTGACGGGCGAGCTCAGAATTTGAACCCTACATATACTGATCCGGGGTCGAGTATCTTATCGACTTCGCCACTGGCTTCAGACAACAAATTAAATAAACCGAAGGCAACAATTACTATTACTTACATGGAGAGGAAAAGGAGGAAATGAAGAAAACTACAAAAACAACAACCGTAAGAAAGGAAACTATGTAACACATGCGGTAATATCATGTGTGTAACTATACGGGATAAAAAAAATACTGCCAAAACAACAATTGGAATGCAATTGGTGTTCGTTACAAAGTAGAACACTCCATAAACAAGGCCGAAGAGATCAGCAAAAAGCAAAGAGACCCAAAAATTGAATGAATTAACTATCCAGAAAATTAGTTCAAAATTAGTAATGAAAGGAATGGAGATGGCGACAGAAGTAAAGAGATATCGAAAAATAGATCTTTGACTTCATTTAATGAGAACATCACCCGGTCAATTCATCTGTGCAAATAAACAAGTCCATAGATGATGTACACATACTAGACACAGGGTAACACTGCATCAGTACCACTCGTTCGACAATTGCTCGCTCAGTTTCTAAGAAACCTCTGAAAACTGATTGGCAATAGTTTATCTATTATTTAATAGTTTAGCTACTATCATTAAGTATTTAAATAATTAATGATAGTAGCATTGTTAAACATCAGCATTATTTAGTTTTTGCAGCTCACTTGTCAGCTCATTATCTCATTAGCTAAATTATCAGCTCATTATCTCAGTAGTTCATTATCGCATTAACTCATTAGCTTGAATATCAGCTCAGTAGCTTAATTATAATATCAGCGCATTAGCTCATTAACTCATTAGCTTAATTATCAACTAATTAGCTCATTAGCCACATTAACTCATTAGCTTAATTACTAATTAGCTCATTAGCCACATTAACTCATTAACTCATTATCTTAATTATTATCTCATT
Source organism: Enchytraeus crypticus (assembly GCA_905160935.1). Taxonomy (NCBI): domain Eukaryota; kingdom Metazoa; phylum Annelida; class Clitellata; order Enchytraeida; family Enchytraeidae; genus Enchytraeus; species Enchytraeus crypticus. The sequence continues at coordinate 452,123 of CAJHZI010000493.1, read as the reverse complement.
AGCTAATCAGCTCATCAGTCTATCAGCTTAGCTGCCTTGGTCAATTATGCGATACTCTTGCAGTAATCGGTTTTCGATTTTCAAATTGTCTAAATTAAAATAAAGTCTCCATATAAAACCTCATATTATGGTTTAACAAATTCATCCCTAGAATTAGAACTAACGAGATTAACTAGGCAAGTCAACATAAAGTAAATATTCAAATGATTGTATAGTTAATCGCATATTGTGAAAACTGTGTGCTAAGCAATTTTGCATGAATTATTATGGAGCGATTGTTAAACGCACCAAGAATAGTGAAAGAGCGCAAAGTCCAACCCGTGTGATTGTATACAGTAAGGCTGCAGATAGTGTTTTACTTTTACTTTATAGTGTGTTCAGAACCACAGCTACAGATGTTTTTTTTTACAATTAAACTGTTAAAAGATTACTTTCCTTTTCAAATTAAACTTTTCAAAAGATGTTTTTTATTTGCAATTTTCTTTAACAATGTTTGAAATTAAACTCACCCAAAAAATACAATATGTTCTCTCTGTTTTCGTACATGTAAATAAATAAAATTATATATATATATATATATATATATATATATATGTGTGTGTGTGTGTGTGTGTGTGTGTGTGTGTGTGTGTGTTTGTGTGTATATATATAACGTTTAACGTTCGTTTCATCATTAAATGATGATGTTAATGACTTCCCCATCACATGTCATTACAAATCGAATCACCCTAACGATTTGAAGACATATGCTGAATAAAAAGAAAAGAGATCCTGAACGGTGCCGGTCCGGTGATCAAAATACTGTCAAATATAAGATGAAATAAATCTACGACTGGAAGAGATAGCCTATATGTTAAACCTACTATAGAAAGTGGAATAGTTGAACGTGGACGAAGTTCAGAAGGCAGAGAGTTCCAAACAGTAGAAGCTGAGAAATAAAAAGATCGTCTACCTAATGATGTGAGAGTATTTGATCAGTTTGGTATCAGAAGAACGAAGCTTACGAGAAGGTTGATATTGGATTAGGAGATTAGAAAGGTAAGAACGTTTACTAAAGGTTTATTGAATGTCTCAATAGCGTAGGGGTAACGTCATGAAGTTTTAAATGATTCTGAGGTGAATTGAACTCTCGAGGGTTCTAATCCCATCCGCGCTGATCTGAGAGTAAAATCTTGGATATTCACTGGACGGGTTACACGGAAAACAGTCTAAATTGCCTAACGGTTTAAACATGTGGTATTAAAAGGTGATAGAAATCAACACAGTTGATCATTTTACTATAATGTTTGTTATTAAAGTGAAGTGTTTTTGAAAGTTAACAAAGCGATTTTATACTTAATTCTTTGAACCACAGGAAGCCAATGAAGATTATTATCTGTTGTCATGCATATTTCGCATTAATTAGAATAATGAAATATTGGCACAAAATAACATCAGCTAGCTTAGCAGAGCATTTTCTGTATTGAAACTTATTTGATTCTGATAGCAAGAGTATGACCAGACTACCAGAAGAATAAATTATTATATATACATGTATTAGTTCGTAATAAAAGAGATTATTTAATTTAATATACAATTTTACTTTAATTTATTTCACACATTAATTGTTAACTTTTCTCTACAATTTTCAGAATCCTTTCCCATTTCTTCTTCGATTTTTCTGCTTCAGCTATTATCAAGCTATTTCTTTAATTCGATAAATTAAGTTAATATAAATCATATAAATAGATAGTATAAGATAATAAATGTGCATTAGTTATTATAAATTCATTTAATAATGAAATTCATAAGTTTATATAATAGTAATTAAAGAGAATAGAGATAAACCTTGCTGATACAGCTAATATCTCCAGCACATAACGCAGTGAAGTGACCAGCTGTCCAGCCTAGCTATACACTCGACTTGCAGTCCAGCAAGCTTCCAACATCCTTCAGACAAACACATCCCATTGAACCAATTCTATCTCTCTCTCTCCCCTCTCTCTCTCTCTCTCTCTCTCTCTTCCTCTCTCTCCCTCTTTCTCTCTCTCTCTCTCTACCCCTCCCCTCTCTCTTCATCTCACTCTCTTCCTCTCTCTCTCTCTCTCACTATCTACACACACGTGCAGTTTTTACTTTATCTTTTACTCTTTCTAGTTATAACTCTCTAGTTTTCTCTTTCTTAGTTTCTCTTTCTCGATATCTCTTTCTACTTTCGGTTTAACTTTAATGCGGCTTTTGATATATTGTTATCTCGTCTAGCAAAAGCAGCAATCATCAACAGCAGTAGTTGCAACAACAAAAATAAAAACAACAATAACATGTATTTGAACTCTTAACCCTAATCCTAACTGTAATCCCAACACTAACCATACATTCTCTCTCTCTCTCTCTCTCTCTCTCTCTCTCTCTCTCTCCCTCCCTCCCTCTTATTTTGGCAATTGACGAAGATAAGGCTTTTTAGGTCAATAGACACCAACAGTCAATTTGAAAGTGAGTTACAATGAAAATATATTGATCAGTATTAATTGAACTTATTGAAAAATTACAGAATATGATTTAAAGGTTGTGCCCCGAAACCTTTCGAGCGCTACTGCTTGCTGTGCTGAGGCAGTGAGGGTATAAAGTAGAGATGGGAATCGAACCGAACCCGAACCGAACCCTAAAATCTAGAATTTTGACCAAACCGAACCGAACTCGAACCCAGACTCTGACCGAACCCGAACCGAACCCGAACCCAGACTCAGGCCGAACCGAACCCAGACTTCGTCCAAACCGAACGGAACCAAACTCTTGGAGATCCTCTCTTCTTCACCAGCCTGACATTAAATAAATCTAGTTAGAACAATATAAATATATATTAGTTTTTTCATTTACATGTCTTACAGTTTCTAACAACATATATTCAGGTAAGGCTGGTTCCGACACAAATTTTAAAATGGTAGCGGTACAAAGGAATGGTAGCGGGAAGCGAGACGGGTCAACAGATGATAATGGAAAGTCTGAATGATACGGCAATGAAATATGGAGTGAAGATTATCATCAAAGAGACAAAAGTGATGAGAGTATCCCTTAAAAATCTGAAATGCTTGACTCAATCTAGGTGGATTTGTTTGTGTTAAATTCAAATTATGAATTTTTTCTAATTTTAGTGTGCTACCTTAATATTTTTGCAGCCAGATTTACAAATAATTATATATGATATTCTATATGTGTTAAGGCTATCTGGAGTAAATAATTTTGCACCATATCGATACAATAATTTCAACTATTGTCATAGCTTCATAATTGATCTGATAGTCTAAAATTTGAAACCCTAAGGCAAATTATGAAGCTTATTACTGGTCAGTTGATAGCAAACGGTTTATATTATGATCATTTTTCTATGGAAGTACACGTGTTTACCAAATCATCTTTATTTGACATTTTTTATGTTACTAAATTGCACTTTGTCTCTGAAATATTGGATCAAATTTTAGCCACGACATTTCCACTTAATTATAAACGTATCTAATATATAGGCCTATAGTGACAATAAAAATTTAAAAATTGATTAAGCATTCTATTTGCTCGTTATAATCAAGGAGAATATTTCAGATACAATAATAAAGCTAAGATACAATGATAAAACTATATTATGAACATTTTTTGGCCAACTTACAATATCTTAAGAAATATACAGGATAAAATACCACTTCTCTCCTTTTTTCATTGTCATATTTTTACCCAGGTGAAAAAATGTGGCAGCTATTATGACTTAATTAATTTTTAAGCATATTTACCATAAAACATTTTAAACATGTTTGTCATAACCATGATTATTATAAGTAAAGTTAAACAATTGCAACATTATCCAAACCAAACCATTTCGAACTCCAATCGAACTTTTGCGAGTTGGAAAGCAAGCCGAACCCGAACCCTTGTTAAAACCGAACCCGAACCGAACCGAACTTTCATTTTTAACGAACCGAACCGAACTCTCAAATTGTCAACTGCCAACCGAACCTGAACCGAACTGAACTTTCATTTTCAACGAAACGAACCGAACCCGAACTCTGGAAATTCCTAAAATTCCCATCTCTAGTATAAAGTAAACACTCATTATAGTGAAATGATCAGCTATGTTGATATCTGTCACTTTTTTAATACCACATGTTTAAATCGTTAGGAAATTTAGACAATTTTTCGCATAACCAGTCCAGTCAATGTGTGTATATATATATATATATATATACATATATATATATAAATATATATATATATACGCACACTGTGAGTCATAAAAAACATGTGCGCAGTATTTCGTCCACAACTTTGACAATTTTGAACCGATTTTGAAAATAATTTCAGAATTATAAAGAAGAAGAAAAGTATTAATCTTAAATCTAGTTTTTGTGACGCTTCCGGTTTAATGTAAAGAATAACAGACAATTTTACAAAGATAGTCTGTTTTTTCTGAAATTTTAAAATGGTGTTTATTAATGAATATAGAGCGTTCAATAAAGACTTGTACCTTCTGAAGGTTTATGGCATACATCGTGTCATATAGTCATACATACCAATTCATTTACAAACTGTTTTAACTTAACAACTGTGGACAGACTCTTTAATTGGCTTACGGCTTCATCCAAGAATCGAGTGAAGCCGGACCACTGTATAGTAAAAGTATCTAACTATCATATTACACACGGATGTTAACTTAACAGCCGTGTACATTCTCTTTAATTGATATACGGCTTCACCAAAGAATATGAGTGAAGCCGTACCATTGTAAATATATATAGACGCTTTAATCACAATGTAAATGTAGATATGTAAATAAAGCCCTTTAATCATATTAAAAGGGGGTTGCATGACAACAGGGGTTATGCCTGTTGTAGGGTATATAAGGACTGTATGTTCATATACCCATCAGTTGTTGAGATTCGAATAAAGCGCTCTATCATACGTATCTTGCGTTTTGGATTTACTCGCTGACTTAGGAATTCGTACAACATTACACATCGGTTGATTGAAGAATTTCCAACAAAACACTGGACGCTGGGAGGCTAGATTGCTTATTAAAGAAATTACGCCGGACTGGGAGCATCGATAGAAAGTAGGGCATTGGACGACCGAAGATCATAAGAGATTGTTAGAGCAGTGCAGGAGTCAAGTGAACAAGCCGCAGACGACGCATAGTACTGCTCCAACGCAAAAATAATAATTAACAGAGTCACTTAACGTTATTTTATAGCAAATTTTATCCTGCTTATAGCTGTGCAAGAAGTTAAAATATCGGTTCACTAATACAAAAGTTATAGGCGAGAGACGGCGCACATGTTTTTTTACTCATAGTGTGTATGTATGTATATATATATATATATATATATATATATATATATATATATATATATATATAGAGAGAGAGAGAGAGAGAGAGAGCAAGAGAGAGAGAAATATATATATATATATATAAATATAAATAAATATATATATATATATATATATAGAGAGAGAGAGAGAGAGAGAGAGTGAGAGAGAGAGAGAGAGAGAGAGACTCGTCCAGTTATACAGTGACCCTGGAGATCTATTTTTAGTAAATCCTGGTCAGTCCAGCGGCACAGCTGCGCCAAGCAGCTGAGCAGCATCTAGCAGCTGAGCAGCAGCTGAGTAGCAGCTGTGCTCTCCACGCAGCAAGGAGAGAAAGGAATGGCTTGGCACCGATATGCCTGTTGCAATAACATCATGAAGAGGATGGCATCTATAGGAATCTTGCTCCAGCAAAATAACACTATCCCTTTCTCTCTCTTCTCTCTCTCTCTCTCTCTCTCTCTCTCTCTCTCTCTTTCTCTCTCTCTCTCTTTCGCTTTAGTGCACTGCCTAATGGTAGATCCAAAGTATATAACGCCTCTATTCTTCTCTGTCTTCGGTTTTATCTTAACGTGCGAATACGAGTGGATCTTTAAATCATCTAAATTGACATACCAGTACTCTTGGGGGATTCTGTTTATGATGAGGTGGGCCCTATGCCTTCCTCAGCTTCGACTAACATTTACTGGACAGGGGTATCAATCCATGAAAAACTATCCTGTTTACCCATACATTTCCACCATATACGTCCGCAATTTGCACCCGAATATGGAAAAATACTTTTGAAGTACTTTTTTGGTAGTGAGATATGAAGAAAATTGTATGAATAAGATGTAACAGGATTGTAATGTATTGTTGGTCTAAAGAAAGTAATGTAATATAAGGCAATGTAACATATTGTCGCTCTGAGAGTTACAGAGACGCTGTGTCCATTAGTTCTAATTCAAAGTAAGAGAAAACTGACTGACAATTAAGTAGCAATTTAACTGTTTTCAGAAGATATACATGCAATTAATCATACACTTATTTCCATTAAATAACGTACAATTGTTATAATATGCATAAATATATATTGCACTTTTTTCAGAACTCTGCCAGAAGTGATACAAAGCACATCGACGTTTTCATCTGTCAAGAGAGTGCGAGGTCTGAATTAGAACTATGCACTTATTGATCTTCCCCCGTTTGGTCTATTAAAAGAGGTCATAGAAGGTAGAATGGAAGAAAAAGAGGCAGAGGCAGGCCGAGATTAAGTATGCTAGATGGTTTAAAGACCCACGCATATTTGGAAATGAAGAGGAAAGCGGAAGACAGAGAAGAGTCAAGGCTTTATTTACCATGGACCTGCCAGTAGGCAGTGCACTAAGAGAGAGACCTATTGATCTAAGCCATATCAAAGCACTGGCTCGGGCAGTGATCGTGTACATTTAATGATAAATAGCTACTTGTAAATTTATCTCTCATTCACAGAGCTGGTTGTTTAGATTTTCCTCTACAAACAACTCCATTCAACAGGTTTCAGACGGTTGTTATTATATGTCTCCCTCCGTTTCCTCCACTTTCTCTCTCGTCACCCCCTAGCTCTCGTTTACGCTCTCTCCCTCCATCTCTCTCTCTCTCTCTCAGTATATATATATATCTCTCTCTCTCAATATCTCTCTCTCTGTCTCTCTCTTTCTCTCTTAGACGCTACACGACACAGGCTACTGGTCACAGCATACAGAACTAACGAGGCTTCCTTTTCTGTCACCACAATTTCCAATCCAGATTATTATGCCGATTGGTGCTAACAATAGCATATATGCCATTAACCGTGGAAAAGATTAAAAATAACCTGCCAGGAACCTGTAAAGGGGTCTCGAAGACCGAAAACCGGCTATAATACCGCTATAAAAATTTGTCGAAGGTTATTATTGTTATCAATCACTAGGGACATTCTTCTGAATATATCCAAGATATCTCAGCCTTGCGTCACCCAATCAACAAGTAAATTTATACCGCAGTGCATGCCACCCGACGATTCATTAGCGGCATGCCAGACGATTGGGTAGTGGCTAAACTGGACTTTCGCAACGCTTTCAACTCCCTGAAAAGGGTTCCCATGCTAGAAGCTGTAGACTCTTCACTACCTGAGCTGGGGCCTTTCTGCCGTCTGTCCTATGAAGACCCAAGTGTTCTACGTTTCGGTCAACGGGTGATCATGTCTAGCGAGGGGGTACAACAGGGTGACCCTTTGGGCCCTCTCCTGTTCAGTTTGACAATACACCCGTTGCTCCAGTCGCTATCTTCTTCTCTGAAAATAGGTTACTTAGACGACATAACTGTGGGCGGGGTTGAGTCTACCGTGGCGGATGATATCTCAAGGCTGATAGTTGCGGGAAAGGCTTTGGGGCTAAGCCTGAATATAAATAAATGTGAGCTCATTACCACTCGATCCGACAGTAACTTTCCGGCCATCAATACATTCATTCGTGTAAAGCCTGTCGAAGCCAGTCTACTTGGAGCTCCATTGCAGACGGGTCAAGCTATGGATTTGGCTCTCAATACTCAGTGCTCTAAACTAGAGAGAGCCGCGAGCCGGTTGAAGCTCATCTCCGCACACGACGCTCTAACGATATTGCGGAGCTGTGTAGGTTCTTCAAAACTCATATACTTATTGCGTGCCTCTCCATGTGCGGGTCATCCAGCATTGCAGAAATTATGATTCCATCATGCGAAAGTCGCTCAGTAGCATCGTTAATATTAATGTTAACGAAGCTCAATGGATTCAGGCTAGCCTGCCAATATGCTACGGAGGATTGGGTATACGCTCTGTCTCGTCGCTGGCACCTTCTGCCTTTTTGGCTTCAGCCGCGGGGACTGGCGTTCTACAGGATTCAATCCTTTCCGGATTCTTTCAAATTCCCGACTTGGAGATATCCAGGATTCAGGGCATTTGGACTGCTCTGTCCACATCCGAACCTCCAATCGGTATGATGGCTAATAGCATGAAGGCTTGGGACTCAAAGGTCACTACTGCTTTGCACACGGAACTCCTTGCGAAGCCACTTTTGCCACAAGAAAAGGCGCGGCTGCTCGCAGTGTCGGCCCCCCATAGTGGAGACTGGATCAAGGCTTTACCAATCTCATCATGCGGCCTCCGTCTGGACGACGAAGCAGTCAGAGTCGCGGCCGGTCTTCGTCTGGGCACTACCTTATGTGAACCACACAACTGCATTTGTGGTGTCTCAGTCAATGCGTTAGGCATTCACGGCCTGTCGTGCAAGCGTAGTGCCGGCAGAATCAGCAGACATCAGTTCATAACCGACTTGATCTGGCGCGCCCTGAGTCGAGCGAATATCCCAGCCATTAAAGAGCCCCTGGGATTGATCCGCACTGATGGTAAACGTCCAGACGGTGTCTCTCAAATCCCATGGGCAGAGGGGAAGTGTGTTAGCTGGGACGTCACTGTTACGGACACTTTTTCAATAAGCAATCTCGGCCTTTCTTGCGCTGCTGCTGGTGCTGCAGCAGAGGCCGCGGCTAATAGGAAAACTCTGAAGTATGCCGAAATCTCTGGCAACTATATCTTCATGCCCATTGCCTTTGAGACCCTGGGGCCCATCAACTCTCTCGCATCAGACTTTATTGACGAAATCGGCAGGAGGACCAGCGCCATTACTGGTGATAAGCGCGAAAAATCTTTTCTGTGGCAGCGACTGTCTATTGCTCTCCAGCGATTCAATGCAGTCTGCTTCAGTGGCACTTTGGCTAAAGCGGCTTCCCAGAGTGCAGAGGAATTATTTTAATCGCTTTTAAAAAAAACTTTTAATTAAATAAAGTCTCTTTTATCTTATTTTTTAGCCCAGGGCCCTTTACAGCCCAGGGCATTTAAATTTAAAAAATAAATAAATAAATAAAATAAATAAATAAAAATTTATAAAGTCATAGAAGGCAAAATGAAAGCAAAATGGGGCGGATGCAGGTTGAGATTAGGAATGTTAGATGATTAAAGACCCACTCATTTGTGGACATGAAGAGGAAAGCGGAAGACAGAGAAGAGTGGAGGCGTTAAATACCAAGGACCTGCCAGTAGGCCGTTCACTAAGACATAGATTCAGTATAATTGTATGCGAAACAAATATTTCAGCAATACAAGTGTAAAGAGAAGCCCAGGGTGAGCATCTCATTTGATTGTTTTGTGGGGAGGGAGCACTTGGGGGGGTCAATGGTAGGGGTGGGGTGGTTGTTTTGAAGTGGACGGCACCAGTGCATGGACATTAGTAATGATGCTGTCCAGAAACACTCTGCTTAAATTTAGCACAGGAATTAAGGTGCCATCCAATAGAATCAATGACTGCGTGTAATTCTAGGAATACAACCCACTGCAGGAGCAGCTGCAAGAATCTAGATTAAGCTGATCTAATGTTAACAGCTGCTGCATGACTCTAGAATAAGCTAATTTCTTGTCAACAGCTGCTGCATGACTCTAGATTAAGCTAATCTAGTGACAACAGCTGGTACATGACTATAGATTAAGATAATCTGATGTCAACAGCTGATGCTTGACTGTAGATTAAGCTAATCTCGTGTCAACAGCTGCCGAATGACTCTAACTTAAGCTAATTAAGTTAACTAGCTGAAGCCAGTGGCGAAGTCGGATAAGATACTCGCCCGCGGATCAGTAGGTGCGGGGTTCAAATCCTGGGCTCTCCCGTCATTGACATCGCTTTCGAATGAGGAAACTGACGTTAACCTTGGCTTTAACCTTGGCTTTAACCTTGGCTTTTATTCCAATGTTAACAGCTGCTGTAAAGAGCTGCCTGTAGATATTCTGGATTTAGTCAAGCACAGATACAATGAAACAATCAGGACAGGTTAAACGTAAAAATGATTGCTTTCTCAGGGAATGACACCCCTGCCCAGTAAATTAGTCGAACCTGAGAAAGGCATAGGGGTCCACCTCGTCATAAGCAGAATTCCCTAAAATTAATGTTATATTAAAAGGAATGTTATAGATGAGTTAAAGATCCACTCGTATGTTGACATGAAGAGGAAAACGGGAGAGAGAGAGAGAGAGAGATGAGTAGAGGCGTTATATACGATGGACCTGACGGTAGGCATTGCACTGAAGGAGAGAGACACACAATGAGCTAAACGTTAAGTCGTTTATGAAGTTAAAGACTGCAAAGATTTCTGAAGCTAATTTCTTTCTGAAGCAACAGCTACGGCAAAAACAACAACAACAATAAAAATATTATCGGTAATTGTAGGCATTCTCTAGTCAAAAACCAAAAGATATCTAACACTACGAAACCCAATATGAAACCAAAGATCAAATTAAAAGTGGTTCAAATCAGTGCACATTCAATATTTACAAGACCAGTCTTAGATATAGGATTAATGAAACAATGCAGGTTTATGTTTGTATAACATAAACAACAACAATAACAGAAATAACAACAACAACAAAGTACTGTGTCAGCGTGTGTATCAGAGGCCACAGTCTGGAGATTAAAACAATAAAGAGTAAGAATGTCTCGATGGCTCAGTGTGCAAGCGCGTCAGGTAACGGCATGAAGCTTTAAATGGCTGCTCCTGAGGTTCTGGGATCAATTCCCTGTTGAGCTGATCTCAGAGTAAAATCTCGGACATTGACCTTTTAGGGTACGCCGGTACCCCTGACGTCTTGATGAGGAGACCTTTAGGCTTCTGATCTTGATGTTAAACCCACATTTTGAATTACAGCAGCAACGAGTGTTTGTTTTGGTGGCTGCTGCCAAAACAACGGTTAAACAAACTATTGTAGGCCCGTGGTGAAGCTAATGAAGTTAATTAATTAAACTGAGTTAATTAATGTTCTCATTTCACTCATTGTGTTATTAGAATTTGCTGCCAGTTTAGTTGTCGATGTCGTAAAATTTCCTATAATTACGTTTATTCCACGTTTTTAAATATATTGGCGCTGTGGAGTTACTCTCTCCCTGATTAAATTAAATTTTATACTTATAATATATGCTTGATTAACAAACCCGAGTAAATATTTTAGTTCTGTTGCTAAACATGCAATTGTACAGCATGTTCAATTTTTTTAAATTAAACCGCTTTCATATTTTATAATATATCGACATTGTAAATTATAATTATTTTTACTTGGAATTGCTACAAAGGAGTCTATTCCTGACTCCTAAGCTAGCATGCATCAGTCAATGTAGCAAGTTTAATTTGTCTCAGTATTAGCATTCAACCAGCCATGCTTCATTTGCTGACGTAATGTGAGCTCTTGTTTAATTAAAACTGGCAAATGACGATTGTGGAAATTGAAAACGTAAATGGAAACTCATCTATAGAAAATTTAAAAGTGCGAATAGGTCTTCAGAATTAGAAATTTAACCTCGTATTCCACGTTGTATGTAGATAGGCATTTATGCATTCAAATTCAACTGTATGCGCTCATATGCAAGAGAGAGAACCATGATCATTTATTTGTAACTGAATCAAAATATACACAAAGTGCATGCAACTAGACAGAATATATGCAGCTGAACCTAGGGCATAATTAATTATATGCAAAGCATTCATATACATGTTGGCCTACAGCTGCGCGTGCTATTAATTTGTTAGGGGTTCCAGATGACCAAACTCTCTCTCTTTCTCTGTCTAGCTCTCTCTCTATCTCTCCCTATATCTATATCTCTCACTCTATCTCTCTCTCTCTCTCTCTCTCTCAGTGAACTGCCAGGTGGATATAGCAGGTCCATGGCATTTAACTCCTCCATATATTTCTATCCTCAGCCTTACTTTTCAATTTCACATAAGAGCTTCATGGAGCATTAGGCGATTGAGGACCGGTAGTATGGATAAATATAATTAAATAGAATTGACATAAGTATTAAATTTGGCAACAATTGATACGCATACACATCACACACACATACACACCACGTACACACAACACACATAATATTATATATATATATATATATATATATATATATATATATAATATCATATATATACATGTATATCATTCGTTATGAGAAATGTTTTCTCTTTGATATGTATCTAGACTTTAATATAACAGTTACATGTATGTTTAATTCACTACAGTGCACCTACTAGAACGTGAATGAGGTGGTTACTGTGTGAAGACACCTAATAGCTCATTGGACGGTTTTATATTCCTGTGCGCTATGGACAAATGTTTTCATAACACGATCCCAGAGGTCCAATAATCCAAAAATACTTCCGCCTCCCTCCCTCCCCTACCCCTCCCCATGCAATGTCTTTTACTCTTTTAACAGTTCCTGATCGAATTAAGGTATGTATTAATTAGTGCCTTGTATTAAGCACGTATTAATTAATGTATGTATTAATACATTAATACACTTATATTAAACATATATTAATTAATGTATGTATTAGGCCTAATTTAAAACGTCCAGCCTAATTAATGGACGTTTTAAATTAGGCCTATATAAGTTTTAATTAATGCACTTTCTTTAGGCCCTAAACATGTATTAATTAATGTATATGTTAATTAATGCACGTTTTAATTAAAGCAGATATCAAATATTGCAAGTTTTAATTAGTGTACATGTATATATTAATTAAGGCAAGTACTAATTGATTTTCTTATAGGTTAAAGGTTAGAGGTTAAATAATTAATCATATTGATAAATAAAATATTGATAAACTATAAGGACCTAAAGGATCAAGATATCTAAAATGAAATACCGTAGCATATTTATTCCTACTATTGTCTTGAAGTGTAAATTTAATTATTGGTAATTGAATGCTAAGAAAGTAATTTTACGCCTACTGCATGTGTTTTTACTTGTTTGAAGAACCCCGACCCTAGTATAACTATGAAGAAGAAGAGGATGATGATGATATGATGATTATATGTGCCTAATTTTATGACATTACAACGTGTCCGTCGTTTTTATCAGGTTCTGTGATTTCTTTTATTAGGTTCTAGTTTATATCCTGTTGCAGTAAAATTTAATGTTTTTCTTTTTTTTTGTTTCAGAAACTCAACAACCTAACTTCATTGGAAACTGATCTACCAAGCCTCAATACTCTTCTCCTTAATTACAGATTAAGACTTAATTTCATCAAAAGTGACAGTCTGATAATTATTGAGTTTTCGAGTGTAAATGTACTGCATAGTACCGTCTAATTTGTATTGGACTATTTCACAGTTGAAAATTTTCTTATAATTTTACTTTTCTATGCTGTACTATTTACAACTGTACAGTATGTGTGATATGTGAAACATGTGCTATTCTATGCCTGAATTAAACTAATAAATAAATTAACCTTATATATACAATATATATATACATATATATATATACATGTATATATAAGTATATATTATATACCCTTTCGAAGATAAATCTTCTTTTTGTTAACAATTCGTTTATTAGAGATTTCATCTTTCAGTAAAAGCCTTAGACTTGTTTAACATTTGAATTTCTTTATGATGATGATGATGATGATGATGATGATGATGACGATAATGATAATGATGATAATGATGATGGTGAAGATGACTATAATGATGTTGATGATGATGATGATGATGATAGTCAGGAATCCATACAGTCATATTCGGCCTTACTTTGAGACAAGTTTTGAGGCTATGTCGTCTTTTATCTAGGACATGAGTTAATCATATAATTAACTTCGTCTATATTAAACAAGTATGATGCCGGCGTCTAGCTCTTTTAAAATATATGATATAAAATAGATCCCCGTGTTGTGTCCGGTTTGCTGAATAATAGACCAACCGTAGACGGTGCGTATCGTAGAGACGACAAAGTATTAAGGTCCAAACAAACGAAAGAAAGGGCATTCGTTTGATGAGAGTTCAGGCTCCAGAAGTTGCTACCAAGTAGGCTTATTATAAAACGAATGGAAGAAGATCTATTCGTATCCCGTCTAAACTGATTTGAGGTGGATAGTAGAGTGAGATAATAAAAAGTATAACACACCTTACAGTGAAACGATCAACTACGTTGATATATGTATCTATCACTATTAATGTCACACGTTAAATCCGATAAGAAATTTATTCTGTTTTCCGTGTAACCAGTCCAGTGACTATCCGAGATCTTTTGCTCTCAGATCAGCGCGGCCGGGATTCGAACCCCCAAGAGTTCAATTAACTTAAAGGATCTATCATTTATGACTACGTGACTTTATACTCAGCTCTAACCACTCGGCTATTGAGACATTCAATGGGATGTAGAAGTTATCTAGAGAATGAAGCGAGTAATGAAGAAATGTAAATCTCTAAGAGAGGAGGAACTTTAGAGAGTTGAGAGATGGAAGCCAAGTTCTGAAATATTAGATTAATAGAATTATGTAAAAGCTGCTAAAGCTAAGATTTACGTCAGTTTCCTCACTCGAAAGCGATGTCAGTGACGGGCGAGCCCAGGATTTGAACCCCGCACCTACTGATCCGCGGTCGAGTATCTTACCGCCACTGACTCCAATCAGTCTAAGATGTATGGTATAAGATGTAGGTTATTAAATGAACTTATGGTACTTGTATATCGATATTATTCTAACTTATTTTAATTATTATCAACTCTATATATTCCTGTACATGTTCGTTATTATTATTAATGCCTGTTCTTTATACGTTATAAAAGTGACTTGTAATACCTTTATTTCATAATTATTGAATACGAGTGTATGCTAATACAAATCTTGCAGAATTAACTCTATTTGAGTCTGTTGCACTTGTAAATGACTACCTGGTTCAATACGCACATTAATGTCAATTTTTTACTATCGCGTTCGTCAATAGATCTCTGTAATTAAAAAGTTGGCAAAACTGTTGAATATAACGCTTTGCTAATCTTTATTGAAACCTTTGCCTGGAAACACGACCCTGACGTAGCTTTCCTTTGCTATCCGGAAATGTCGGTATAAGATATTCGACAGCGGAATCCTGGGCTCGCCCGTCACTTAGGCTATATCTCTTTCGAGAGATGAAACTAATGATAGCATGAAGTTTTACGGCTTTTTTATCCTCAGTTTCAAGTAGGTCTGCAATAGCGAGACATTTTCAGGTGCTATTCGAGTCCAGCAAGAGCTTAGAGACTTAATTATGAGCAGCTGCATAGCAGCAAGAGTTATAATCATCTTCATCATCATCATCAACTTCTTCTTCTTCCCTTAAATCCCAGTTTAACTAGGGTCGGGATACAAATAGACCTTCTCCAATCCTAAAGACAATTGAAATTTTTCCATTCGCTTAAATTTTGTAGTAATTTATGGAGCCTAGGCGCCCACCCACCGAATGCCCTTTCTGACGTTGGTTTGGATCTGGTTTTATGTCGCCTTCTGCGACACGATCATATTTTTACACAGTTGATCTATCCTTCAAGCAACCCGGTCACAACACTGGGTTTTTTAGCAACAAGGATAAAGGCTAAAAGCTCTTCATTAATAAAAGTAAGTATATATAAGTAAGTATAAGTTGTATAAAGCCGACGTCAACGTCAGTTTCATCTCTCGAAAGCGATATTAATGACGGGCGAGCCCAGGATTTGAACTCCGGACATACTGATCCGCTGTCGAATATCTTACAGACATCGCCACTGACTCCAGCCAGTTAAAATAATTTAACTTTATTAAATCTAATTTTCCCGTGTATAATTATATTAATGGGTTTATGAAACTTAAAAATAGATTTACAGAAACTGGCATCACAAGAGATTAAAGAAACAAAAACCTAATATTATAATGCACAGCAAAATGTTACGAGATATTTAATCTAGTGTTCAGCCCAACTGTTTCCTTTATGTGAAACCTTAGGTACTAGTTCTGAAACATTTCTTAAGTTAAAATAATTTCAAAATTCTTGTTCAAAATTTTAAGTAATGAATTTAAAAATAATTAGAATAAATGACGAATATTAAATATAAAAGTATATTAAAGATCATGATGATGATGATGATCAAATATAAAAATATATGTAGGCATAATAGTAAAAATTCCTCCTTTAGTCTACTAAAAGAGGTTATAGAAGGCCGAATGAATGGAAATAAAGGTAAATGCAGAGGCAGAACGACATTAGGTATGTTAGATGATTTAAATACCCAAATCATATGTGGAAATGAAAAGGTAAGTAGAATACAGAGAAGAGTGGAGATGTTATATACCAAGGACCTGCCATTAAGAAGTGCACGTTGAGAGAGATTAAAGATACATACAAATATAGGCTACATGTAGAAAATTTAAATAATTAAAATATTGAAATATAAACATATAGAATAGAAATTTAAAATTACTTAAAAGAAATTTAACTGCGTTCATTAGTTCAACAGCTGAACTTAACGTGATGAGCTGACGAAGATGGCGAAGATGAGTTGATGACGAAGATGGCGATGATGATGAAAATGATAACGAAGATGACGATGATGACGAAGATGACGATGATGACGAAGATGACGATGTTGACGAATCTACTGCTCTAACAACTACTAAACACAAGAATTTATTCAGAGTCACGTGTCAATAGAAATACTACGCACAGTTAATGCATCCTCTCGCCCGAAAACACATTAACGACGGGTTAGCCAAGATTGCGAACTGAATATCTATATAGTTTAGAGGTCGGAATGCCTGATCATTACTCGCTTAACCAGTAGAAACGATGAGAAATAGAATAGTCAGTGACTGCATCGGTAGACTAACGGCGTCCAATGGGCTATGAGTTCTTAATGGTTATCTCAGTATCTACAAGATAGGAGATTTTATTAAATCATGCTGCATTCTTCAGCTTATAAAAATCAAGAGGTTTTCTGTTGAAAAAAAGTCAGTGATAAATAACAGTGATAATTACGTCGTAGCTGATCTCACTTGTGATGAATGGTAAGTCAAAGTCATTAGTCCAACGGTAAGGTCGACATCCAGTAGGTAAGTAACTCAATAGAGTGACTTCACTGAGCTGATGCTACATATAGCTTATTGAAGGAGGGAGACTGTAATAATACTATAATAATGATGATAATAATAATAATAATTATTATTATTATTAAGATTATTATAAAAAATAATAAATAATAATAATAATTGTAATAATAATAATAATAAAAATAATAATAAATAAAAATTAAAATAATAATAACAGTAATAATAATAATAATAATGCAGTCTGCTTCAGCAGTTCTTTTAAGCCGATTGATGACCTCGAGTAGCCCGGGCGACGATTCAGAATTATTATTTCTCGAATCGTTTTTATTCTCAAAAAATAAAAAAACAACAAATAATAATAATAAGTATAATTAGAAAGCGCAGCTCTATGCTAAATGCCACAGTAGAGCTGAATAGACGCTGAATGGACGCTGAATGGACGCTGTATGTACAGTAGTGTGAGATGGCCCTACAGATTCAATAGTGTTGGAGGTTTCTCGAGATGTTGATGTTGTTGTTGTTGTTCTATTCCCTGGTGATGGTCTCAGTGACGACAGGGGGCGAGGGTTTAACCGAGGCCTCACTGGCCATGCCCTCCTCAAGGGCATTTATCTCCAGGGCCTCCTGGCACAGCGTGCAGGGTGCACACAGCGTCACCTAGCAGCGTAAATACATAGAATTACTCTGAATTATTCATAATTATTCGTTATTGTAATTATTAAAGCTGGCAAAGCTAAGGTTAACGTCAGTTTCCTCACTCGAAAGCGATGTCAGTGACGGGTGAGCCCAGAATTTGAACCCCGCACATATTGATCCGCGGTCGAATATCTTACCGACATCGCCACTGGCTCCAGCCAGTGATTATATAGTAATTATATAATAATTATATAGTAATATATAATTATAGCAATATTACAGTAATACACACACACATATATATATATAGATCTATATATATATATATATATATATATATATATATATATATATATCATTATATAGAAATTATGAATAAGCGACGTTATCCGCCGATGTAAGATAATTATTCATAATTATTTGTATTATAATTATTCGTATTCATATGATATAATTATTCATGATTATTTGGAATTATTTGTATTACAATTATTTGTATTCATGTTATATAGTTCTTCATAATTATTTGTATTTCCATTATTCATATTCATATGATATAATTGTTCATGAGTATTGGTATTACCATTATTCATACACATGTATATGTGCTGCATCAAATGCCAATATAAAGTACTTATTGAGAATTATTCAATACAGCATCAGCAAACAACATAATGCTACTATTGATAATCATAAGCATTGCTCAGCCTCGAGTACATCGAGATTTGCATGTGCGTGCTAATCTCTTGTATTTAAATGATTTGTATTTATTCATTTTATTATTTATTATTTATTATATAATTAGTTAGTTATTCATATGCAGAGCCACCTAATGACACAGAATACTATATCCGTTTATTATTTTATTGCCTGAAAACCGCAGATACAGTATGATTCGAATGGCGCTTAACAGACAGGGAATTTACATACGAGAAGAAACCGAGAGAGATTTGTCTAGTAGCAGTCATAAAAAAATTTGGGCTAAAATATGCAATTAGTCAGCTTTATTACTGCTAAATCCAAGCATGCTGATTCAAATAGGCAAACAATCTCTATCACACATTGTTTTAGAGATATTTTAAGAGTAGCAATCTACATGTATTCTCAGGATTGTACTGCACGTAAAAGTTAACATTAATTCGTAAATGTACGCGTCGACTTAAGTGAAATAATCACTGATTCTGATGTATATACGTATACGTATTGTACATGTACGTATATTATACCCAATAGTAAAATCCATTATACAATTACACTTACACTCTAAGAGAAACTAAGTTGAACGAGCATAAATAATCGTATCGTTTAATTATAACTAACTACCATCATCATCATCTTTCCTTAAATCCCTGTTTAACCAGGGTCGGAATACGAATAGACTTTCAATCAATTCGTTAAGTTTTTGTAAACATTTTTGGAGCCTAGGCGTTCACCAACCGAATGCCCTTTCTGGCGTTGGAAATATAACTAACTACCATTATTCTAAAAGGTTGATTAAGTCCAAAATGTTAGCAGTCTTTAATGCAGGCTTGACTCAGTCATTCCAGCTAAACCCCAGGATATAAACTAACCTTGATGCAGTCTTTCCAGATAAACCCCAGGATATAAACTAACCTTGATGCAGTCTTTCCAGATAAACCCCAGGATATAAACTAACCTTGATGCAGTCTTTCCAGATAAACCCCAGGGAATACACTTACCTTAATGCAGTCTTTCCAAGTTGAGTACTAGATTTAACTTACTTTGACGCAATTTGTCCAAGTAAAGGCTGGTAAAGCTAATGTTAACGTCACTTTCCTCACTCAAAAGCAATGCCAGTAACGGGCGAGCCTAAGATTTAAACCCAGCATATAATGATCCGAGATCGAATATCTTTCCGACATCGCCACTGGCTAAAGCCTGTGGCGCACTGGATATGCACTTACCTTGATGCAGTCTTTCCAGGCAGACCCCTGGATACTCTTTTGATCTCGCACTCTACCCCGCACGACAGTCCTGCAGATGACGTTGAGAAGAGGAACAAACATGACGGCTCCACAGAGACAACAGCTGTCCCCTATCTTCTCGGCTATACGTCCCGCCACCACACAGGGGCAGAAACAACTGCAGAGACAGACACGAGTGTTGTCGCACCCCCCGTACAGCATGCTGTTCTGAAACCCGTCGTCCATGATTTGCTCGAGCGGCTGACGATTGTGTAGTAATGATTCTGAGGGAATGAAATTAACAAATGAGAGAGTTTATTTTATTTCAGAATCACCAGCACTGTAGAGCTGGTAAAGCTATTGTTAATGTCAGCTTAATATAGTCAAATGCAGTGAGATGCTATAGAATACATTTTAATGTAACTTACATTTCATCAACCTAATTCGATATCAGGGTCAGAGAACTTTGAATAGAATAGGGTTAAGTAAATTCAGCTAGAGAGTGTGATACATCTCGATACGGAACTGTAGATGTATATAAAATATTATGAATTGTGTTACATGTATACTAAAGTGCAGAGTACAGCGTGGTACAGGAGACCAAGCCTTGATGTCTTAATAGCTTATTGGTAACATTATGACGTTTTAAATCAGAGATCCTAAGGTGAATTGAACCCTTGTGGGTTCGAATCCCAGCGAGCTGATCTGAGAGTAAAATCTCGGACATTCACTGCACTTGTTATACTGAAAATGGTCACAATTGCCTAACGGTTTAAATATGTGGTATTTAAAGTGATTGATATCAACATAGTTGATCATTTCAATATAATACGTGTTTACTTTTTTTACCATACATTATTTCACTTTTACTCTGATGGCACCCAGATTTGCTTCTCGTTCTCGAGCAGGCTTATTATTATTATTATTATTATTATTATTATCATGATTCTTACAGTATTACTACAGTCTCTCTCCTTCAATAAGCTATATGTAGCATCAGTATACCGATTCTTTTGATGCCCTGTCCAAGCTTACGTCTACCCTTGATCTAGTTCACTCCTGCTTTTGTGCTAATCGGTTTGTTATAAATTCCTTAAAAACTGTATACTTTATCATCGGCTCCCCACAGAACTGTAGTAAAATAACCCGCTCCTCCATTTCATTTAAAGATTCCCTTAACCCCTGCAGAATCTGCTAGTAACCTTGGAGTAATATTTAATACAGATCACAACTTTAAAACATTAATTTCATCTATCTGTCTTTTTTTGCTTTTCTTTTATAGCCGAACATTAAGTCATATTCTTAGGGCACTCGATATCGATTCTATCAATGAATTAGTTAATACGTTTGTCCATTATAAACATGACTATTGTAACTTTCTGTGGAAAGATCTTCCTAAAACAACCTCTCTAATTCGTGACCAACATGCTCTCTACCTAGTGTCGTACGTATTTCTAAAATTTCTCAAACTAATTTTTCGCATAGAAGTTTATATGAACTGATTTGAAACAATGTTTAGTTAAAAACCATTTAAGAGACAAAAACAATATTACAGTAATAATTTCATTACTAAATGTGTTTTTTTAAAGTTTGACCGGCATTTAATTGATACATATTCCTAGTAATAAATATTGTTTAAAATCTATGACCTAATAATTGTAAGGCAATTTTTTTTGGTTAAAAAACCTATAGTATTATATAGAGGGTTTTTGAAAAATTGGGAAAAATTGGCAAATTGGCAATTTAAAAATATTCTGTCATATAGGCCAAAAATGAAAGAAAATAGCCCTTCCTATTTTATTACTTAGGCTTAATGGCCTATTGTTCGAAAAAGTTAACAAGTAAATTTTAATTACGTACGGGCCTATATTTCTGAAGCAACTCCAAAATTAATTTCGTAGAAATAAAGTCTATTTTAATTTGAAAGAGCAAAATGAGTCAAATTCGTCGAAAATGTGCGAGAAAAGTAAAATCTTTAATCTAAGACTTAGAGGACTGAAATAATTTAAATTATTAACTACTTACCTGCAGTATTTCTATAGGACCTCTTTTCTCTTTCTTTCTTATCTATTTCTGTTATAGCTTATTTCACTTTTTATCTACCACTACCAATACGCAACTGTACTTTCAGTTCCTTCTTTCTTTGTCTTCTGCTTCGACTTCAATGAATACAATCGGATCTGTTCACTTCTCAAATCAATGTGAGTCTAAATATCTTAGGTTATTATGCAGTCAACCTATTTCAATTCCTATATTTATCCGACAGGCACTAATCTCTCGTTTTCCGCTTCCGGCGGTGACGGCTTGTTAAACGAATCCCGAGGGAAGATGACTTGTGGCGCAGGCTGGCGACGGATTAATTAATTCATTATACGAAAGCTATTTATAACTTTTTGTCGGAAATAGGAATTCCGATATATTCATTGTAAGTCTTGTCAGAAAGTTTCATTCAAACTTCAGTTTTTGCTATTGCAGAATGCTTTAAATTCACCACATGTTGAACGATAGATTTGGATTTAATATAATTAATTTATTTTTGCATGACATGCAAATGTTTTTAGACATACAGTATACTCAATCCAAATTCCGATAAGACTCAAATACCACAAGAGTTGTCTAAAACATATTTAATATAATTTCGAGGGAATCCCGGAAAATTTTGATATAAAGCTTCATTCTATTTTGTCATCATGCGAAGATTCTATATTGTGGATGTCTTATGTAAATAAGAAATTTTGCGTCTTTTCCAGCAGTTTAGAGATAAACTTCCAAACAAATTCGCCAATTTTATTAGTCCTAGATTTGATAAAGCCCGGCAGATTATTGAATGTCGACATGAAATTGAGTCACTGGCATGTTTTCTTGGCTATTTGATAAACTAAAATAGGCATTATGGTAACTTCCAATAATCGGTCATAAATTCAAACATTACCTAAACATCTCATTCCTCATCATTTGTCTCTGTCAATTTGTCTAATCGTAATGGTAAAAGTGAAAATGGATTATTAAGAAATCTAACTGTACAAAGCGAAGTGGAATAAGCCGAAAAAAATTAAAATTATCCGAATCTTCAAGCCACAGTTGATCCAGTGGGTTAAAATGAAGTTCTTGCTAAAAATCTATTTTTTGTATCGAAAGAATATCAGTAATAGGAAAGGGCACGGGGTGTGAACCCTGCAACTACTGATCCACAGTCGAACAACTTACCGACTTGCCACTGACTCAGCTCATAAAGCATTTAGACTTCATCAGAATAAGCGTCATAATTTTATTTTCCATCTTGTATCTTTTAATGGAAACGAAAATATCAAAATAACCTTTCGAATATTATCTCTCTCTGTCTTAGTGCACTGCTTACTGGCAGGTCGATGGTATTTAACGCCTCCACTCTTCTCTGTCTTCCACTTTCCACTTCATGTCCAAATATGAGTGGGTGTTAAATCATATAACATACCTAATCTCGGCCTGCCCCTGCCTCTTTTTCCTTCCATTCTACCTTCTATGACCTCTTTTAATAGACCTTCCCCCCTTAGAATGTGTCCTATCCATCTCTTCTTCCTATTGCTTAATACATTTATCAACTTTCTATCTGTGCCCACTTTCTCTAGACCTTCCTCATTTGTAACGTTTTGAGTCGAGCTAATCCTCTCCATTCTTCTCCAAATCCACATTCATTTTCGAATATTATACTCTAATTAATTCTGAGAAACTAACCAAATTTCATATCATGGTTTTAAGTGGATCGAATCCCCCGCCCACCCTGCTTTCCTGAACTGCCTCATCCCTGTCCACCTGTGAGCCATTGTATCTGCCACTCATTCCATCTCTCTCTCTCTCTCTCTCCTCTCCCCATATATAACCTATCCTCAGGCTTCCTCGCTCTTACGTCATATTCCATGTGTATAATCTACTTCCGTTTATATATATTCAGTCTTAGAAATATCGATGCGGGGTTTTAGTGCGGCATCTCCCATATTCGTTTATTTCTATGAGTTCATTGTGTGACTGGTTGTCGAATGAAGTGCATTGTCACGGCTTATACTTTACATTTGCTTATTTATATTTTATTTACATTCTACTTTACATTTACATTTGCTTTACTTGATTGGCGGTTTTGAAACTTTTGCCAAGGACAAAAATAAAACAAAATAGAAAGTACACAGATTAAACAGAAAATCAGACAAATTAAAAATTTTTGGACAGAGATTATCAGGTATAACAAATTGAGACACATACATGTAATTGAAATTCTTTATGACTGTTTCAGTTACTCGCTCTTAAAACATATCCCTCCCTCGTGCTACCTATATATTCTTCATTCCAATAGCCCGTTCTCTTTATCTCCGCTGTTCTCTTTAGGTGACATTGACAATATCTGGAGGGGTCGCCTCTTAGCAGACTTACAGCTCCACACGAACAGAACGCCTCCAGATTTCCATCTCAATTAATTACTGGAACGGCGCAGTCAAAGATCTTATAGTGCCTACGTGCGTGGAGACGAGTGACTGTTTATTCTTACCTTCATATCATTATTCATTTTAGTATTTAATTATTACATATTTATAAATTGTCTATAGTATACGTAGTTACAAGTTAATTTTAAGTAATATGCCCTTGTAGCTTATATTTCTAGCATATCATATAGCAGAAGTTCTAGCATATCTACTATCAGTGGGTAAACAGGATTGCTTTCTCAGGGAATGATGCCCCTGCCCAGTAAATGTTAGTCGAAGCTGAGGAAGGCATAGGGGGCCCACCTCGTTATGAGTAGAATCCCCCAATAATAATGGTATATCATGTTAGATGTTTTAAAGGCCCACGCATTTGTGAACGTGAAGAGAAAAGCGAGAAACAGAGAAGAGTGGAGGCGTTATATACCATGGACCTGCCAGTAGGCAGTGCACTGAGAAAGAGATAGCGAGAGATCATGTACGTGTAGCTGTGTTTAAAATCCTCCAGTACAGACATTTTTGGCACTGGACCTGCCATAAAGAACACCGATTATCAGCATCTTCATATTTTATTTTCTTATCCCAACTGCGAAACGTTATTTAAAAATGTTTTCTGCACAATTAAATCCTACACAAAAACTCTGAGTATACTTTTAATCCACAATGACATTACCACTTTGCTTCAATCAATCAATAAGAATTTCCCAGTAAAGTCAGGGACGTCTCAAGCAGACTCTGCATGAACAGACGCTAAAACACCATATGATGACGACTGAATAAACAAAGACCACAAGAGAAAGTGTGATCATCAAAATTTCCGTAATATATTTAAATGTTAATAATTTACAGCTCTGTTTAAATCATTAGAAAGATTTGTCGCATAACTTATCCACAAACCGATCCTGAGAATGGACGGGATCTTACTCTCATATTATTGCTCTTATTATGAGTTCGTTGAACGACAAGGTAACCCAAGGAGTTCATTGACCCCGAGGTTTATTCATTTAAAATTTCACGTCACCTGGTCTATTTAGATACTAGTAAACGAACTTAGTTCACCCTGTGTTTACCACTATTGGCTATTCCTGCATTCATGATAACTAGCTATTCATGTAAGCACAGGTCTCTATTGTTACACATGTGTTACTATGTATAGGCCTATAGAGCATGCTGGATGATGTCAATGACGACTGTAGCACTAAATCTGTTGCTAACGTTGTTGTTTTCAAACTGACAACTCTTCATTCAGTGTTGTGTCTCATAGTCCAGTTGTGAAGTGCTCAATATAATCGCGGATGTGGAATAAAACGTCAAAGCTTTAGCACAATATCAGATTCAATTAAAATTTATTCAATTAATAGTAAAATGCAGAATATAAAAATTTAATAATCTAAATTAGGCTTACAGCTTAATTTAATACGTTAATGCATTGATTAGTCACACGATCTATAAATAGATTAGAAGCCACCTCAGAAGCTTCTTGTGTTATTTTTCCTTTTGGCTAAATGATGCATGGATAAGGCATAGCCTTTTTTATTTTTTACATTCATTAAATTTTAAAAATTTATGTGATATAACTTGCTGATCTATGCTGAACTGGCTGGAACCAGTGGCGGTGTCGGTAAGATATTCGACCGCGGATCAGCATGTGCGGGGTTCAAATCCTTGGCTCGCCCGTCACTAACATCACTTTCGAGTGAGGAAACTGACGTTAACCTTAGCTTTGACTATGGATTGCTCTATATGAAGCGTGAAAGCTGATTCTGAACACGAATATGTACCTTGAACCTGCATCTTGACAGAACACAAAAATTTGTGTGAGAGAGTCAGCTAGGTAGACTAGAGCAATTACGCTTAAGTCATTAAATCAATCAATCAAAAAATCAATCAGTTAATCAATTAATTAGTATTCCGTAAAAGAATCAATCATTCAACAGAATCATGCCATGGTTGTACCAAAGAGAACGGATGAAAAACAGAATGACTACCAACGTCTACTACTGATACAGACCCTGTACTACTTTTATGGTTTTTCCCATTCTATAGTGACCACTATTCAGTATTCATGAGTCATTCATTCTATGCAGAATTTTGACGATGTTTCGACCAGATTGTTTGCCCTTTAAACTTTAACACGTAAATGGCTGGAGCCAGTGGCGAAGTCGGTAAGATATTCGACCGCGGATCAGTAGGTGCGGGTTCAAATCCTGGGCTTACCCGTCACTGACATCGCTTTCGAGTGAGGAAACTGACGTTAACCTTAGCTTTTTGTTTTAAGTCGATTGCAAAAGACTGTAGCCTCAAATTTGGAGGAAGTAGCGTGGTGAGATGTGAAACAGAAATAAAGAGGTTTTCAGTGAGAGGAAAGAACTATCAACAAGAAGATTAAAAATCCACAACAATATATATATATATATATATATATATATATATATATATATATATATATATATATATATATATATAGTCCTAAAAATCGACCGGAACAGAAACCGGAACCGGATTTCAAACACAAATCCGGCCAGAACCGGATTTTACCTATCCATAATTGTAATATTTTAAACTACATAAAGCCAATATTAACGACAGCTCCATCTCTCGATATCGATATAACTGACCTGCGAGTCCAGGATTTGAACCTATCACATACTGATCTCAAGTTGGAAGTCATCATCATCATCATTAAGTTATTAACTTGGTTATCAGCATTTGCTCTATCAATCATCCTCATTCAATCATTCACTTGCTTATAAGCCTATCTTATAGTAAACTTCGACATAGTGAACAGCGAAAGTGCAATGCTATTCAAACGAAAAATTAAACCGAATATGGCTAGATGCATGACGCATTAAAACCTTTGATCGTAATTCTGATTTCAGACTTAATTATTCTTTGTATTCTAGGTGACAGCTAACAACGCCTCGTTGTCTTCAGATCAACGCTATACTGGTCTAGGTGTGAGAACAAAGAACAAGAACTAATATTGTCATAATTCAAGGCCAGAGGCTATTAATTGCTATTTATGGATTTACGTCTATTAATACGCGTGAATTGTTGCTGACAGGAATGCACTGCCGGAAGTTAAATAACAATTAAACACCTCGCAGGCGTTCCTATGGCAACACTCACGTGATCAACAAGCAGTCAAAACCAAATTCTGAGGTGGGGGGGGTTAATGGTGGACGCTCTTATTCGAGGAGAAGAAGGCTAAATAGTTTATGCATACATTTTGTAAGAGACACAAAAATTTTTGAAAGGACACTGAAATCTTTTGACAATACCTACGTTTTTTGTATTTTTTAAAATTTTCTCTTCTAAAACAACGTGACGAATTTTTTAATTGGAAATCGTTTGATGTGTTATTTTTGAACAGCTGAGACAAATCATCTGGGAAGGGGCCAAATACAATTTACTGGGGAGGCGCAGAACCTCCGACTGGGGAAATGCCCTCCCCCTCCAATCAACACGCCAAGAGGTTAAGTCAGCAATTTTCTGAAGGGGTATATGGTAGTCTATACCATTACATTGCACAGATATTTCATTTGTAGCCTGTAGATAGGAGCACCGACGTTAAATTAGTCACATAGTCACTAGAGTGACAGCGTTACCCTTGTAGCTTTCAGTAAACATTTTTGCTTTAGTTGAATTTAAAGAAAATCATTTGATCAAGCTTATATTTTACAGTACTAGAGTCACTGCGAGCAATTGCATTGAGAGGCGCTCAGTGTTTATTATTGTCATTGATGTTGTTCGAAGGTATTTTGAAAAAAACATTTGTAAATCATATGTAAAGGGGAATATCTCCGTGTTTTTCCCGGGTGTGGTTGGGACCACTGCAGATAAGGGCAACGACAAACAAGCTAACGCGTGTACGTAAGAGGCGACTAAGGTAGGATTTGAGGAAGGCAAAGGGGACCCACCTCACCATTAAATTTCCCAATGATTGACAGACTGACAAACAGAGAGAGAGACAGATAGATAGATGGATAGAGGTGGTACATGTAGATGGAGATTCTTCTCTAATTGTGAAGAATACTTTGGCGAATTCATCAAAGTCAATACGATACGTTGGCATAAAGCCGTGCAAGTAACTAATTTCAAAGTTTTATAAAGCTCAAACAAAATGACTGTAACAATAAAACAGTTAAGTAACAATAAAATATATTACACAAAATATATAAGGTGCTAATTCAACAAGACTGTCAATAATAATACTAACAATATTAAATGAAATAACCGTTTCCTTAGTAGAAATATTTCAAAGTTTCTCTCACTGTATTAAGTTAATTATTCTATTAATATTCACATTGTATTTATTTATACTACTATCTGTCTATAGCGCTACTGAAGACAATTTATCCCTGAACTCAATTTAATTGCTACTGAAGACAATTTATCTCTTAACTCTATTTAGCTGCTACTGAAGACAATTTATCTCTTAACTCTATTTAACCGCTACTGAAGACAATTTATCTCTTAACTCTATTTAACCGCTACTAAAGACAATTTATCTCTTAACTCTATTTAGCCGCTACTGAAGACAATTGGTCCCTGATCTTGCCCAGCCCATCCAACATACTGTCGATGGTTTGTATGGACATCTCCACCGTCACCTTCTTACTGTCAGCCACCTCGTCCAAGTCTGACCTAGGCTCTTGTACCTGCAGTATACACATACAATAGAGCGTACAAATAAACACGAACAATAGTGCGTACTATAGTGCGTACAAATATATACACAAGCATACAATAGTGCGTACACTCGTGCGTACAATATTGTGCGTACAAATATATACACAAACATACAATAGTGCGTACAATAGTGTGTACAAATGTATACACAAATATACAATAGTGCGTACACTCATGCATACAATAGTGCGTACAAATATATACACAAACATACAATAGTGCGTACAATAGTGTGTACAAATATATACACAAATATACAATAGTGCGTACACTCGTGCGTACAATATTGTGCGTACAAATATATACACAAACATACAATAGTGCGTACAATAGTGTGTACAAATATATACACAAACATACAATAGTGCGTACAAATATATACACAAACAAACAATAGTGCGTACAATAGTGTGTACAAATATATATACAAACATACAATAGTGCATACACTCGTGCGTACAATAGTGCGTACAAATAAACACTCCTAGACATGTTTAAGCAAATACTTACGATTAAATATTGTGCGGCACGAAACAAGAATGCATGCTAATGAAATAAACACTAATAGCGCAATCACTTTAGATTAATTTAATCAGTTAAATTTCAGTAACAGTTTAGCTGGTGACTTATAATTCCTAGTCATTAGAATTTAAATTCATCTTAGTTTCCAATTTATCCTTTGCCGACTCCAAGAAGTCTTCAAAAAATCTTAAATCATTTTCTCCACCAAAGATTTAGCTACCCAGCTCGAATTAATGAATCAAGATGATCATGATAAGAAAATGATTTTTAAATTAATAGAAATTTACAAAAACAACAATATATTCCTCGTTACGACCTGTTTTATTTAGTTCTTTATGAAGACAAGAATTTTACTCAACATAAAGCTCAATCACTCTCTGGATCAGCAGGTATAGTCATTAATTGATTGATTTTTAATTTATTAATTAATTAATATAATACTTGCACAATTAATTACAAGCCAATCAGGGTGAGTGATTGGTAATGAGATATATTAATAGATTACCATCACGACTTGTAAAAGCTAATGTTAACGTCAGTATCCTCACTCGAAAGTTATGTCAGTAACGGTCGAGCTAAGGATTTGAACTCGCACATACTGATCCGCGGTTGAATATCTTACCGACGTCGCAACTGACTCCAGCCTGTGGCGACGTCGGTACGTTTGATCGATTGATTGATTGATTACCTGGAGCTGCAGCAGACAGGTTGGCACAGACATTCTAGAGAGGGTGTCAGATGAAGACTTGATGTCGACCCTCCAATCAAAGTCAACGAGGTGCGGGAAGAAAGCTGCAGACACAACACAGCATTGTTAACTTATCAGGCAGTAAATGTTATTAAAAATTAACACAACCTCATACAATGACGATGGAAAGAAAAAGAGGCAGGAGCAGGCCAAGATTAGGCATATTAGAAGATATAAAGACCCACTCATATGCGGACATGAAGAGGAAATCGGAAGACAGAGATAAGTTGAGGCGTTATATATCATGGACCTGCCAGTAGGCAGTGTACTAAGAGAGAGACGGAGAATACAATGAATAAAACAATGACTTAACAGAATTAAATGTAAGGATTTAACGACTATTTCCTCAACTGGAGACAGGGCCATGAACGTAAATTGAGAGATCCTTTATATATTTTAGTACGAAATGTAAATAAAGCATTGAACAAATGTTGTCATCAAAGCTAATCAACAGACGTATTTCTAATTAGAGCTTAGTTCAGCAGTACACCATCAATTTTTCGTAATTTCAGTAAAATGAGAATTGTGACACATGATTGACTGATTCCTGTCAATTATATATGTGACTAAATACTAATATAGTCACAGGTTTCATATTTAAAACTCTATATTATCAGATTCTTGAAGAAATAGATAAAAACCGATTCATTGAATAATTGATGATCTAATTAGCAGAAGAGAAACTACAAATCTGTCCACCGATAAGTAGATTTAATTGTCACTTTGGATAGCTTCTTCAAATTGACCGATTCGATAATTTAATTATTTATGATTTAATGATTTATTGTTTGATGTCAAGAAAAGGATTTATTTAATTCGCTGGCAGCCAGCAGCCGCATTTTGAATAACATCTACATCATATAATGGCTGCAATTGATTTGGTGATAGACTGACTGATTAACTGATTGATTGGTCTATTGATTTATTAATTAATTGCTTGATTGGCTGAATGGCCGATTGAATAGCTAATATTCATTCATTGTTTGAATGATTAATTGATTGACTCATTAACTGATTAGTACATTGATTAGTTGTTTGACTGATTGATTTAATGGTTATTGAACTATTGATTGATTGACTGAATGACTGACGGTTAAATGATCAATTGATTGATATCATGACCTACTTACTCAAGCCACTGACAGTTTGCTGTCGCCATGCTGGAATTCTTTCAGTGAATATCTTCAGCAGAAGTTCGGATAAATTCTTGTGCAGTCCAGCTGCGCAGAGACAAGAACAAGAAATAAGAGCAATTCTACCATAGATATGATAACAATTCAAATGAATTCAGTGACATCATCTATGCTATCAAACATCTCAATTCATCCATAGATATGATAACAATTCAAATGAATTCAGTGATATCATCTACGCCATTAAACATCTCGATTCATACATTGAGATATCATGGATCAATGCAATACAGACTTCCATAATCATTTCACACCACATCAGCTGAAAAGAACACACATGCCTCAGCGGCACAACATGATAACGCTGAGATATAGGCTCAGCATTATTCAATATAAATTCAACCACACAAAGGCTTCTAAGCAATCATTGTAACAGCTATTACAACTACAAATGTATATTGTAAATTATTTAAATCAAAAAAATTAATTAATAACTACTACAATTTAAGTAAAATGAATAAAGTGAGATTTGCTGGCCCTTGGTAGTTGAGCTTGTAGAAATATTGATATAGTGATTTCACAGATTTCACTGTTGACCAGAAAGTCTGGGGTTAAAATTCTGTATCGAGATAAAACTGGCTTTATCATCTAATATCGGCTTTAAAATATACAGACCTTTCATAAAACTTGTTTACTTTGAAAAAAGTCACCTTGTATATTTTCTTATTCGTTGGAGGGCGCCACTGTGCACTCAACAGTTGTTTTACGGAAGGCATTAATAATGTCAGATATCTCATAAATGTAACGTATCTTCTCTAGATTTTTTAATCTAAACATATTAAATGTAAATTACGATATCATTTTATAATCATTTGATAATTAATTGAAATAGAATTTCCTTTCAAATTTATGTAATGTCATTCTGTTAATAGATGAAGAATATACCAAATAAATACACCCGTATGTATTAAATAATGCCTGCCGTCACACACCCCTTCCCACACCCCCACCACTGCGCCATCTGGCTTTGTTTATAATCTGTGCAAAGTTGCTACTACATATTATATAGGTCTAGAGGATATAATGATGGTTGATACCTGGAAAAGCAGAAGCAAAGCCTTCTCCATCAGGTGAAGAGAGAAAGATCACTTTCCTTATAAGATTTCTCAAAGCATTCAACAGCTGTGCAGGTTAAGTATAAACAAAAATAAAACAAAAATGCGCCATATAAAAACTGCTGAACTACATAAATATGTGCCATAGAATAACTGCTGAAATATATAAGAACGTGCCACGGAATAGCTGCTGAAACATAGAATTGTGACATAGAATAACTGCTGAAATATATAAGAACGTGCCACGGAATAGCTGCTGAAACATAGCATTGTGACATAGAATAACTGCTGAAATATATAAGAATGTGTCACAGAATAGCTGCTAAAACATAAAATTGTGACAGAATAACTGCTGAAATACATGAATATGTAATCGGTCATGAATTTTATGGTCTTAACAGAGTATAGTTCATTATGTTAATTAATTGATATATCAATTAAGGACTTGATCAAAATCATCCAATGGTTTAATTTACAACAGCTGGACTAATTTAAGATAATTGCTAATGTTCTCGACTGTGGATCAGTATGTGTGCTGTTCAAATCCTGGGCTTGTCCATCACTGACATCGCTTTCGAGTGAGGAAACTGACGTTAACCTTAGCCTTACCAGCTTATAATATATCTGAGAACAAGAAGAGCAAAGAGTTCGGTAACTTTGTTAAGATTATGCCGGCTCTGTAGCCTTGACCTTTTTAATTCTTATTAGTAAGTAGAAATACGCCTTGTCATGAATTTATAATGAAAAAATCTTTAGAA
Source organism: Enchytraeus crypticus (assembly GCA_905160935.1). Classification (NCBI taxonomy): domain Eukaryota; kingdom Metazoa; phylum Annelida; class Clitellata; order Enchytraeida; family Enchytraeidae; genus Enchytraeus; species Enchytraeus crypticus. The sequence goes on along the minus strand of CAJHZI010000493.1, from coordinate 418,899 downwards.
TCTGCTTCACAAAATTTTCTTCATCGATTGTCCATGAAGTAAAATACAGGTTTATAATAAAATAAACCTTGTGCTGCAATAAATGAATAAATATATATCAACATAAGTGTAAGAAATAAATAATTTATATATAAGCTTCCAACAAGTTGACAGAAATTTTTTTATTTATTTGTAACCTAATTGCACATTTAGTTTCTAAGCTATAGTATCCATTAGTTAGGTGAAAGACAAAAGAAAAGACGTACCTGTCTTGATTCACTATTGGTCAGCGTAAATTGTTCGGCAATGCTATTGACAAGAGTGGCTGGAATGTCCAGCACATTTCTGTGAGTGAATACATTATCACACAAACGCAGCACTGCTTCTTTAGAGGGCGCCTAAATATCAATAAATCAAACAATAAAGCTCTAAAAATCTAAAGTTTAGTAAATATAAAATATGATAACAATAAATCTGTTTACAATACCACAATCTGTACAGACACTTTAGATTTCTTTGCTTAGACATTTTCACAGACAATCTGACAGGAACCTGACAGGAACCAACAGTCTCCTGATTACCAGGTGAATTGTACATACTAACAAACTTAGACATCTGCAAGCTAATAAACTTTAAATTCTCACAAATCACTTAACCTCTGACAGATATACTGCTAGCACAGAGTATTATAGAATTGATAGAATAAACAAGCCATGGTTGCTAACAGTCCCAAGAATAATAGGAGGTAATATGATGGAGAGTACAAAAGATTATTTTTTACTTTGTGCATGAATCAGAAACCAGTAGTCGAAATCTAGCAAGAGTTCTCTGAGGAACCGAAATTGAGATCAGTGGGAGGAAGGGGGAGTAAGAAGGATTTATTCACTATAATTCAATGGTTATGCCCAGGCAGAAATATGGTAGAGATAGAATTAAAAATTTTTAGGTTAAAGTCAGTCCAAAGCATACATTATAATATAAAAACGAAGATAACTTCACAGCTATTCATTACAAGAAGAACACAAATACCCATATTTCTGTGATATGCAAAATCTTAAATCCAAGAACATTAAACTTAACATAAAAGGGGCGTGTCACAGTTTGCTTTTGAAAAGTCTGATCAGATATTAAAATTTACAAACCAAGTTCATATAATAACACAACTTTTACATTATATCAATTATATAATACAGTTTGCTACATTCAAACCAGACAATTGTTGTTGTGCAAAAATAATTATAACTGAACTTTGATTGAATTTATAAAGTTAACATATTCGTCCTATCTGTATTAGTATTACTAAGTATAATTCAAAACTTAATTATTATAATTAGTATATATCACTACTTAGCATAAAATTAGCACCTAAGTTAAATAGTATAGCATGAAGATAATGAACATAATTATGATAAATCATGATGCATGTGATATGCCAAGAATACACGATGTAGAAAGTTTGGATAATCTAGTTACATAACTGTAAACAAGCCAATGTGTAATTTAATGCACACCTTCAACAGAAAATGCAGATGTTCGACGTTGATTTCTTCCATTAATTAAAAATGACAAAAAAGTCAAAGAAAATTTACTTAAATATTTGAAATCTTTGACAAAACGTAATTGTTTACAAATAATTTAAAGAGACATCAAAACGTAAACAAAACTTCGGTCCAGTCATAGTGCAAAAATCTGAAGACAGCCTTTCATTGGTAACAGCGAACATACTAATTAGTTAATGACAATATCGAGCTCAAAATATCAACAATAATAGTCAATCATTTGACTATATTTCGTGTTAAGGTGTTTAATTAATTCTCATACAAAGTATTTGTTAGCAATAGTTCAATGATATGGAAACTCCAGACTATATCAATTGCGAGGAATATTGAATAGAAATATTTATATCTTTTAGTATTTGATTATTTTTATTAAATATTAAATATATAATTTAATTATTCAAATAATTAACTTATTAATTATTCCAAGAGGTGACGTCAATACTGAAATAACTATCACGAGATAGGAACAATTAATTATAAGGAGTTCCAAGTATCCAGGTCACAGTTAATTTATAGCAGACGATGGGAAATGAAGAGACACAATTTAGTAGTTGGAGATTGCACAAACAAAACAGGCCTTCGATAATAGGAAATGACTCTTAATTAACTTAAAGTCTAAATAATCGACAAGTATAAAGATATTGAAAACTCTGGCAATGACCGGCCATTAAATATGGATGTGATACATGAAGAAATAAATAGGCCTTTACCAGTAGGCCCAAAATAGAAGCGTTGGAAATGTGGATATGGCCGGAGAAGAATGGAAAAGATTAGCTGGACTCAAAACGCTAAAAATGAAAAAAAGCTTAATCGAAGGGAGTTAAATATCGATAAGCATGCAGTTGCTATAAGTGTTATCAAGAAATAGTAACACGAATTGGATGGGGCAAATTCTAACGGTAGATATTATTCCAAAGGAGGTCATAGAAGACAAGCGAGGAAGACCGAGATTAGGAATATTACATGATTTAAAGAGCCACTGGTATCATGAATGTATCAATAGCGCAATGGATAACGTCATGATCTTTTAAATGACAGATCCTGATGTGAATTGAACCCTAGTGGGTTCGAATCCCAGCCGCGCTGTTCTGAGAGCAAAATCTTGGACATTCACTGGACTGGTTATACGGAAAACGGACTAAATTGTCTAACGGATTAAACATGTGGTGTTAAAAGTGATAGATATCAACATAGTTCATGACTTCACTATAATTCACAAACTCATCTGAAATATGATTCTTATATAGTATTCTTATATGATTCTTATATAGTATTCTTATATGATTCTCATATAGTATTCTTATATGATTCTCATATAGTATTCTTATATGATTCTCATATAGTATTCTTATATGATTCTCATATAGTATTCTTATATGATTCTTATATAGATCCCGTTTAAAAAGTTACAGTAATATAATACATGATATCTCACATAGATATTGTGATACCTAAAACTAAATTCAGTTATATTTAGTACGTGCAATGCTCTGTCCGAACAACAAAACCTATGTTTTGTTTTAAATTATTTTGTTTTAAATTTCCTCCAGTCATTTATCGTGTGTAATTTCATCAGATCATTTCAGTATAATAGTGCTACACGTCACGACAACACGTCACGACATATGACACCACATACGACACGACATGCGACATGACATACGACACGTTATACGACACTACATACGAAACGATATACGGCACGACATACGACACAGCATACGACACCACATACGACACGGTATACGATACGACATACGACACGATATACGACACGACACACGACACATGGCATACGACACGACATACGACACGACATACGACACGACATACGACACCACGTATGACATTACATGCGGCACGATACACTACACGACAAACGATACGACATACAACACGACATACGACATCACTTAATACACAACATACGACACGGAATACAACACGAAACACGTCACGATATAGGACACGACATACGACAAGAAATTGTACGATACTTACGTGTACGTACTACTCAACACGAAGGCATCGGTTGAGCGTATCAACCTGTGACATCATCTCAAGCTTAATCACGGGTCGTTGAATCAGGTCACGATACAAATAAATATCAACCCATTTACAAACAAATCATTCACAATGTGAAAGTCACGATGAATCTCTCTAAATGAAGGATGATATAATATAATGAATGATGATATAATATAATGAATGATGATATAATATAATGAATGATGATATAATATAATGAATGATGATATAATATAATGAATGATGATATAATATAATGAATGATGATATAATATAATGAAATGATGATATAATATAATGAATGATGATATAATATAATGAATGATGATATAATATAATGAATGATGATATAATATAATGAATGATGATATAATATAATGAATGATGATATAATATAATGAATGATGATATAATATAATGAATGATGATATAATATAATGAATGATGATATAATATAATGAAGGATGGCATATACATTTATGATAAGAAGTTAATTATTTTAAAAAATTAATAGTAAAAATAATCGAGCTGTTCTTGCATTTTGAATAGACTGCAGGCACGCATTCAGGCTGAGAATGGTCGTTTTGAGCATCAACTGAGTAGATACCTCGATCTCAGAAGTAAACGGCCCTTTTCAGGTCTGTTAATTACTTTAAAAGAAAAGACTGACTATACAAAAAACCTTGTTAAAATTGATTTTAGCACTTTTTTTCGTAGTAACTCTGTCATTTTGTTTCTACCTAAACTTGTTGTCGCCAAATTTGCAGGATATATGTAAAAATTCCTCCTCCTGAAGCTCCGAAAATTTTGTTTCAATATTTTGAGTTTTGTCGAAGTTGTTCAGATTTCACTAGGGGATCTTTTTAGCCCCAGTCTGCATATTCACTCATCTGTAATATATGACATGATTGCTGTGCAGAGAGTTACTGGTGGACAATTCATCTTAGCAACATAATGATGACAATGAATATGACGCTCACGATGATATTAATGACGAAGCAGATCCTGACGATGACGGTTATGGTCAATAAATGGAATGTAGCTGCTGTTGTTTTATGGAATTGAAAGCTGAAATGAAAACACGCCCCACCAGCATTTGTGTATGATGTGACATGCCTTTCGTATCAGTTGTGAACGAGATAGAAATGTTTTAAAGATAATATCCCTCTTAGTGCACTGCCTACTGGCAGGTCCATGGTATATAACGCCTCCACTATTCTGTCTTCCGCCTTCCTCTTCACTTCCACATATGAGTGGGTTTTTAAACCATCTAACATACCTAATCTCGGCCTGCCCCTGCCTCTTTTTCCTTCAATTCTACCTTCTATGACCACTTTTAATAGACCTTCTCCCTTAGAATGTGTCCTATCCAACTCTTCTTCCTATTTCTTAATATATTTATCAACTGTCTATCTGTACCAACTTTCTCTAGAACTTCCTCATTTGTAGCCTTTTGAGTCCAACTAATCTTCTCCATTCTTCATTCATTCTTCCACATTTCCAATGCCTCCAGTTTCCTAATATCTGCCTTCCTTAAGCCATGTTTCACAACCATACAGTAGCATGGTCCAAACCAAAGTTTTCACATTCTTTATCTTTGTATCTTTCTTCAGACTTTTTGTCAATAGTTCTTTTCTATTATCAAATGCCGCTTTTTCTTGTGCATTCCTGCTACATATTTCAGTCTCACATTTCCAGTCAACGGTTATAGTATGACCCAGATATTTGAAACTCCTTACCTGTTCCAATTTCGTACCATTTATTGACTTCACCTTTATTATTGGACACTCTCATAACCTTCGTCTTTTTTATATTAATCTTTATGCCATATCTCAATGCCGTATCATTCAGTCTACCCATTATCTTCTGCAGTCCAATCTCGCTGCCCGCTACCATTCCTTGATCATCTGCAAATCGTACATCTTGTATCAATTTCCCTCCTACTTTTATTCCTTCTCCCATGTCTTCCATGGCTTCTTCCATCATTGCCTCAATGATGGAGGAAGATCATATATAATTTATATTTATTTTGTTTTTTATTTATTATTAAAAATCAGACAACAAGGCCGATACAGAGTTTACAAAACACACAAAACACTCATAAAATCAGCTACAAACACACAAAGAAAAGACAAAAGGTTTTTTAGAATTCTATATTACAGTTACAAAAAACGATCGGTAACTTATTTTCAAAACACAGTGAATTTAAATGAACAAATATATCTCTCTAGTGCTCTGCTAAGTGGCAGGTCCAAGGCGCATAATTATTCTGAAATTCTTACTTTGATTTATCTTTAACGCTCCAGAAATAGTGCTCCATCATTTAACGAGTTAATGCCTTCGGTAAAGCCCATGCCTAATTAGCAGTACTTTATGTTGCGTATAGATTGTGGAAAATATCTGAGATGATTTCCCATTGCATGCTTTCTTCAGTTTTTGGTCTGTCGTCTCTTACGACACGTACAGTTAACGTTTAGCAACACAACACGGGAAGCAAGTGTTAGCAAGCTTATATTAGCAGATGTATGTTTTGTCCGGGACGCTGAAGAATAGACCAACCGTAAACTGCACATGTCGTAAGAGGCGACTAAGCAAGAGATGAGATATGCAACACGAAATCATCTTTAAGAAACTATATTATATAATACTATATTATATAATTGGCAATTTTGTCAAGAAATAGACTTCATTCAGGTGTTGACAAGGCATAGCCTTTTGTGAAGTGATTAACTCTCTGATAAATAGACGGTTCTTTATGGAACCTGAAAGCAGTATATGAGTAGAATATGCGAATATGGACATGTACTTTGGACCTGCTTAAATACATATACTTGATACATGCTAGTACACGTATTGCAAGAATGTTAATACATGCTTGCAATACATGTATTAGCATACATCAATAGACATGTATGTAGATATTTGTGTCTAACATTTTTAGAATTTCTGCTTATTCGTGACACATCATATGCGTGATTCAAAAGTATACATCTGCGAAACTAAACGTCATCGGAGAATCTTGTGTGAAAGATATTGAAAGATCTTATTACTTTGTGACAGTGACGTAAGACTCTAATTATAGCTGAACTAATTTTCTATTTAAGAAAAAAATATATACCTTTTTCTTGAAATTCTGACACTGTTATGCGCTCTCATTATAAAGTGTGGCTAGAACTGATTCTTTGGCTTTTGACTACACTCGTTGCTGTCAGAAAGGAATTTCAACTTTAGGTCAGCAGAATTAATATCTGCATTGCGCGGATCTTTAAGCTTGCTATTGCTGTCGTTTACTCTAATTCCAGTTTGATAAGTTTTAGAAGAGCCAGAAAGTCCGGAGTGATAGTCCATGGATTATGGACCTCTAAAGTTGATACCGGAATCATGTCTCCGTCCCAAATCTTTAGAATCGTTGTTTTCACGATGTGGATTCAACTTTAGGTTTGCATTCCTGATGGACATTAGTTGTGAAGGATTTTGCGAATTTTTATAAGATCAATGAAAATTGACGCCGCTGGTTGTTGAATGTTCTAAAGCAATTAAAACAGAGTCTCCGCCTCTAGCGTGCTTAGAAATGTATGATTATGATGATAGAAAATTGATCTATAAATAGCTTTAAGAAATTAATCTATAAATAGCTTCAAGAAATTAATCTATAAATAGCTTCAAGAAATTGATCCATTTGATAGTTTCAGGAGACACCTAGTCAAGAATTAAGAATAAGCTTAGCTGTCATGCATCAGTCAGCGCTTAAATCAATATTATAAGATACACGTATCATTAACAGCGTACTACGCATGACCTTAGTGTCTTCATCGTCGCTGTATATACCGTAGCATTGCCACTACATACTGTATAGCATTGTGACTACTTATAACATTGCCACTACATATAGCACTGTCACTACATCTAGCATTGTCACTACACATAACATTGTCACTACAGCATTGTCACAACATAAAACACTGTCACTTCGTTCTACGACATCTTTAAAATGTTTAAACTAAATATGATAGGTAGATTATTTTGCTTTGAGTTAGTATTCTCTGCCCTTGAATGCTATTATATGAATGTTTAACTATTTAATTATTTCTGCTTAATACATTTTTATAATAATAAAAAATTATGTTTTTATATATTTTTATATTTTTAATAGAAGGAAAAAGAGGCAGGGGCAGGCCGAGATTAGGTATTTTAGATGATTTAAAGACCCACTCATATGTGGAAATGAAGAGGTAGGCGGAAGACAGAGAAGAGTGGAGGCGTTATGTACCATGGACCTGCCAGTAGGCAGTGCAGTAAGAGAGAGAGAGAGAAAGAGAGAGAGAAAAAGAGAGAGAGAGAGGAAGAGTCAAGGTGCTCAATATTGGAATTATTCATGTGGCTTCATTCTACACTAACACTAAGAGAGAATATTTTTAACTCTTTTCAGTAACTGATCACATTGGTTCACAATTTTGGTTACTGGTTGTATATTATAGGCTTGTCTTTCTGCTTACATTTTATGTGAACTGCACAGGCGTGAAACTCCCTTTTGGTCTGTTCTGAATAAATAATAAGTAAATGCATAGTTAATGTTTGTACATAGTTTTGTATCACGCCACTCGCAGCTGCTGTCATTTCTCCAGAGAGACTTCAATAATTTGATATAAAGAGCGAGAGAGGTACACCCAGCCTAGGCTCTCAGTGTCCTAACACTATCATGCGTGTAGAGACCCTTTTCATGCTATTAAACACCCATCCCTGCTCCCATAACCCCGCTAACTCATCGAATCCCCCCATGAATATCACCCTCGTTCGACCCCCTCTCATTCAAAATATGTCACTTACGCTCTCAATCAATTATAATCAATCAATACCGTTCAGTTCACTTTGTCACTGACTTTCTCCGTCACTGACATCGCTTTCGAGTGAGGAAACTGACGTGAACCTCAGCTTTGCAAGCTTTAGCTCTGTTTTGTTTGACATATCGATGTTTATAATTTATTATAAAATATCTTGGCAAGCAATTGATACGGTATGTGCTGAGTAACGTCTAGAATAACGTCTATACGATTAAAAATGTAAAGCTAATGTTAACGTCAGTTTCCTCACTCTAAAGCGATATCAGTGACGGGCGAGCCCAGGATTTGAACCCAGCACATACTGATCCGCGGTCGAGTATCTCATCGACATCTCCAATGGCTCCAGCCTGGATTACTGAACGCGTTGCTAGAGGTGACAAAGCAGGAGCTGAAGAAATCAATGGGTACCTAAATGTTTAAGGTAACTGCAAAAATATTTCTCAAAGGTGTTACTTTCATTATGATTATGATGCATGAGTATAAAGCACAATGCATGTACGAATAATTTGTACCTTGAACCTATCATTTGACAAAACACTAACGATTGAAAGAGCGAGAAAAACAGAGAATAATAGAAAGAGTAAGAAACGAGACAAAGAAAGAGAGAGAGAGAAAGAGAGAGAGTTAGAGAATAAGGGAGGGAGGAATCTATTATCAACCAGGGGTTTACTCGTTGCTGACTGACTTGGATTTGAACACATGCCTAACGAAAATGAGGCGCACTCTCTAACAACGATCCAAACCCCACCCAAAATTTGACTTTCTCTATAATATTCTATCATGCGCCTACAGCCTGACTGAGCACTGAATGAACTAATACCAGATCTATTTATAGCTCAGTGAGCTAAATAAAGTGAATGATTAAAAGGGAATCATCTTAGGCTTTGAGAAATCAACTTCCGGCGGAAATAGAAAGATGTGATATTCAGGTGATGTTTGCATTGATATTAGCGTTAGAAAGACACGAGGCTTCCCTTAAAATAGTGTTGACATTTAGAGAAAATAGTTAAGTCAAGTGGAACCAGGACTGAATTTTACATAAATTCAAGACTTTATTCAAATAGATAATATTAATGTTTCCCGTGTTGAGTCAGGGATAGTGTAGAATGTGTCGTAAGAGGCGACTAAACAAACATTGAAGAAGGCAATTAGAGACCACTTCAGAAGTCATTTTACCTAGCTATAGTCTACAAAGGCTATGCATATAAGTCAAAGTATTAGCTTGTTGATCTATGGAGCGCACAGTATGGAGGATAAGAGAAGACTCTGAGTATGAATTAGTACCTTGGACCTACCATTAGGCAGAACACTGAAGAGAGAATGAGAGAGAGAGAAAAAAAATGACATCTAAGTTTTAGTTTTATTTATAATTTATTTACCTGTTCTACTGTTCCGATATCATAGCAGTCTACTAATGTTCACAAAGGCAGTAGAGATCAAAACAGCTAGCTAAAAGCTGCAACTTATCACTACCACAACAAATATTGAACTCGCGACGTCTGGCATGAAATGCTTGCATACATTTTGTAGACCACCCAAAGCAATTCGTTTATATTCATGCATGAGAACGTCAAAGCTTTCAATAAGAACAAGTTATGAATCGATTTAATTAACCACACTACAGTTGACTCTGCACGAAGAACATGCCGCTATCAGTCGTATCTCATCCATAATTAATTAACAATTAATTAATTAGACCAAGAACTCAATTAATAGTGCAGAGAATGTAGCTACTGGGAGATGCTTTGTGTAGATTATCTATATATTTTAAAATATTAAAATTAATCATAATTAATACATAAATATTTGTTGTAAACAATATCATTGACTAGAAATCAAGTTAAAGTTCAAACGCATGTGTTGACATGAAGATATGATATCAGGTAACAGGAGTGCACGTAGTCATCATGGATGTCGATAATAATAATAATAATAAATAGTAATAATAATAGCACGCACTTTAGTGAAATGATCAACCATGTCGATATCTATCAATTTTTAAAAAAACCATTTTCTTAAACCATTGGCCAATTTATTCCACAATCCGTGTAACCAGTCCAGTGAATGTCAGAGCTGTTACTCTCGGATCAGCACGGCTGGGAATCGAACCAACGAGAGTTCAATTCACCTCAGAATCTGTCATTTGTACTTCATGACGTTACCTAACGCCTCTAAACATTATGCTATTGAGACATCCATAATGATATCAGGTGTGGATGTAACAAGAGTGCATGATATCACTAAACAATTTATTAAAAATAATTTGAGGTATGAAGTGGAAGCAGGAAGAGATAGGAACCGGTGCCGGTCCATTAATTATACTGTATCAAGACCAATTAAACAATTTCCAATGTAAGCAATGCTAATTTCCTATGTAAGTAATGACAATTGCAAATAATGATAATTACCAATGTAAGAATCACGTTTTGATAAATGAATCAATAAACCTTTTAATAAACAAATGTTCAAGCAGGTTATAAACTATAATTAAATAAATCACTTAATACAAATCAATCAATTAGTCACGCAATAAAAGCAGCAGTTGAAGCTAATAGAAAACTAAAGTAAAGGGACTTAATGAATCAATCAATCATTCAATGAACTGCAGATAAAAATGTAATAAGTCTGCTAATCAATCAATTAAATAATAATCAACACCACATCCACCAATTTAGAAATCAATTGAAAAGTTGTAAAAACAGCATGTCTGTTCAAGCAGCTAAATTAAGCCGATCCATGAAATATTTAGTATAACTCTTAATTTGGTCAAGCCTTTCTGTTTTAAACAATGATATGTAGGCCTCCAGTATATAAAATTATTAAATTAAATTATGAACACTTTATTTCTTACATAATCTAATTGTCTCTGAGTGATTGGATAGTAAACTAGATTTAGATAAGTCTGATTATATGGATTATGTTAATATTAAAAATAAGTATGCAATTCAGAATGATGATTCTATTGGTAAACTAAGACATAAAGTTTGGACTTATTTTGAAGGTATATTGACATAATTAAATTATTGAAAATAAATCCTAAGATAAGCGACGATTTTTAGTTTAAATTTGTTTACTATTAGACATAATCAATCTACCCTGACAATGTTTGATCACCGGACCGGCTTTCGTTTAGAAGTTTACTTCTCCTCAGCACATTTCTTTTGCAAATTGGTTTGGGTGAATTGCTCTGCAGTGATGTGTGCTGTGGGGACGTCCCTGACATCATCCTTAGATGAGGAAACGGACGTTAAACCCTTATTGTTAATATTATTATTCAACTCTGTTTTAGGCAAGTGTACAAATATTCGTAGGATTGCTTTAAACAAGTGTACAAATATTTATACAATTTTTTAAAACAAATTGACGTGTATTTATACAATTTCGCTCTGATTCCTTCAGACAGACGGTTGAGCTGGAATTTGAACCTAGAGCTCCTGAATGACTGGAGAGATTCTCTACCCTATGCGCTGCCCACTCGACCAGCAGTAAAAAACTGATAAAGCTAATGTTAACGTCAGTTTCCTCACTCGGAAGCGATATCAGTGACGGGCGAGTCCAGGATTTGAACCGGGCATGCACTTACTGATCCGCGGTCGTGTATCTTACCGACATCGCCACTGGCTGCAGTAGAACAAAGATCAGAAGCTCTTAGCTTCCTCTCTTACCCCACACTCTGATAACATTTGTACGCCAGCTTCTCTTAGGCCCCCCATCAGGGTAGCGATAGCCCTGAAGCCCTGCTGAACGCTTTACGAGCAACCAGGGCCCATGAGCCTGACCTTCATGCCCACCCCTCAGTATCGATCGCTTGCTCCTAGATGGGACACCGTGTGTCTTGGACTCTTGTTCGGTCGATGAGAGGGCGTTGATCGTCATTGAGCTTCTCTGAGGATAGCTAAGTCTTGCTGGGAAGTTATTGGATCTCTGCTTCTTGAGAACTTCATTGTCTTGTTGAGTTTGTTTATCTCTCTCAACATTTAATTTGATTGAATCTGATTTCTGTTCACCAGAATTATTATCTATATTGCGCGGATATTTAAGCTGGTTATTGCTGTCGTTTACTCTATTTCCAGTTTGATAAGTTTTAGAAGAGCCAGCGAATCCGGAGTGAAAGTTCATGGATTGCGGATCTCCATAGGTTATACCGGAATCATGTCTCCGTTCCAAATCTTTAGAATTGTTCCTTTCGCTATTGTCTGCTGACGAATATGCGTGGGATGACGAATCTGGGATGTGAAATCTGACGTCATTTCCTACTGACTGATTCGTGAGCGGAGCTTTATCACGTGACGCACTAGACCGATTCTGATTAGTTGATACATGCTGAATCAAAGCGCTGGCATATCGCTCAGAATTTCTTAAATTTTTATATACTTTATTTGTAATATTCTGCAGATGCGATATCGTGGCAGGTCTAATTGACAACAGTTTTTGTGCAGCTGTCACATCTCTCTTTCCCCACATTCTCGCTTTGTTCTTAGCCCAACGTTTACTCAAACCCTCTAACATCTGGTCATAGAATGTTCTAGTTCCATCTGCCTCTATTTCCTCTCGCTCGTTCATTGGACTCACCGGCAAAGCTCTCTTGCCCCACATTCTAAACCTGTTGTCTCGCCATCTTTTATCATTGGGAAAAACTTCCTGCAAGGGATTCCTTTTCCCCCAAATCCTCATCTGGTTTTTCTTCCATTTTTTCTCAATGGTTATTGGTTTGTTGATAAGACTGGAGCCGGAAGCACCTGGAATACCTGGAACACCTGGACTGTACAGGGACTCTAATGATGAATCTCTGTCCAACATTTCATTCTGATTCACATCCTCTTCTTCTAAGTCTTCATTGCTCGCCGATAAATCCCTTTTTCCCCACATTCGCATTTCATTCTTGTTCCATTTCTTTTCAATTTGGTCTGAATCGTCCAATTCTTCATCCCTTTTCCCCCACATGCGCATTTCATTCTTATTCCATTTCTTTTCTAATCTTTCAGCTGCATCTTCTATTGTCTCATCTCTTTTTCCCCATATCCGCATTTCGTTCTTATTCCACTTCTTTTCGAATTCATCGAAACGTTCTATTTCGCCGTTTCTTTTACCCCACATACGCATTTCATTTTTATTCCATTTCTTGTCAATTCTATCTGAATAATCTACTACGACATTTCTTTTAGTTCTACTGAGTCCAAATTGTTCATTTCTTTTCCAATCCATTCCATTCTTCACTTCTTCCTTAAGTTCTGTATCCCGTTTTCCCCACATGCGCATTTCATTCTTGTTCCACTTCTTTTTCGTCTCTATATTTTCCATATCATTATTCTTGGCTCGCTTTCCCCAAACTCTCATATTATTTTTACTCCATTTTTTCTCCGCATGATTATCGTTGAGTTCACCTTTAATGTAGTCTCTCTTTCCCCACATCCGCATTTCATTCTTATTCCACTTTTTTTCCATCTCGGAATCAATCCTGTCCATGTCTGCTGATCGCTTACCCCAAACTCTCATGCTATTCTTACTCCACTTCTTTCCTGGTACTTTACCGAGATATTCTACAATATGATTTAAACTCTTATTCGCATCAGCTTTGCTTTTGTCTCCGCTCTGTAACTTTTCATCACTGCCAGTTTCCGCTCGCTTGCCCCAAACCCTCATGTTATTTTTATTCCATTTCTTTTCAAACTTCCCCAAAACATCTAAATCGTCTTCAATGGAATTAAATTTTCTCTCATCGTCTTTTCTTTTCCCCCACATGCCCATCTTATTTTTATTCCACTTTTTTCTCATCCCATCCAAAGCGACCACTTCTTGCAATCTCCCTGAGTCCCTCCCAGGGTTAATCCTAACCCGTTCTACCCTGTGCTCTCTATCCCTGCTTCTCTCGACCGCAGGTACCTGACGGGCTCGCCTCGGCTCTCCCTGCTTCCTCCACGAGGTCGCTGACGCCACCCTGCCCCCTCGACCGTCCTCGTCCCCAATTTCCAGCTGTCCCGCCCAGGAGAGATCCCCGCTCAGAGCGTCCAGGTCCTGATCCAGATAGGAGAGTCCATGGACTGCTTCCGCCTGTTCTCCCAAAGACTTCCAGTGTAGACCAGAGAGATTCCCTGGGTGGTTGAGATTCCCTAGGTGGTTGAGATTCCCTGAGTGGTTGAGATGGATTGAGGGTGGAAGGGTGGCGTGTGTGGTGTGGATAATGGTGATGAGAAGAAAGTGATGAGCTATAAAGAGAAATGAGCAGAATGTTCGGCTGCGTTGATAAAACATTTTATCAGTTTCGTCTGTCGATGAAGACTTCAGTGCAGTTCCTTGTTGATCTCTGCTGGTTGAAGAGTCGATATAGAATACGTTTTCTTCAAATTTCTTCTAATATCTGTTGGACTTTAGTCCCATTAGATAAGATAATAATCCACGTTGAGATCTTTTCTTATTGATTATCCAACAGTTGTGTGAGTGTGTGTATGTGTGTGCGTGATATTGAGTTAACTCAGTTACTTCTACACTAGCGGAAAATGTGATGCTTGATTTAAGTTTCCAACAGAGTTGCTACTTCATCTAAAAGTCTTTTATTACCTTATCACGGTAAACAACTAATTCTATACTAAAAATTATTCGACTATTTTTCTTCAGCAATTTTTGTAACAAAACACCTACTTCCGCACTGCACTGTTTCGTATATTAAATTTTAGTAAACATATAACGCTACTCCTGAACAAAATGGCTATGTCAAATATTTTAAAGGCTTGTGAGATTAAATAGTCTTCTTTAGCGAGTGAATTATCACCGATCCAATTCAAATATTCCCACAGCGACCTATTTATCTCAACAGAATTCAATGTTCATGTCTTTAAATAGGCACATTGTAGCAGTAGTTTTGGTTAGATCTTCTTCAGCGAAACTACAGTAGACCTATTATACACCCTTCTACATTGAATAAGTAGCTAATAAAGTAATTTTCCGTTCTTCAATAACTTCCTGATATAAGCTTTATATTCCACACAGTCGCATTCAGAGTTTATTTAGTGCATGTGAGACTATTGTCAAATTGAAGTGTCACTGGATCAAAGCGAGTTCCCAGAATTTACTTGTCACATTTCCTGTAATAAAATAATCGTTCCAATAATTGATTCCTTTGTTTACTTTCCTGACGAGTTTCAGTAGCTACAAACAAAGCAAAATTCATGAATTCACAGTACCTAGAAAATGTCATAGGCTATAGTGAGAATGTAATGAACACAGTCATCCTCATCATATTCCCTTGAATTCCAGCTTAGCTATAGAGTTGGGATTCGAATAGACCTTCTCCACTCCTCTCGGTGGGGTGAGGAAATTTCTCATTCGTATAAAAAGATTTGTAGCTATTTCTGGAGCCTAGGCGCTCACCAACCCAATGCACTTTCTGACGTTGGTTTGAATCTTACCGCTTTGTCGCCTTTTACGACACGTGCAGTTTATGGTTGGTCTATTCTACAGCAATCCGGATACAACGCGGGTAATGGGATGGATACTAATATTACATTGAAAAATCGCTATGAATAAATTGTTTAATTAAAATACACCCAACCCGTGGGGGATTTGGATGAAATAACGTCATCCGAAAACCGAATATACCGAAACTGAAAAATATAAATGAGAGTGTTTTTCTTTTTTCACTCTAGCAATAATAAACAAGCTTTTTACTTGGCGCGGGTGTGTAATCAGCGCCTGAAATGCTGACGTGCTTTTGAGCTCTTTAAGAATATAAATTACAATACGTCGATGCAGCATAAAATAACGACACGTAGAAAGATGGATATAAAAACGAAGACGTGAAGATTCAAATGAGTGACCCTGAGGTCCTGGGATCAATTCCGGATAGAGCTAATCTCAGAGTAAAATCTCGAACTTTCACAGGACTGGTAACATGGATAATTGACTATATACTGTTAATATCACAGACCTGTTCTATTAAAGTGATAGGCAACATCGTGGATGATCAATCCATTATGTGTTAAATTCATATTTTAGTCTTCCAGTGGACTGAGAAGAGTGTGGTGGTGGGATGAGTTGATTCCTTTGAGCTCAGATAA
Organism: Enchytraeus crypticus; assembly: GCA_905160935.1. Taxonomy (NCBI): domain Eukaryota; kingdom Metazoa; phylum Annelida; class Clitellata; order Enchytraeida; family Enchytraeidae; genus Enchytraeus; species Enchytraeus crypticus. The sequence goes on along the minus strand of CAJHZI010000493.1, from coordinate 402,438 downwards.
TTGAATTTACCGCATCAGTTGAACGTCTCGCATAATTTAAAACAACTCTTTGAACTCAACATCAAGATGCACTATAGTCTCAGTACAGTTTACGAAGTTTAAGGAACATATTTAACTCCGTGAAGTAAACTCCTAACTTAGTTTTAAGGGAGGAATTTGTCTTAAATTAAACTTTTATTCATTTTAAAAAGTTTAAGGAACATATTTAACTCCAGTAAGTAAAATCCTAACTTAGTTTTTGGGAGGAATTTGTTTTTAAATTTAACTTTTATAACCGAATGCTTTCAAATCTTGACAATTCTACAAGTATTTCTCTAAAAGATTTATGTCGTATTGATGATTGAGCAACTAATAAAATTAAATAATTATAAAATTAAATAATAATAATAATAATAATACAGGTATAACGTCCGCTTCCTCATTCAAGGATGATGTCAGGGACGTCCGCACAGCACACTTCACTACAGATCAATTCACCCAGACCAATCTGCGATATACATGTAAATGTTTAGAAATTTTAAATATATAAATGCATTTTAAATATATATTTATTTAATTTTTTTAAATTTTAGCAATCCTCTTTTTATTGTATATGGTGTGATAAATGTAATAAATAGACAAATAATTAAATAAAGTAACCTAGTATTCACAAACATCATCGAATTGTGCAAAAAATAAGACGTAATTATTGATGCAGTATAAGCATGCTACAGTGAAATGACCATTCGTGATGATATCGCTCAATTTAGTCAGCTAGATAGATTACAATTATAGTCAATGATCTATGCTGCCGATAAATCAATCAATCATTAAGAATTTAAAGTCCCGTTCCTCGCCATAAGACAATAAAAGGGACGTCAATCCTGAGAATGTCTGAGATTGGAACTCTCTGACAAGCTCACCCGGGATTCGAACCCCCGACCTCGTATACAACAGTATCGACAAACTACCTTAACGTCTGCATTTATCTTAATCTATCATGAAGTTTTAAATGACAGATCCTGAGGTGAATTGAACCCTCGTGGGTTCGAATCCCAGCCTTGCTGATCTGAGAGTAAATTCTCGGACATTCACTGGACTGGCTATACGGAAAATGGTCTAAATTTCCTAACGGTTTAAACATGTGGTATTAAAAGTGATAGATATCAACATAGTTGATTATTTCACTATAATGCGTGTGTACTTTACTCAGATGTTATAGTACAACGTCACGAGAGTTAGGACTCTAATACTAAACTAATCTACATTAATGTTAGAGAGTTTAATTAACTAACTGCTGCACACACGCTCACTCGCCTAGCGTGGAAAACTTTATGAGTGGGACTCATCAATACGTCTCGTAGTACGTCTCGTCTCGTCTACTGATCTGTGAGGGAGTGAAGAGATAGGTGCAAACAGACAGACAGCAGACACACGGACAGACAGACACACGGACAGAGAGACAGACAGATAGACAGACAGGCAGACAGACAGACAGACAGACAGACTGACTGACTGACAGACATACAGACAGACACACAGACACACAGACAGACACACAGACAGACACACAGACAGACAGAGAAGAAGAAATAAAAAGAAGAAGCAGACATGGAAAGGCCACAAATGAGTCAGAAAGATGAAGACGGAGCAGTAAAAATAGAGAGAAAGTTTGAATTATAGCGAGAGAAATAGAGGAAGATAGACAGCGAGAGAGAGAGAGAGAGAGAAGAAAAGAGAAAGAGATAAAGAAAGCTATAGATAGCGAGAGAAATAAAGAGAGAGAGAGAGAGAGAGAGAGAGAGAGAGAGAAAGATAGAAAATAATGATATGTATATATAGAGAGAAATAAAGATATATAGATAGAGATAGAGTGAGTAAGAGAAAGAGAGAACGTATATTATATGCCGCAGGCTAGAGGAATGATTTGAGAACACCTACAAGTATCGTACCATAGAGACTTGTTCAATTCCTCTGTTACAACAAATATCACTTTAAATGACAAGATCTAATGATACGCCTCTCAATACATGTAGATTACACCTATAGGCTGTTTTCTTTAACCTCTGCATCTTATTTAGTCGCCTCTAGATTATGCTTCCAGTCATCATTTAATCTAGTTTGCTGTTTAAAGCATTCACAATAAATCAACGTAGTTACTCTAATGATAATAAATCAATAAATCAGTAACAAAATTCTGTAACAGTTTTAGAACCCGTGACGTATCATATAATAGCATATCATACCATATGATTTATTTGAAACAGTAAAACCAGACAAACTGCCCTTTCTCAATTCTAAGCAATTATTCATTTATCTAAATTAATCGCTAAAACTCAAGGGAAGACTTTACCGCATTAATTACAAGTTGTTCTACGTATATAGATATTAATTATTTAATTTATCAAAATTATATACCGAAGCATCAGTTCCTGCTTTAAGCAATAGAAAAATAAGCTTGAAAATAAGAATTAAAATATTATATATATATATATATATATATATATATATATATATATATATCAAATCTATCTTTATATATGATAGTGGATTATGGATACTAACTAAAAGCATGGAAAGTAATACAGATATATTTCAAAGAAAACTATTGAGAATCATATTAAATATAAAATACCCATACATAATTAGCAATACGGATCTATATGACAGAACACAAGAAAAACCATGGAGTGAATTAATAAAACTCAAAAGACTCAGTTGGATGGGACATTTGCTAAGATTGGATGAAAATACTCCAGTAGGAAAAGCTCTAAGTTATAGAATAACAAATAATGAAAAGAAACTAGCTATGGGAAATAAATATACTTTAATTAAACAATATAATAAAGATATAAAACAAATAGACCCTAAATATAACCTAGCACAGAGTGATGTGTATGATCCTGCCCAGGACCGGTATCAGTGGAGACAGAACGTAAAAGAGGCTGCTCTGGTGTCCACAAAGTGACGTTATACAGAAAGAAGAAGAATTTCTCTTCGACTGTGACTGTAGCATGACTGGTTGAGTGTTTGACAATGTATCAGCAGCTGCAGGCTTAAAATCCAGTGTATTTCTAAGCGCTTTTTCAATTTGCTATTTAGTCAATCTTCTCAACACAACAACAACAGTGTTATTAGAGTGCTATTGTTGTCCATGACAACTTCGATCACTCTCATACTACCTATTCGAAATCTATTTGATAGAATCAAAGCTTGGTAGAGAGAAAATGCAACTATACGTGGAATAAGATTCGCAAGTAAATCAAGTAATTTTCATTTCAGCGTATAATTTAATGGAATAAAAATTTAGTCCTTGTTTACTTTCATTTACACAAAGAAGAACATGGCGTGTAGCTATTAGCGAATATAGCATTTAGAGTAGACGCCTCTTTACAACACTTGCAGTCATAGTGAGTGTTATCAGACAATGATTTAATCTAGTAGGACTAGCTACATCATACTGGCTGCTGAGCTATTGAAGTCTCTTCACGTCTAATACATCAAATGAAGAGCAGTTATCTGATGTTAATTACATAATGTAAATATTAATTACAAGCTACATCTCTAAAGGTCGATTCAATAAACTCCAACCATGTTGATCGTTATTTATTGCATGTATGATAAATACATTGTTACACTAGTAACCACCCTAGAAGTAAAACCTACGCAAGGTTTTAGAGGCATTACAATCACAAGGCTCTCACAAGTACAGTGCGTGATCAGAAACCTGACAGGTTAATCGTATATCTACGTCTAAATGCGTTAAATATTGTGGTTTCCTCAAGGATTTTTTAAATCTAAACGTAATATAGCTTAGATTTTCTCAATTGAAACTCATCGAAATCTTAGATAAAAATAAATCTGACTGCTGTTACCTTCCGTTCATATATTTAATTTAACTTTATTTTAATTTTAATTTTCCGCGCATAAATTAGGTTAATTCTGCTTTAACTAACGCACTATAGGGCCTATGTGAAAATTTCGACGAATTTTTATGTGAGGCGCATTTATTATATTATACTGGTGCCGTGTTTTTGGTGTCACTAATTAAAATGCAATAAATATATATGTGTATGTTTTTCTATCACGAAAATGGTGAATAAAGATTGTATTAGTCAAGTGTACATCTGAGTCTGTTGTCTTCTCAATATCAGTGATAAGAGAACAGACTTAGATTAGCTCTAAAATAGCGTCATCTTCTGCTGCTTTAAAAGCTAAAGGTAAAACCAAATTTAACGTCAGTTTCCTATCCCGAATGCAGGACTATAGCAGTGTCGGGACGGGAATGAATTTAAACACTGAATCTACTGATCTATCTGATCAGGAGTAGAATATCTCACCGACATGCCATCGGCTCAGCCTATTTGGTAGTCGAAATCATCTTTGAATAAAGGAAGGAACTGCAAATGAGGATTTATTACCACTGTTGTGTGTAAACTCAGTCAATAATAAATTATAACCAATCTTTGTACTTTGATGTCGCCCTTCTTATCTAATTCCATTAGTTTCCACCTCCAAACTTTCCAATCCGTCAACCTGTTCATCAATCCACGTTTCCGGGAAGCATCCATCCTCCTTTAATCCTACCCCATCCAGTTCCACCAGGACGCAAAAGATGGAAGAGAATCACATGAAGTGGAGTCAGTGGTAATTCATCTACAGGAATTTAGGAATATATTAATTTATTTAAATGTAAGATGAATAGATTTCTAGAAAATGTGAAATCTATGAAAGTGATAAATGTCAAATGATTTACTGAAGAGCTCTAGCTCTAAGGCTGCAATTAGAATTCGAGTGATTTATTGACAGTGACGCGGAAAATACTACTAAAAGTATTATCAAAATACCACCACTAAAAGTATTATCAAAATACCACCACTAAAAGTATGGTCAAAATACAACTAGGAAGTATCATCAAACTAAAATTAGTATTAAAATACAACTATAAAGTATTATCAAAATGCCACTTGAAAATATCATCAGAATACTAATAGAAATAGGCCCCTAATATCAAAATATCATTGGAAAATATTATTAAAATTCTAGTTTTTATGCAATTATTTAACTCTAACTTTATTCTTTATTGATTCTAATGTTAACTCTGTAAGTATTAATATGCTCGAATAATTTTAAAACGTCATGAAGTTTAAAATGACAGATCCTGAGATGAATTGAACTCTCGTGGGTTCGATTCTCAACCGCGCTGATCTGAGAGTAAAATCTCGGACATTCACTGGACTGGTTATTCGAAAAATGGTCTAAATTGCCTGCCGCTTTATATATACATGTAGGGTATTAAAAGTGATAGATTTCAACACATTTATTCAATTCACTATAACGCGTGTATACTTTTTTAATTTACTGTGACTCGAAGGGGATTAAGCAGCTTTAAAGTGTTTATTATTATAATAAAATACTGTGAATAATACGATCACTTTATTTTTATCTCATTACAATCAATTACACACAGTGAGCTTCAATTGATCTCGTGGGCGAAGTATTTACTGAAAATCGATTCCTTACTGTGTATCGATTAACATTGATTGATTTCTATGTGACTTGTCAGAACTGTGTTTTGTTTCCACGGCGTCTGTGTTGAATTCAAGAACAAGCTTGCTACACAAACAGCCACATCCGGTACTAAACACTGTCAAGTCCAGCTATTGTCTATCTACTGTATAATTCGAATTTCCAGTAAACATCACTAAACCCAAAATCCGGTCATCTGCCATGACACAGCTATAGAAATGGTCGTTTAAACCAGCACTTAACCAAGTTACCTAAAAGATACTGAATAGATTTCAATTCATTTTTTATTATTTTGATATATATTAGGATTATGCGATTCAGTAGATGAGAGATAGAGAGAGAGAGAGAGAGAGAGAGAGAGAGAGTGAAAGTGAGAGATAGGTTTTATTTTAAACCTATTTAAATAGAAATATATAAACAGCAAATGGAAACATTCAATCAGAGAAAAAAAATAGAACATCAAAAGAATTACAAAGTAAACAGACCAAGTACGTGTGGTCATCAGTGAAGATGCGTAATTTCTTATCTAGCTGAACACCAATGACATTAAGTTGATGTTCTACTTAGTCAATGCAGTGTTAACTAACTGATGCTCAACCTACTGTAACTGTGTTTATGACGGTAAGTCACGTAGGCAGTCGAAACATCCTTTAAGTACTTCATAACGACGCTTTACAACAGCAATTAATGTAATTCCATCATTAGAGAATGCTCATAAGAACATCTCTTTCTCTCTTCTCTCTCTTTCTCTCTTCTCTCTCTTTCTCTCTCTCTCTCTCTCTTTCTTTCTCTCTTTATAAATCCCTAATTAAGAGGATGAAACAAACAATCCTGGAATCCAATTGTAGATCTTTACATGATCAACAGAGCTCTCAGCCTTGTGCCTCACCTGCAGCATTGTCTCTTGCGAATAAGATATAATATTTGTATCAATGTGAATTAAATGTACGCACACAGATATATATATATATATATATATATATATATATATATATATATGTATGAATATATACATATATACATTTTGGCTTATGTAATATACATGTAAATATATAAATATATATATATATAATATATACATAATATATATATATACTGTATATATATACATTATATACATATATATATATATATATAATATACATATATATAATATATATATATATAAATTATATTATATGTATATGACAGATAAAATAGGGTTTTATACTAGATAGGGTCTATAATAGAGCAACTTGAGTCACTATAGATTCCTAACATACAGACTCAGAGAGGCTCAAAGCTGTGACTGGAACTTCTATATGTCTCTGTGACATTCAACAAATGTCTTTAGATCACCCGTGTGACGAGCCCCAGTGTACTGACAAGATCTGTAAGCTCAAAGTTCACTTGAATGATTCCACCATCAACAGAGTTACCAATCAGCTGTAAATCAATCAAACTTCCGAATCAATCAATTTAGTAGGGTTAGCTCGTATAGTACCACTCTCTCTCTCTCTCTCTCTCTCTCTCTCTCTCTCTCTCTCTTCAGTGCACTGACAAGTGGCAGGTTCAAGGTACATATTCATACTCAAAGTCTGCTCTCTCACTCCTTTGATCAACAAGTTTATACCTTAACAAAAATTTTATGCGGATATTAAAAATTTATTTACGTATAGTAGACGATAATTACCTTCCTGACATATCATCCGTGATATTGGAATTAAATTCTTAAGCCTTTTATTATAATTACTATTATTACAATTCTTTTATTATAATTACTATTATACTTATTAATCTTTAGTATTTATTATTTATTTCTATTTAATACTTATTATTATTATTACTTAATAGTTTTTATTATATTTATGTTTACTATTATTAATTATTAATGGGTGATGTGATTTTATGTAAAATCTACATAACCCACACCTGCAATGAGGGGTAAAGTATAACCCTAACCCATCTTTACTGGCTGAATGAGGTGGGGTTCAACAACGGTTCATATAGTTCGGTACAACATTACGTCGCCCAACATAACCCAACCCGGCATTTTGGGATTAGATACAATTGGTTACATCTAACCCAACTACCGAACCCTACTCTGACCATATGAGCAAAGGTATTTAAAGGACCACTGGGGAAGTTACAGTCCAACTCTAGTTCATTCACGCAACAACCCAGGTTGTTTGGGGTGTGGTAGAAGCTTCTCACATAGACTGTGTGGTGTGTGGAACACTCATCACGCTCAGACTGTGTGATATGTGGAGCACTCATCACGCTCAGACTGTGTGGTGTGTGGTACACTCATCACGCTCAGACTGTGTGGTGTGTAGAACACTCATCACGCTCAGACTGTATGGAGTGTGGTACACTCAACACGCTCAGACTGTGTGGAGTGTGGTACACTCATCACGCACAGACTGTGTGGTGTGTGGTACACTCATCACGCTCAGACTGTGTGGTGTGTAGAACACTCATCACGCTCAGACTGTATGGAGTGTGGTACACTCAACACGCTCAGACTGTGTGGAGTGTGGTACACTCATCACGCACAGACTGTGTGGTGTGTGGTACACTCATCACGCTCAGACTGTGTGTTGTGTGGAACACTCATCACCCCCAGACTGTGTGGAGTGTGGTACACTCATCACCCCCAGACTGTGTGGTGTGTGGTACACTCATCACGCTCAGACTGTGTGGTGTGTAGAACACTCATCACGCTCAGACTGTATGGAGTGTGGTACACTCAACACGCTCAGACTGTGTGGAGTGTGGTACACTCATCACGCACAGACTGTGTGGTGTGTGGTACACTCATCACGCTCAGACTGTGTGTTGTGTGGAACACTCATCACCCCCAGACTGTGTGGAGTGTGGTACACTCATCACCCCCAGACTGTGTGGAGTGTGGTACACTCATCACGCTCAGACTGTGCGGTGTGTGGTACACCCAGCCCCCTCCCCATGCTGTGTGAGGTGGAGTTAGCGTTGGGTGCAGATCGAAGACTGAAATCCGTTGATAAACCGCCTTCACTTCCTCGTGTGTTTATAGTTTGTGTGTATAGGCAAATAGAACTTTCTGCTGTCGTCTAATCCCGTCACGTTACCAAACTAAAACCTGACGCTTCGGTTCAGTGCTGGGAGATTTATGACCAGATTTCTTCGCCAATTACACACCGTCCCTAATTCACCATTCAGTATCCTAACTCAGGAAAAGACTTACCGTCAACCGAGTGTATTCCTTGAGTTAGATCAATGCAGATACTTCCTGTTATCTTTTGACTGGTTTCTGGTTTTTAGAATTTGCACCGTTTTAGGACTTCTTTTTGGATATGGCTCAGTAGTGATTGATGTTGTCATGAACGACGATAGCACTCTAATTTTTGTAATGATATGGGTACTAGGTAAATGTTAATAAGTTTTATAGCAGAGTTTACGGTGAAGTGACAGGCACTAAGTAGCTGTGTAAGAGATCAGTGATTCGGATTCCTCAGGCTACGATTTGATTAGTTCTATATGTCGAGTGTTAAATCCGAGATTAGAAGAATAGACAAACAGTTCACTGTGCGTGTCGTAAATGGCGCCTTATTAGAAACTGTGAAAGCCAACTACAAACCACCTCAGAAACCATATTTTTATAAAGATGTAGACAATATATGGTAAGAATAAAGCATTTCTTTTGTGAAAGGATCAACTTGTTGATCTATCGTATAGTATATATAGGTTGATGTTGTTGTTGTTGATCACGTGATGTTAATATAAGCTTATATCAACATTCATATGATTCAAATATTGCATATGACAATGGGGTGCTCTCAATAGAGCCTGAAAGTAGACTCTGAGTATAAATATGTACTTTGCACCTATCAATTAGAAGGACACTAGCAGTAGTTCTATAGATATACAGACGAAGCTATCACTGCCTTGGAGAATGATTTGCCTTGGACTGGGTCTAAATCGAGCAACGTAAAGACATTCGATTCCATCAAATAGATTACACACAACAATGCATTCCATTACGTCGACAACAATGCTGGTCTTACGTATCTGTTACGCATTGAATCCTTACAATCCTGTGTATCCGAGTCCGGGCTTTATGATGATCGTTTCCAAAGTCCCGTATAAATTTCAGGATGACTTGAAGTGATCCGGAAAGGATTGAAAGAAAATTGGCTTATTAATTTTATTATGCGCACGTTACGCTTCATACTAAAAGATTCCGTACAATCTAAAGCGAACATTCATAGCAAATTGTAACGGTTCATAACACAAAGCGTTATATCACTTTACAAGAGCAAATTTAATGAGATTTTTCAGACTAAACAGAATTTCAGCCGAAGTTCAGTGAGGAACATTATTTTTAGAATGTTATTTTTATATCAAAAATATTTTATTATAGGGTAGGCCCATACCATTCAATGTAGATATACAAGTAAAAAATGAACAGT